>JAMLFY010000013.1:16933071-17250593 GCA_030441495.1 Dalbergia oliveri | reverse complement strand
TATCAACTGAAATTGCTAAATACAACAAAGGGGGTTTGTGATTTTCAGGAATGTAAAATGATAGTAAAGATAATGAAATGCTATTGATCAAAGAATCAATCCAGACATTACGATTATCGGCAAATTCATCATGGTTTAAAGAGTCCAAATCCGCATGCTACTCTGTTGACCCAAATTTACTATATGATCATATAGTTATCATTCAACAACCTTCAAATCACAATCGTAATTTTAAATGAATGTTGAATTACATGAAGTTCTCGATTAACCCTGATAGCTAACCCAATGATTCTAGCCTTACTTGATTTTAACAACGAATTCGGTCCTATATTAATCAAGAATATAATTCAAACATAATCATGTTCAATAACTGAATTCATATTTGAAATTGAAGTTGAGAAAGGAAAGCATACATACGAAAATGGAAAATTACAAAACAGAAACTTCCAATCCAAACCAATTATCTATGACGTTAGGATTGAAAAGAGTTTAGCCTTCCATGGATATCTCCATTGAAAGCTTTCTATGAACACCTTAGATACAAAGAAAAATAAGAAGACAAGAGAGAGAGATGAGAGATTCTGATGTGTTTCTTTGAATGAACAACTTAGGCTTAAATAGAAAATGAAAGATAAGATGAAGCTTGAAAAAATCTGAAAAAGAAGGATTTCCTTCCAATCAAAAGTGTCCCCTCGGATTACATCTTATCTAGATGTTATCTATCAAAATAATTCCAAGATTTTGAAATCTGATCTGCAAGAAGATAATCTTGGCAGAGCTTTCATACACATCATATACTCATTTGGACCAGAAAATGAGTGAGATGTGCCTAATTATGTGAGGAAAGGTCTTGGACCCGCGTTAGCAGCTCCGCAACTTTGCAGCCCAATTAGGCCATGAATCGGGCCGAATTTATGAAGCTTGTGAAACCCAAAATTGTAGATTCTTGGTCTTAGCTTTCAGAAGACACCAAAATCACAAAAATCCAATGTCTATAGGGCCCAAACTATCTGTGCAACATGGAAAGGTCATAGTGAGTGTAAAATCCGAGATTAACCAAGTTTTGCACAACCTATCCAATGAAGCCAAATTATGAAAAACTCAATTAAATCATCAAAATTAAACACATGTAGAAACCAATTAGGCCAAGTATGCAACCATAATAGGTGCCTTGAAATTTCTCTATCAAATGCAAAGCTTGAAAATTAAACATGATATGCAAGTTCATTTTCTTATCTTTAAGAATTAAAGTGACTACTTAAAATATAAACATGATGCAAAACTTGAAAATTAAATATGATATACAAGTTCATTTCCTTATCTTTAGGATTTAAAGTGATGAACTTAAAATATAAATATGATGTTGAACTTAAAGTTAAACATGATATTAAGTTCATTTCCTTATCTTTAGGAATTACATGATGACTTGAAATATAAACACTATGCAAAACTTGAAATTAAATATGCATAGTCTTAAAATTAAATATGCAAAGCTCAAATTAAATATGCAAAGCTCAAAAATTAAATATGATATGCAAGTGCTTGAAACATAAACATGATATTGCAAGTTTCTTATTATATCTTTAAGCTCAAAACTCAAGACTTCTTAAAAGAATGAATTCTTTAACTCCAATTAATCTTATCAAAGAAGAAGTAGCTTTAGAGTTCTTCATACCATGGTTCAAGAACCTTATTTCATGAACTCATCATCAAACTCAAAAATAATCTAGTTTAAAGAAAACTAACAATTTTTCCATCAATCTTTTGACAACAAGAATTAAACCTTGAGCTTTAGAGGTTCATTATATGATGGATACACAACCATCACCATTATTCTTCATACATCAAGCCATGGTCATCATCAAGCTAAGAAAATCAAAAATTAAAGGAAAGAACAAGAGAAAGAACATAAAATAAACTCTCTACCAAGTTGTTTCTTTAATCTATGGTGGAAATATGTTTGTTTGAGGTTGAGAACTTGGATCAAGGATGAGGATGAAGCTTCTTGGATATGAAGGAGGAGAAGAAGAAGGCTTAGTGTTCTTGAGAATTTTGTAGAGTTTTTGAGCAAAACTTGAGCAAAATCACTAAAAGAAAGCAAATGGTAATGAAATGGTGTTTGCAAGTGGATTATTTATAGAAAAAAATCAATGATGGTGGCTGATTGAAGTTGAATTCGCCAACTTGGTTCCATGGAGGGATATTTGTGGCTTCATGACAAAAAAACAAGATATTTATGATATCATATGATAATATATTTAATTAGGAGTATTTGCAAATTGATAACTTAGGGTATTTGATAAAAATCAAGTGTTTAACATTCACCATGGCAAGGTAAAAGAGTAATCTCATATTAGTAATAGAGTTAATCTCAATTGGGTTAAAAATTAATTAGTAACAAAAGTCCTAATCTTAAGACATAGGATAAGAAATGCTGTGAGATTTTCCTTAATCTTAACATTTTTGATTTTGTAATTTAGAAAGAAAATTAAATTTTTCCTAAACAATTTGTAAACTCTAATTACCTTAGGTAATTATTTTTTTTTACCTCCAGGAATTATTTTTAAACCAAGTTTAATAAAAAAATTAATTCCAAAGAATTTGAACCCAATATCATCTTAATTACTTAAGTACCCTTATTAAGCATTAACTAGGGGCAAATGGTAATTTCACACAAAACTTTCCGAATTACCTGAACTTTTTAGTATAACCTTTTTAGGCTTCTCGGCTGATGACCTGGGTTCAAACATTGCTCAAATTATGTTAATATTGGAGGGGCAAATTGGTAATTTTTGCATATAGAAAAAAATCGGGTCATTACAAATCTCCGGTCACATTATGACAATAATAGTGCACCTAACAAGGTCCCTTTCTCTTCTCTAAAAATTTACTGTGCATACTTGTACTAAGGTTTAATGGATTTATTTACATTACATATAGCCATCCCTATTTGTAGGAATTAGTCCTTGAAACTTCTTAAACCATTTTATTTCTTGAGAGTCTTAAATCTTTATAACTTTAGTCTCACCTTAAGGATAACTCCTTAACTATTAAACCATACTTGCTCAAATTTCAAGTCCACAGAACATTATCCGCAACCGTCTTGCAAACGAGATTCATGCTCTAAAATCCTTTTCTATCTGAACCTCTATACCATTCCTTATCAACCATAAACTCTTATATTCTGAAGTCTTAATCCATTCGATTCTAACAGTACCGACCTTAGCATTTCTTGGCTTTGGATTCATGTCCAAGGGATCACCCTTGGAGGATTGTGATTCCATACTTTCATAAGAGGACGGAACCTTACCGTTCTCGTAATCTTATGAAGATTTTTAAGCTTTAAAATCCTTTTAATGATTAATCTTCCAAAACATATTTCCCACGTCAAACTTTTCATAATCTAGAAACTCTATCTTATTTCAAAATAGTAAAGTTTGCACTCTTAATGCTATTATCTTCTTTAACTTCAATTCTTCCTATAAATCTAAAACGTATACATACTTATCAAACTTTAAAACATTTTGATCAACCTTCCAACATAGTTCAAATTATTAACTTTTTATAAACTAGGAAAAACTCAATATCATATTCTAATTACAAAAAAACTAAATCCATAATTCCAATCTTTCTCTAAACTTCCTATCTTGGTGTAAAACCATAACATAAGCATAAAATCAATTCCAGAATCCAGGAAAAACAATTATAAAACCCTCTAACAGTTACATATATCATCAATTCCATATAAAACCATTATAACAAACATGGTCCCATTAGTTTTTATCAAAAATACATTTCATGCTCTTAACCGGCAATTCAAAACATATAAACCAACAGTAATCTCAAATCCTTATAAAGTTCTGCAAAACCAGCATTAAATCAATATTTCCTTAAAAATAAATCTAATGCATACCATAAGAGTCAGAGTATGTAACCCACTTACCTGGAGGGGTAAATATGCAGAACCCACACTAACAGACCTTTATGGAGTAGAAATTACTCCACTATCTGAACATAGAGGTAGGAGAATTCTAGATTAACCTCTAAAACCTCAAGAATCCCTCTTTAACAAGTTAGAAAACTCTCTCCCTTAAGAAACTTAGAGAACCACCCATAACCCAAGGAAACTTGAAGGGAATTGAAAAAACCAAGAGAATAATGCCTTTAAGCTTTAGGAATGACATGTTTACGTTAAACTTGAAAGAAGTGGAGAAATTGGAGTTTGGAGGGTGAAAAGGGTGGAGTCGAAGTTTCACAAGATGAGAGGGAGAATGTTTTTGAACGTTCCTGACTGAGTAGGGTATTATAGCATTGTCGAGACTGCTGCTTCACCAGAGAGTCAAATCATTTGACATTATTCTGCGAGCGCGGATGCAAATGGTCATTCGCTTGCACCTACACCAAATGAGAGCGCAAAGATCTCCCTTGCTACCTTACCGTTTTTGTGGACCACTGATTGCCTCTAGAATGCTGCAGCGCCTCTGATAATGCTCCTAGAATGATTATCATTTATTTACATTTCTTACTTTTAAGTTAATTCCATTAACTTTAAAATATAAATGTAAATAAAATAATACCTCCCATTTGATTTCAAATAAAATATTAGAAAAATCAAAATCCCAACAAATCAAATCTCATTTTTGGGTTTTAGTTCAAATTCCAAAATCTTACCGATTTTGTAACTGAAGCTAAAAACGAAGTACTTGAGGGTTTCATAAAATTTGTTAAAAATCTCTCTTCAACGCATTCTTTAAGTGAATAATTACTGGGACTTTTGGTCCTAAGAAAATAGCTATACATAGGTCTAAACCTATGGGGCCCTGCCAAATTAAATACCTTAAAAATTACTTAAAAATTAATTTAGCTTTTGTTAGCGTAATTTTAAAATATAACAGTTTAACAACGATGAGGGTGGCCCACGGACGTTTAAAAAAAAAAATTTGGCCTGAATAGGAACTCCGCCCTGTCATTAGCCCGTCCCTAGGCTTAAACCTATTCGTTTCTAGGTGTTGAAAATTAGGAAAACATGGGAATAAGGTTAGAAAATAGGTGGGAATGAATTTTACACTTAAAATTAATTTTCTAACAATATCAGTTAATTTGGATTGTCACCCGTTTCCTTAGAATTTCCTTGCAGCCTTTGCATTTTAATTAAAACTTTCAATTGAAAGTTCCTATTAACTAGCAGTTGCCCGTGGAAGAGCTACATCATTACTACTTTATTGCAACCAATAGGATGCTTACAAAAATTATTAGACTTAACTTTAAGAAAAATAAAACATTTTTGTATTCTTAAATTATTTACGCAATTTGTCATAAACTCATAAAATCAATATCTTATCATTTCCTTCATCAAAATTTTGTCCAGAACACTCCAAGAAGCTCTCCTCCATTGTTCTTCCTCAAACTCCATTAACAAACTTGGAGCTTCATAAACCCTAGCCTAAACTCTGCATAAGTCAGATTCTTTCACAAAACATGTTCTACACCTAATCTCCTCAGAGACCATCTAACAAAATTTCCATTCCTTATCAAAACCTTGTCTTGTACCTCACACCTCACTGATATCAGAGAGGGTTTGAAGTTGGATTGGGAGCTTTGGAGGAGAAGGAAGCAAGCTTGGTTAATCTTGAAGCCAATGGAGCTAAAACAGGCTCAGACTGTTTTCTTGCCTTCTTTGTCAAATTTGTTTGATCTGTTTGGGATGAATTTGTCCAAATTTCTGGTTATATTGGGATGATATTATGTTGATATTGATGTGTGAATTTTGGTGGTGGGTTTGGATGGTGTCATAAAATGGTTTTTATCAAAATAAATTTGGACTAGGTTGCTGGAATTTCTGTTGTCCTATAGGCAGCAGTGGTTCATGAATTTTCTGGAATATTTGTGGGTGTTTTCATGAGCTATAAAAATTATATGTTGGAGTACATCTTAAACTAATTACCTGAATTTTCTTGGATGTTAGTTTTAAGGTTTGATGCTTCAGAAAAATCAGAAACCGAAATGAGGCAGATGCTGTCCTGATTGTTGAGACTGAGGCAGTAAACTTGTCCGAATTTATTACCATAGCAAATGATTGAACTAACTCTTGAAATTTTTACATGAAGTTACTAATATATTGAAGTGTCACTGTGAATTTTATTGTGAATTAATTCAATCATTTCTGGTAACTAAAAATTTGGGGAACTCGGTTTGGTCTGGAATTGGTGGCCCCTGACCATGAAATTTGTACATTTTTCGAAATCTGGAGCTATAGGTTTGCGGTCCTGAAATTTTTAACAGGTCATTCTAGACAATTGAAGCTTGTCATAGAGAATTTTTGTGACTCTTGAAATGGCTATTTGATATGATAATGAAATGTTTGCCTAGGACAGTAACTCTGCCCATTGTGCTGGAATGGAGATGTTTGAATTGAAATGTAATGGCACTTTGGCTTCTAGGATGACATGAGACTTGATATTAGTGTTTGGCCATGTGACTTATGACATGTAAATCATGCTATAGATTTCAAAGATTGAAGTATGAGAAAAGAATGATAATTTCAATGTGAATGATTGCCTATATGTGGCCTATGTATGCATTTGAAGAAGAGAAAAGTATATAAATGTCATTATAAGGATTATAAATTTAAATTGCACGTTCTTATCTAGAAAATAGAAAATAAATACTTAGATTGAATTGAGGTGGAAGCGAAGTAGTAACTTCCCAAAATTTATTTTGAGTTGGTATACGTATCCGGAACTAAATAGATGTTTATTTTAAATCTAAAATTAAGTTTCAATTAACCACGTATAGGAATCGAACTCTATCTCTAAATGCTTTATTTTCCTTGTGTGTGATCCACCATAAATACCCATTGGGTATAAATCCTATCATTGTGGAATTGTCCATTAAAATACCCGTTGGGGATAAACTAAGTCTTTCCTATGTCAATGAAAAGAGAAAAATGCACTAATTGGCTTTCTATGGCCATGTGATGGAAACCAAGTCACTTTGAGATAACTTTATTGTATTCAACACATGCATCATCCATATCATATGAAATCCTTTAAGTAGATTTACTTACTTATGTGTTTGAGCTTTGAGATATATGTATACGTACTGATTGATTGTTAAAAGCTACCCACTTCGAAAGGACGATTTTGGAACCTTAAAATGAATCTTTAGAATATATTGCCTTATCACAGTTTTCATAAATGAAGTGGCTGGCGAGTCTACGATGACATTATGATTCTGTGATTCTGGATCTGCTGACCGAAGGATTTTATAAATTCTCACCCCTATGTGTTGTTTAGTGTTGCTTCGAGGTTAAAGCCTTAGGGATTAGAATGCCGCATGCAAAGGAGTGTAGGATTGCTTGGAGTATAGCAGTGACCCTCCATTCCTTGGACTTAGTGAACGAGGATGGATCTAAAATATATTAAGACATACATGTACTAAACTCATAGAATGCTTCCTTATGTATTTGAGCTGTAGGAATTCAATAACTTGATGTTTACTTGTAATATGTTTCAGAGAATTACGTCAGTTATCTCTTACATATATCGAGCTTGCGATAATACAATGAGAAGAGGGCGTGATTAACAAGGAACAACCCTCGAGATTTAAATCATAGCTTAAGAATCTGGTGCACACCTGGATGATGTTACATGAAACTTAGCTTAAAATTTAATGTCCAAACGATATGGAAGTGACTCTACACCTTTCTTCGTTTTAAAAAATCTTTCTTGAACCTTTTCATCATTTTTTTTTAAAAATCTGTGGTATGACATGTAGTCTGTTGATTGAATTTATTTTTATTTTTATTTAAAACTAAAAATTTTATTATTAGATAATGTTGATATATTTGTGATTGGACAATTAAGTGGTTAACCAATCAAATAATATATTATTCAAATAAGACAATTAACAATAAAGATAGAAAATTATTTCTAGATAAATAACTCCCAAGGAAAGAGTACCTTATAAGCAATCTCTAATCCCGTCGCCATCCTGCATAACTTTTGACTTTATAGCTTCCTATTTATATATATTATAATAATTACAAATTATAATAATAGTAATATAGATTATACACAGTTCGTTTGTATAGATTATAGATATATTAGATTTGGCCCCCCAAAATTTTTTTATACTTATACTATAATGAAAATAGAAGAAAATAATATAAATTCAATATTTCAATGACACAATTTCATCACCCACTATTTTATTTTTCCATCTATTATACCTCGTATGATACTTGCCCTTTTAGGATACCCCTAAGGTCCCGTCATACTCACCTATAGTACGTACCCTACCAAAGTTGACTGAGCCTTGATGTGAGCTAGAATAGCCCTATATCACTAAAGTCTAATCCTAACTCCAGCTTCTAACTTGTGTATATCCTTCATGAATAGCAGCGCCACTAGTGCTATATGGGCCAAACCTTGCCGACTTCCTGCCAAAACATCTGATGATTCACCTTCCCATGTGGTATCGGATCGTACACCATAATCCTTTAATAACTCAAGATCTATGTTGTCTTAAGTTCATATCTGCGATATTGCAACCTTAAGTTGGACATTACGCTTTACGTCGACTGTTTTAAAATAAAATGTGAAATAGTAGTCTGCACTAATTTTAATTCTTGGAAATTGGAAAACCCTTTTAGCTTTAAACTTGGCTTTTTAAAAAAAAAGATTGAGGTTCTGAAGTTCTAGATTATCATTAGGAAAGGTGTAAACTTAATCTCACTTGGATCTTAATACATCCGTATAAAGACGTGATCCTAGAGCCCATTATGCAAATTTGTTGTATAATTTTAATAAAATTTAATTTTCCCTTAAATGATCACAATTATGTACAAACATAAATAAAATGAAATGAAATTAAAGAAAGAAATAAAAATAAATTAGAACAATATTAATGAAAAATTAATTTTGGGGTTTGATAGTTGTTTGCTACGCCGACGTATCCTCTGCAATGGGGTTAAGTTGAAGCCTCACGTCGTTCGTAGAAATGTGTCTATGTCTATGGATTTTTCTAATGAAGAGGTAAAATAAAAAAGATGTGTTGATTATTTTTAATTTAAAAAAGGATTTTATGAAGAAATTAAAATCCACTTTTGGATATGAATTTAGGAAGTTGTGAACTATACAATAAACCCTTACATCCTTATGAAACTTGAGGATCAATAAATCATATATCAAAATCATAAGTTGTTGCATGGAATATTTATTTTATTTTTTCTAAGCTTAATTTTAACAAAATTAATTCAAGATAAAAACACACAATTAAGGACAAAACATAAACATAGATATGTAATTAAACTAAATAAAATTAATTCATGAACACAATTACACAATTAATTTAACATCAACACTTATAAAATGATAAAACTAAAAAATCTAATTATTCTTTATTTTTTATCTTCCTTTTAGTAAAGCAAAATACTCAAGTATTTATTTTAAAACTAAAGTGAAAAAATTTTCTCTATTTTTAATTCTAGACCCAAACTAAGACTAAAACAAACAATCATAAAAGAATCCAAAATAAAACAATTACCACCCAAACAATCAAGTACAAAAAGCAAACTTGAAATAAATAAAATATCACTAATCTAAAACATAAATAAATAAATATAATATAATATTATTATCCTAATTCTACCCTTTCCCACTTTAACCCACATACACTAAATGACTCACACAAAACACACACACATAGAGACCCATGACACTAAGCACCGCTACACACACACATACCCAACTCTATCTCACTTTTATTAGCACACACAGAACAAAGAATAAAAAAGAAAAAGGGAGAGAGAGAGAAAGTGAACCTTAGAACATGAGAAAGAGAGATTGAGAAAGCAAAGTTGGGGCTGTGAGCTAAAGAGAGAAGAGAGATCAAGAAGAGAGTGGGTGTTGAAAATGAATGAAATGAGCTTGTTGTCACGGCCTCAGGATTAGAGATCAGTGGAATTGGGGTGGCGTAGTGGAGGGCGCGCAGTGGTACGGAGATGCGAAGATGTAGCTCTGAGGTCACGAGGAAGGAGATCAGAGGCTTTGGGAAATGATGGGCGCAAGGAAAGTGAGGTCGTGTGTGGCTTGGGCTGTGTTGGTTCGTGAAGTAAATGTAGAGCGAAGGAAATGTGAAAGCATTGTAAAGGCATGTGAAAGTAAATGTGAAAGCGAGTAAATGTCTGAAAGCATGTAAATGTGAAAGCACGTGAAAATTGTGAAAGCATGTAAATGTGAAAGTAGTAAACATGAAAGCATTGTAAATGTGAAGGAGGAAATGTGAAAGCATTATAAATGTGAAAGCATTGTAAATGTGAAATGTGAAAGCATTATAAATGTGAAAGCTAAATGTGAAATGTGAAAGCAGTAAATGTGAAAGCATGTAAATGTGAAAGCAGGAAATATGAGTAAATATGAAAGAAGGAAATGTGAAAGTATGTAAACTGAAAAGCATATAAAAATTGTGAAAGCATGTAATTGTGAAAGCATTTAAATGTGAAAGCAAAATGTGAAAGCATTTAAAATGTGAAGGCATTTAAAATTGTGAAAGCATGTAAATGTGAAGGCGAGTAATGTGAAAACTTAAAAGACTCTGGAACTATGAAAATTGTGAAGGCAAAATTTTGCAAAGGTGTGTATGTGATGGCGATATGATGAATGATGCAAATTGATGTAGTGATGATGTGCTTAGTGACAAGAATGATGACAATAGCTATTAAAAATTAAAATTGCCCAGTTTGAGGTATCTTCACATTGCTCTTCAAAAAGCTTTTGTCTATCCCAAATGAGCCGTCTCCAGATGAGCAATTTTGTGAACCTTTCCGTTGCATTTTCAAACATATATTCTTCTGTGACACTTCAATATCCTCTTTTGCCCCAGTCTTTCATTGTTCTTTTTCTGATCACCGTCTCGAATTCATTTGCAATTTGATCTTGATTCTCGAACCCTTATTTGACTTATCAGTCATGAGCTTTGTAAGCAATTAGTCCTTTGGTTATACTTCAGTCATAATGTCCCAATTATGCATGGTTTTAAAAGAGTACAAAACAAAGATTTTTGGTAGAAATGAAGGATCAATAGAGACATAAGAAAGAAGAAAAATTTATTGGATTTCAAACTGGAAAGTATTTACAGGATTTCAACAATTGTTAAGAGATAAGAAATGAAGAAAGAAAAGACTGGTAGTGTTGCTTTCATGTGATCACCCATTTCACTCATTATTGGCTACACCAAACTCGAAATCCATGATCATGAATGTAGTCTTTCGTTGTGTGCTTAACAATATGCCATAACCTAATGATACTCAAATTGCCCCAATTTTGATGTTTCATATAGCTTCTTGACCATTGACTTGGCCCTTCACCATTGCATAGGCCGCCTTTTCAGGTTTTCAACCTAGCAATTAAGAGTTATCATCGCTCTTTTGTGCTCTAATTTTTGCCTAGGTCGCCCTTCAGGGTTTCAACCTAGCGAGCATTTTTTCTCTCTTTTTTTTTTTTTATTTTTTGCTTAGGCAAAATACTTCTTCATGGCATCTGAATTGATTGGTTTAGCAAGTATTTTGCCTTCCATGTCAGTCAATATCAATGCTCCTCCAGAAAATGCATCTTTGACGATGTAAGGGCCTTCATGTGTGGGTGCCCACTTGCCTCTGTTATCCTCTTGATTTGGCAAAATTTTCTTCAGAACAAGATCACCTGGTTGGAAAGCTTAAGGGCGAACATTTTTATTAAATGCTTTAGCCATCCTTTTCTGGTACAACTTGCCGTGACAAACAGCGTTAGCCGTTTTTCTTCAAGCATGTTCAATTGCTCGTATCTCATTTTAACCCACTTGGCTTCTTCCAATTCAGCTTCTGCCAATATCATTAACGATGGTATTTCCACTTCTATGGTGTCACTGCTTCCATCCCATACACCAATGAATACAGGGTTGCCCCAGTTGAGGATCGCAGAAGTGCGATAGGCGTGTAATGCATAAGGCAGCATATCACTCCAATCTTTGTAGGTAATGACCATTTTCCCCAAGATCTTCTTGATGTTTTTGTTCACTGCCTCTATAGTCCCATTCATCTTTGGTCGGTAAGGAGCGAGTTGTGATGCTTGATTTTGAATTGCTCACAGTTCCATACTTTTGCGTTGTTGAAATTAGTGGCATTATCCGTGATGAGTTTTCCAGGAACCGTACCTACAAATGATGTTATTCTTCAGAAACTTCACTACCACTTTCCGTGTTACATTGGCATAGGAAAGCTTCCACCCATTTGGTGAAGTAATCAATGGCTACCAGAATGAATCGATGCCCATTGGAGGCTTTGGGGCTAATTGGTCCTATGACATCCATGCCCCACATTGCAAAAGGCCAAGGTGACGTAAGAGTGTGCAATGGCAGAGGAGGAGAATGGATTCGATCAGCATAGATTTGGCACTTGTGACATTTTCTGACAAACTCTATGGAGTCTTTTCCATTGTGAGCCAATAGTAGCCTTGAGAATTTGTCGAGACAATGTGTGGCCATTGGCATGAGTACCACAAATACCTTCATGGACTTCTGATATGATGGAGTTAGCTTCCAGCTTGCGCATCTTAATAAAACTCCATCGTGGTTCCTTTTGTATAATACCTCACCCGAGAGGAAGAACGACATGGATAATCGTCTAGCGTCTTTCTATCATTCTCACTTGCGCCGTTGGATATTTTCTTTTCTTGATGAACTTTTTGATATCATAGAACCATGGTTGGTCGTCTCTTCTTCAATGTTAGAACAATATGCTGGCTTCTTCTAACAATCACTTGCAAAGGCCTTACATCCACTTCCAGATTGAGGTTGATCATCACCGCCAAGGTAGCTAAAGCATCTGCAAACTGACGTTCTGGTCCCGAGGTAAGTAGTGGAAACTGACATCCTTGAACTCATCTTTCAAGCTCATAAGGTGTTCATAGTATGACAGGAACCTGTGTTCTTTGACTCGCCATTCTCCATTGACTTGAAAAATGATTAGAGCTGAATTTCCATAAACCTCCAGGTCCTGCACCCAAGGATATCGCCTTCAAGCCTGTTATGCATGCTTCGTACTCAGCCATATTGTTTGTACAATCAAATGCCAACTTCACAGCGATTGGAAATTGCTTTCCATCAAGGGATATTAAGACTGCTCCAACTCCGTTCCTCCTATGATCCACCGCATCGAAGTACATTTTCCACATCAAGCCTCCTTCTTCCTCTCTTTCACTGTCCTCTTCCATAGCTGCTAGGATATCCTCATCAGGAAATTCAAACTCCATTGGTTGATATTCTTTGAGTGGATTCTCGGCCAGGTGATCGGCTATCACGCTCCCTTTTATTGATTTTCTTGTCACATACTTGATGTCGAATTCTGATAGAGCCACTTGCCATTTAGACATTCTCATGGAGATGTGTGGCTCTCAAAATGTACTTCATGGGATCCACATGAGATATAAGCAAAGTTGTATAGTAGAGCATGTATTGTCGTAACCTCCTTGCTGTCCATACCAAGTGCACAACATGTCTTCTCAATAGCCAAATACCTAGACTCACAGTCATTGAACTTCTTGCTCAAGTAGTAAATGGCTTGCTCCTTTGATTGGACTCATCATGTTGGCCCAGGACCTGCCCCCATAGACCCATGTAACACTGAAGATATAGTATGAGTGGCTGCCCTAGTGTGGGTGGAACCAAGAGAGGTGGATTTGACAGGTAGTTCTTGATCTTGTCGAAGGCTTCTTGACATTTGTCATCCCATCTACCCAGATTGTCTTTTCAATAGTTTGAATATCGGCTCACAAGTACTGGTCAAGTTAGAAATGAATCTCGCTATGTAATTCAGACGACCAAGGAAACCTCGCACCTCTTTCTCTGTCTTGGGTGCTGGCATGTTTTTGTATGGCTTTGATTTTGTCTAGATCTACCTCAATGCCTTTCTTGCTAACGATGAACCCTAACAACTTTTCTGGAAGCTCCAAAGGTACATTTTGCCAGGTTTAGCCGAAGTTTGTAAATTCTCAATCTTTCAAACGTTTCCTAAGCACCGCAACATGACTCTCTCCATCTTGTGACTTTGCCACCATATCATCCACATACACCTCCAACTCCTTGTGAATCATGTCATGGAAAAGGGTCACCATTGCTCGCTGATACGTTGCTCCAGCATTCTTTAGCCCAATGGCATCACTCTATAGCAAAATACCCCCCACGAGTAACAAAAGATGTTTTCTCTTTATCCTCTTCTACCATCAAAATCTGATTGTAGCCTGAATAACCGTCCATGAAGAGAATCGTGACTTCTAGTTGTGTTATCAACTAGTACATCTATATGAGGAGAGGAAAATTATCCTTCGGGCTTGCTTTATTCAAATCCCGATAATCCACACACATTCTGACCTTTCCATCTTTCTTCGCACTGGTACTATATTGGCTATCCATCTTGGGTAGAGTGGGACCTCCAAGAAGCCTGCATCAAGTTGCTTTTCGACTTCAACTTTGATTTTCAGTGACATTTCTGACTTATCCTTCGCAACTTCTGTCATTTAGGTTCCATTCCTTCAATCAATGGGATTTTATGAGCCACTATTTCTGGGTCCAAACTAGGCATATCTTTGTAAGACCAGGCGAAAATATCAGGAATTCATGGAACAATGCAATCATCTTTCTCTTTCCTGGATTGTCAACTATTTTCACTTCTTCTTTCTTCATCAGTACCCAAATTCACAGTTTCAACGACTTCATCGTGTGGATTTATCCCCTTTTCCATTGAATTTATGATTTTGGCAAATTGTTGGCATAACTTAGGATCTTCATCTTGTTCATTTTCATTCGAGTCCATTGTAATGCAATAACCAGTTAATGAGTTTTCACAATCATTTGCATAAGATGAAAATTCTGAAGGAGAAGGATCCTTGGAATTGACATGAGATCCGAAATAAGAAAGAATAAATAAATAAATAAATAAATAAACAAGGAAAGAAAAGAAAAATTTAACAAGAAATTGGAAAAGAGAAAAGTTTAACAAGAGAATGGAAAAGAGAAACCACGCATAATTATTATTCAATTGAAATACAACAGAGATGACTAAAGCATCCATTACTCAATGAAAAATAAATCATTCAAGGTGTAGATTCCAGTTATTCATGGCTCAAGGCTAGGGTAGATAAGGAGACATTCCTTCAAGGGTGCTAACAGTTCATCTGCTTCTATCACCATTACCTGTTGCAGGTCAGGAAATGTATCCCTAATATGTGGGATCTTCTTCTTGGATTTCTCAAAAGACCGCTGATCACTTGTAGCTTCATACCCAAGGCCAAGTTTTCAGGATTGTCAGAAAGTGAGATTGGATTCTTAATTCCTTGCAGCTGACTCCCTAATCTTTTTCCTTCTTTGAATCCACTCTTGCGCATTATACGAATGGCCACTTGATGCACATCACCTTTGGTTCCATGGTTTCAGCTATCTCCAGGTTTTGGAATGATACCTCGAGATGTCTTCAGCACAGTCAATATATGGCACTGTCACTAGCTTAGTCACTAGCAATTCTTCTTCCCCTTTGATAGTAACAAGTTTCCCGCCATTTATAAATTTTACCCTCTGATGAAGTGTTGAAAGGACAGCACCAGCCTCATGAATCCAGGGTCTTCCTAGCAGCATTGTATACCCCGCTCAATATCCATCACCTGGAATCTAGTCACAAAAATAGTGGGTCCAATTTCTAGCAGGAGGTCGATGGCACCCATGATTTCCCTCATTGATCCATCAAACGCCTTCACAATTGTCCCGTTGGTTCAATCATAGAGGAATCAACTGGCAATTGCTGTAGTGTGGAGTAAGGGAGCACATTGAAAGCTGATCCCCGTCAATCAATACTTTTGCAACATTACAGCCTTAACATTTGAGGGTAATGTGGAGTGCTTTGAGCGCCCTGCTAGATGAGGGAAAACCTCGCTTTCGTGAACGTGATGGCATTGGTCATTCTGATTGTATTTACTATCCCTTCAACCTTATCAGGGGTTATGTCTTTAGACACATAAGCTTGATCCAACACCTTTTTAATCGCATTGCGAGCCTCCAAAGATAAGATTAGAGAATAGAGCGAGATCTTTGCTTGTGTTTTCTTCAGCTGTTCTACCACATCATACTCACTCGTTTCATTATTTTCAGGAATTCTTCTTCTTCTTCTTCTTCCTAGCTCTTTTCTTTATTTTCCTTTCCAGGTGCCACTTGGGCATTTTTCACAGGTATTGCTTGGGGGCTTTTCAAAAATTTCTCTGGAGTATAACACCTACCACTCCAGTAATTCTCCCCTATTCCTGTAACATTTGTAATAGACTCCAATGCAGAGGGTTCTGAACAATCTTCATTGCCATATTCAGACTTTGCGGTCACTACAAGATGAGAAGGCAAACTAGATACTTTGAAGAGGTACTTGTCTTGGACTAGGAAATGTCATTCCAGACTTTACAAAATTAGATTCTATCACAATTTCATACCTCCATGGAACCGCATGGTTGCTTTCATAAGGAAACGCTTAGGCACCTTGAAAATAAGTGTTGGTTCATAATTGTAGACTTTATAAACGGGGGTGCATGGTGAATCATGTTGATACTTTGTCTATCCCATTTGGTATCTCAAGCACCCCTAGCTTAATCATCTTTTCAATGTAGAGCTTTAGCTCTGGACATTCCTCTATGTGGTGTTTCATTTCGGAACACTCAGAATAGATCATTTTCCTCTCCTTTCACCGTCCGTTTGTCTTTATCTCTTTCAACTTCCATCTCATAACCTACCTTCCTCAGTGTTTCCAAGATCTCCTTCATTGAAAGCTTGCCATTCTCTACTCCTTGACTTTCATGTTTCTCATAGTAGATAGAATTCACTTGTCCTCCATTATGATTGGGGTTTCTTATGTGCGGCTTTGATTCTTCTTTTAGCTTGATGGCACCACTGTCAATTAAATGCCATACCGCACTTCAAACCCATAACAATCTTCGATTGAGTGCCCTGGGAGTTGGAATGATAATCACAAGTTTGGTTTGGATTGTACCAGGAGGATATGGTGGCATGAAAGTTTTTCCAGGATACGGGCCTAACAAGTTATCCCTACACAACTGTTAAACGCTCGACATGGCTCATATGGAAATTAGGTAAGGGTCTATTCTCCATCGGAGGCCTGCGAGCGTTGTTGGAATTGAATGGTGGAGGGGTTGTAAAGAGATGACTCGTTTGGTAGGCTTGGGGTTGTGTTTGGTAAGGTCTAGGTGTCGTTGGCCGTTGACAAGAGACATGGTTGATTTGGTGTGGTTGAGGTGTATATGGTATTTGAGGTGAAACAGCTCTTGGAGATGGATATTGTTGGTGTGGATAAGATGAGTATTGTGTGTGTGAGTAGGTTGGATATTGGTTTGGTCGAGGAGTGGGTTGTTGAAGGTGGATGTAGTTAATGGTGTTCTCCTTCTTCTTAAAATGGGGCTCTTCTTGTGTTGGGACTCACTTGTTTCTCCTGTTACTTGCTCTAGTTTCCCTTCTTGGATATTGGTTTCAATCCTTTCTCCAATTTCAACTAAATCCACAAACTCTTTGACATGGGTCCCAAGCATGTTCTTGAAAAAGGGACCTTCCATCGTACGAATAAAGTAAGAGCACATTTCTTGCTCTAACATTGGGGGACAACCCTTCCAGCCAGGGCCCTCCATCTTTGGGCATATTCCTTGAAAGATTCATTCACTTTTTTCTCATCCCTTTTAACTGGTCTCTAGTGGGTAGGCATTCAGGTTAAACTTGTATTGGTTTGTGAAGGCCTAAGCTAAGTCTTCCCAACACCTGATTTGAGTTCATTATCTGCATGTACCACTCCCATGCAGCCCCATCTAAGCTCTCGGGAAAAAGCTTATTAGGAAGTTCTCATCTTTTGACCACATTCCCATCTTCGTGCAATACATGCGTAGATGCATAATCGGATTGGTGCTACCATCGAATTTGATGAGCTCAGGCATTTTAAAGTCCTTGGGAATGACTACACTAGAAGCCAAACATAGATCACTGATACTCATCGGGCCATAGGGGCTAGGCCCCGCAGCATTGAAACTGCTCCTGCATGCTTTCCTGTAATTCCTGTTTAAGCTTTAGTCGTTCCGCCTCCTTTGCAATTTCATTAACAGAACCATTATCATTTTGCTTATCATATCCTGGTGGTTCTTCGTGCTCATCATTTTCATCATTTTCTTTGGCCATATTCATAGTGTCAAGGATGAATTGCCTAAGTTCTGGTCCAAGCATGGACCTCATCATGTCCTTGAGGTCGTCCATCTCTTGAATTAGATTCCTTCCTTGGTCATTGTTGTCTCCAGCCATAGCCTTTTTCTTGCCTTTATCTATCTCGACCTTCTTTTTTTCAGCTTTCTCTTTCTCGACTCTGGGTCGTAGTTCGTACCCTAGCCGGTACACTAGTGTTAGACAAAGCTTTCCTTGAAGGAGCAATGTTTGATGATAACCTCTGACAAAAAGTTAAAAAAAAATGAGCAAATAAAAACAAATGCTAAAAGACCTTTGATGGCGAGGAACAACATCTGTATTGGACAGCAATGAACTTGATTCATATCGCATTCAGAGGACATATTGCCCATAAGAACGGATATGTGATGGACAATAGTATAGGGGACTATCATTCCACAATATACTTTGTTAGTAGCACACTAGCAATGTAAAACTTGGTATTCTTTCTTACATTCTGCGTAGAAGGAAGAATTTCCTATAAGACAGAAATGTAATTGACAATATATCCAAGGGAGATTTTGCTCCACGATGGATATAGTCTTGCACGCCATTCAAAGAGAAGTAGGGAAAATCGAAAGAGGAACTTGTGTCATTCATTCAAAAAGTGCAATTACATCATAGTTGAGTCAAGAATAGTCATTCTCTTTCTTTTAGAGCCTCTAGCAATGCCCTTACTCATGTTCATGAAATCATTCACTTCACTAGGCAAATGAAGCTTGAGATTCTTTTGAACCACTTTCTCCTGCCCTTTCAAAATGATAGATGAACTTCGAAATATGATTGTTCAATTTCTTAGTTAATCTTGCATGTTTTTCCTTCCACTCCTCAGCCTTCATTGCCCAATCACCAGCTTGTTTCTTCCAAAATCTACCTATCTTCTGCGGAGAAGTTGGTTTCTACATTTCATGAAACGGGCCCATTCTTGGTCACATTCTTCCTTGGCCTGTGCTAAAGATGTATTTAGCTTCTCTATCTTTAACTCTAATTCTTCCTTTTGCTCTTGCATTTCAACTTCCAACTCTTCTTTCATGTGTTCTTGTTGTTCAATCTTCATTTTTAATTCTACATTTGCCTCATTCTGTTGGTTGATGCGCTTCACAAGTCCATTTTTTTCTTTAGTCATTGTGCGGACCTCATTTTCAAGGTTCTGAACCTCCTATCTTTCCTTTTCCGTTTTGGATATCAGCAGTTCATCCTTTAATTGCTCAATTAGTTTTTCTTTCTTTTCACATTGACTTCGAGCAATGATAACTTCCAGCTCTCCGCCTGTTTCTTGTTGTTCTAGGAGCTTCATTTGTGCCTTCAGGACTTCCATTTGTTCAGCCAATGTGATCATTCTTCTTTTCATGAGGAGAGCTAGGGTTGCCTTGAGGTACTTTTCTTGCTTCCCTCCATGTGACATACTTACGGTCCTGATCACAAGAGGTTTTCCTAACTCATCTCTCCCTGCCATGTGAACATTCCTCCAGGCTTCTTTAACTTCTCGTGATAACATTTTAGTGTGGTCACCTTCCTTGTACCAGAAGTAGAGTCCTCCAAGTTGCTCTTCCCGTGGTTTCTTTTGTGTCCAACAAAGTTGTCTGAGTGCTATTGTCGGCGTATAGGATATGCAACCTCTTGGACCCATCAATGGTATATTATGATATTTTCCACAGCTAAGAATAATGTCACCTCTTTCATGTTCATACCATGGACAAACCCACTTGAATGATCGTTCTTTAATGGTATCAAATTCAGCCCTCCATTCATGGTCTTCTTTCGGCTTTCTTGGATACGATGAAAGCTTCTTAATGGATCTGAAACATTTCTGATGTGATTACCCGCATACATGTGTGTGATGATCCACACGTATAAGAGGTGTAGGCAACATCGAAGCTTCCCTTTTTTTCTTTTAGAAGTTTAAAGTCAGAAATGTTTCAGCCAACACAGGAACTGGATTTCTTTGCTTATTTTCAACGAAGAAAACATCCATGGCAGCTTGGTCAATTATGTCGGGAAGAAGGAAACAATACCAGCCCGTAAATAGCAAATGCCAGGACTCTTGCAAAAGTAGTCCATTCTTTTTTATGCCCCAACTCCTTCAGATGTTC
Source organism: Dalbergia oliveri (assembly GCA_030441495.1). NCBI lineage: Eukaryota > Viridiplantae > Streptophyta > Magnoliopsida > Fabales > Fabaceae > Dalbergia > Dalbergia oliveri. The sequence goes on along the minus strand of JAMLFY010000013.1, from coordinate 17,230,215 downwards.
TTCTATGAATGCTTTAGTCACTCCTTTTGAAGCTGCATGTCCTGTTAACTTCACTTGAGCCTCAGTACCCCTAGTAATTCCCAAATTGCTCTATTATCTTTGCATCTGAAGTATGTTGTTCCAGATGAAAATAAATAGAAGTGTTTTTCCTCATTGGTAATTTCAACATGCATGCATACTCTTCGATGGTAGGAGTGATATCAATATTTGGCAGTTCAAAACATTTCAAAGCGGAATTCCAATATTGAGCTAGAATTTAAGAGAGAAGTTTCCACTGATATGAGCAACAGATCCAGAATGGACTATATTTATTCAAGAAAGCTCTTCTATTTTCATTAGGTAGCAATTGACTCAACCGATGCAATCTCTCCAGAACTGATATTTGCCATCACATTGAAATGCTTCTTCAAGTTGGATACATTGCTAGTTTGTTGTGCTCTTTCCATCGTTTACTGTCTAATACGATGTTATTCTTCGGCCACCAATGGACCTTTTAAAAAGGAAGAAAAAAAAGTAAATAAATTAGATGCATGTCATAAATTAAATAAATATGTATGCTACATAAAAAAAATGCATGTGATATGACAATTAAAATAAGGTTTTTTCTTTTATGCTTAAAAATAAACATGCTTGGTGAAAAAAATGTGGATGTTATGCATGATGGAGATATGAATTGCTTATGCAGAACAACACAAAAACTAATCATGAATGTTATAATGCTTATAATAAATATTACATGATACTAAAGATGCATGATGTATGATAAAATAAGAAGAAGTACACTTCCTTGTGTCCTAATGAGGTGGACCTAATGTTTGATGGTTCTAGGGTCAAACCCTATTTAAGGTGGCCAATTAAAGTCATTCTAGTAGTGCAAGCTTTTGGATGGATCTAGACCCCTAAAAGTTATGGTCCCCAAGTTGCCTTTATCAATAAGATAAAGATCTAGTTCCATGAATTAAACCGAGGGACATGAAAGTCACAATACGGCAACCCATAGTTCTAGTAACAACCTGAGCGGATGAGTCAACGACTGTCAGGAAGCATAAGCCTCACAATAACAACGTCAAAACCCCTTCTTGCCCTATGATTTTCCAAGGCTTGGGTATAGAGCCCAAATAGTGTGTGAGGACGTGATAGTGAAAGTGTGTGTAGGGAGCATACAAACCTTTCAAGTCATATATACTATACACATCCATGCAAAACAAAACAAAAACAGCACATATATACAAAAGTCATCTATCCTAAATTTTGAGCAACAGATAATTACAAACAAGGTAAATAGTTATATACAAATTCATAAAAAAAAAATACAAAATACAGATAAAGTAAACAATTTATATACACATAAATAAAAAATATAGATGAAGTAAAGTAAACAAATATATATAAGTAAATAAAAAAAATAAAAAGCAAACGTGATGTAAAGGGAAAAAGAAAATATTATAAAATTATGAATTTTTTGCATAATTTACTCTAATAGGCTTGACTCTCTTTAGCGTCCCATGGAGTGCCAAACTGCACAACGTACCAGGGCACATGCGACGAGGATGTTGACGATTTTAAAATAAAATGTGAAATAGGAGTCGCCACCAATTTTAATTCTAAAAATTGGAAAACCCTTTTAATTTGTAAATGGTTTTTAAAGAGATTGAGGTTCGAGACTGATTATGATTAGGGAAGGTGGAAACTTAATCCCACTGCACCCTAATACATCCATATAAATACGGTTACCTAGAGCTCATTATGCAAATTTGTTTATAATTTTAATAATATTTAATTTTCCCTTAAATGATCACAATTATGTACAAACATAAAATAAAATAAAATGAAATTAAAGAAAGAAATAAAAATAAATGAGAACACAATTTAATGAAAAATTAATTTTGGCTTGATAGTTGTTTGCTACGACGTATCCTCTGGTGCAATGAGGAACTCAAAGCCACGTCGTTCTGTAGAAAATGTGTCTGTGTTGATGGATTTTAATTAGAGGAAAATAAAGATGTGTTGATGATTTTTAATTGTAAAAAGGATTTTATGAAGAAATTAAAATCCACTTTTGCACATGATTTAGGATAGCGTGAACTATACAATAAACCCTTACATCCTTATGAAACTTGAGGATGATAAATCATACATCAAAATCATAAGTTGTTGCGTGGATTGAATATTATTTTTTTTTTGACAAGCTCTAATTTTAAAAAATTAATTCAGAGATATAAACACACAATTAAGCAAAACATATAAGCATACACAATAATTAAACTAAAAATAAAATTAATTCATGAACACAATTACACAATTAATTTAAACACACAACACTTATAAAATGATAAAACTAAAAAATCTAATTATTATTTTTTATCTTCCTTCTAGTGAAGCAAAATAGTCAAGTATTTATTTTAAACTCAAAGCGTAATTTTTTTATCATTTTTAGTTCTAGACCCAAACTAAGACTAAAACAAATAATCATAAAAGAATCCAAAATAAAACAATTACCACCCAAACAATCAAGTACAAAAAGCAAACTTGAAATAAATAAAATATCACTAATCTAAAACATAAATAAATAAATAAATATAATATAATATTATTATCCTAATTCTACCCTTTCCCCACTTTAACCCACATACATGCAAACCCACTCACACAAAACACACACATAGAGACCCATGACACTAAGCACCCGTGACACACACATATACCCAACTCTATCTCACTTTTATTAACACACACACAACAAAAGAATAAAAAAGAAAGGGAAGAGGGAGAGAAAGTGAACCTGAGAACATGAGAAAGAGATCGAGAAAGCAAAAGTGGGGCGTGAGCTGAGAAAGAGAGATCGAGGGAGACTGGGTGCTCGAAGGAGGAGGAGCTTGCTGTCACGGCCTCAGCACGCGAGATTAGGGATGGGGTGGCGCAACGAACGGGATCGGCGAGGGGAGCTGAGGTCGCGAGGAAGGAGATCGAGGTTTGGGCCCGACACGGTCGCAAGGAAGGAGGTTGGAGGCGCGGCCGGGCTGTGTTGGGTTCGTGGCCGGGTTCGAGGAGATGGCACTGTCGGGGCTGCAGTGGCGCACCAGTCACGCGAGACAGGGAGAAAATCCCGGGCCGTGGCTGGTCTAGGACGGGCGGGGGTGCGATCCACCCCGGGCTTCGCGGGGCTGGTTTCGCATTGAGACAAGACGCGTGGAGCTTCGCGCGGGTGGGATAACCTGAGCGGCTTCACCACCTACGTTCTTCGCGGTCCTGGGCTTGGTGGCGGATGGTGGTTACAGCGGAGTGGGTCTCATGGATGGTCAAGGAAGATGATGATGGTTGATGAGGCCTTGAGGGAGGCCTGCGGTTGGCAGCAGGAGAGGTCACAACCACTTTTTATTATTTTCTAGTTTTATTTTATTTATCTTGGATTTGTTTGGTTTTGATGCATTTGGATATGGTTACGAATTGGAGCTTTTGGTTGTGTTTCAATGGTTTGGTGATTGTGGTTTAACGGATGAAGTATATGTTTCTGCAACTATAAAAAAAATTTGCATGATGCTTCTTGAGAACACTTAGGCTATCAAAACAAATTATTTTTTACCTTCACTGATCAATTCTGATTTTTGGTATTATTCTCCTCCCCTCATTTTAATTAATTCTCCTTTTATATAGCCGTTCCCCCTTGATCCAAATTTTGATCTGTCACCTTTGCAGGCGGCTGGAGGGAGCCAAGCTCATCCCCCAAAAACCAGCTCACCGAAGCAAATTTATCTTCTGGCCAAGGACAAAGAAAACATGATGATGGTGCTGCCACTCCCATTTTTTTGACTTCCTTTTTCTTTTTGGTTTGTTGTGTTGCATCACGGGTTATTCAGAAACTTACAACCAACATACACCCCTTTTACTATTATTATTATTATTATATATTTTTTATTTTATTTTTTATGTTTTTTATTTTTTTGGCTGAAATGGATTATCAAAAGATGTGGGCTACTGAAATAAAAGGTTGGACAAACGGGCTGAAAAATAAAAAAAAATGAAATGGGTTGTAATAAATAAAACTGAAACGGAATAGGCTAAACGTATCGCTAGAATAAATTAAAATGGACTATTCATTGAACTTTGATTTTTTTATGCAACACACAACCAACATAAACACATAGACAAACAAATGAATAAAATAAAATAACTATGGGACAAAATATGGTGTTCACAATATCCTTCTTTTGAAAGATGTATTTCAAGCTCTGTGGTCTGTGAAAATCTCACAAGTCTCTCTATATAGGTATTGCCTCCAAATCTTCAAGGCAAAAACCACTGCCGCCATTTCCAAGTTATGCGTAGGGTAATTCTACTGATACATCTTGAGTTGCTGTGAGGCGTATGCTACAACTTGAATGTTGCATTAGGACACAACCAAGTCCAACTCTAGAAGCTTCAAAGAATACCGTAAAGCCATGTGTCCCTGAAAGTAATGCCAAAATTGGCGTAGTGGTCAAGCATGTATTGACCCTCAAAAACTTTCTTCACATTCTTCTGTCCATGAAATTTGACATTCTTCTGTGTTAGCTTGATCATGGGTGTAGCAATCCTCGAAAATCCTAACGACCTTGTTTGTATCTGCAAAGCCTAAGAAACTATGGACTTCTGAAACCGTTGTAGGTCTAGGCCATTGCTACATTGCTTCCACCTTCTTTTGATCTACCAGAATACCATCCTTCAACATTATGTGTCCAAGGAACACCACTTGATCTAGCCAGGCTCATACCTTAAGAACTTGGCATATAACTGATTCTCGCTCAAAGTATGTAAAACTATTCTAGATGTTATCCATGTTCTTCTTTACTTGGAATACACTAAGATGTCATCAACAAAGACAATCACAAAGTGATCCAAAGCTTAAACACCCTATTTATCAAATTTATGAAGCCTACTAGGGCATTGGTCAACCCAAAGGACATAACTAAGAACTCATAATATCCATAGTGAGTCATGAAGGTCGTCTTAGGTATATCTTCATCCTTAATCTTCAGCTGATGGTAACTATCGAAGGTCAATCTTGGAAAAACATGTTGCCCCTTAAAGCCTGGTCAAAAATATCATCAATGTGAGGCAAGGGGTATCGGTTCTTGATCATCACCTTGTTCAATTGCTTGTAATCTATACACATCCTCATCGAACTATCTTTCTTCTTAACGAACAATCCTGAGCACCCCATGGAGAGGTACTTGGCCGTATAAACCCATTGTCCAACAATTCTTGTACCTTTTTAATTCTTTTAACTCGAGAGCCATGTTATACTGGGTATAAAGATGGATCTAACTCTTGGCTTAAGCTCTATCCCAAACTCATTTCTCTCTTCTGGCATACCTGCAAATCATCTGGAAACACATTTGGAAACTCATTAACCACTAGAACCTTCCCTAAACTAAGTGTCCCTACCTCTAGTCCCCTTGGAGCTAAAAACCCATAACTATCTCTATCTATCAACCGTAGTGCACTCATAGCTGATATCAAGCTCATTGGTGTCGAACACCTTGTACCTAGAAAATCTCTTGGCTCATCACTTGGGACCTCAAATATCACCACCTTACTATAACAATCTACCAAGGCATGGCATGGGACTAACCAATCCATACCTAGAATAACGTCAAAGTTAAACATGTCCAACACTATCAATCTGCTAGTGCTTCCATGTCACCAGCTTTGACTTTGCATGATTTATACACGCTTAACAAGGATTGGCTTTCCCAAAGGTACCCTAACTAAAAACGGCTTCTCAAGATCCTCAGGGATCTTCCAAACCATAAGGCAAAGAACAGGGCCACATAAGAATAGTTAGACCCTAGGTCAAACAACGTCATGGTATTGAAGGAACATACTATTGTCTACCTGTATCACTTCATTTGAAGCCTGCGCATCTGCGGGTTATAGCAAACAAGCGAGGCTATCCCACATTACCTTGGCCTTTTTCGCCTCCTTCTACCTCCTGCACCTCTACCACTAGGGCCCCTTCCCCTTTATGTCCTACTGAAGTAATGAAACCACCCTGGGCCGTTGATTAGAGAGACGAGTTGACATGGAAAGGTTAGCTGACCCTTGACTTCGAGCTCCTTGAAACATCAAGCACTCTGGGCATGTGGCCTAGCTGGCCATACCCGTAACATATTGAGGAACCAACTAAACACTGACCTTCATGTCTCTTCCCGAAGTCAGGCATACTAGATATGACGTCATGAACCCCTGTCCATTATGCTAACCCTCTACTAGAGTCTGTGATGCAGCTAGGCGTGCTAAGATGGGCTCTAGAAGGTTGTCTTACCTGACTGACCCCGCTATTGGCTCTGTTGATGGTGACCCTTGCTTGAACCCGCTCGCTCGAGAAAGAGACATGAACCCTGGCCTTTTTATTGGCCTCTGATATCGCTGTACGCTCTCGCCAAACTACTCTCAAGACCAATCATTGTGTCTACCACCTGAGCATAGTCCATGGTCGCGATGTGAGGCTGCAAACTAAGGAACATATCTCTAAGTAGACTTTGAATAAAACATCTCACCTTAGCTCTCTGTTGGTATCATGCTGAGGCTACCTATGCCAAATAAGTAAAACGCTCATTGTGCTCAGGAACTGTCCTTCCTGAGTTAAATGAAGCTTCAAAACTCCTCGATCATTTGTGCCTATCGGCTCTCTGATATGAATCTCCACATGAAGCCTTCCTTGAACTGTCCCTAAGAGGAGAACAAGTAGTCCTATACCTCCGTCAAAATCCTAATACCATAACTCTGTTTGGCCTCCAAGCTGGAAGCCAGCCACCACTCTCTCTTAAGAATAATGGATGACATCAACTATTTTCTCCACCTATCTGAGGAATTCCTAGGGATCCTTAGTTGTCAGACGTCCGTTGAAGGTGGACGGGTCCATCCTCTGAAACGCTCCAAAGCTAAGTCGTCTGTATCTTAACTGGAGGTGGCCTGCAGTTGCCTCCAGCCCGGTCATTACATCTGTCAAGTTTGCTACCATCTCTCAAAAGCTCTAAGACAAACACTATTACCGAATAGGTTGCTCTTACCGATGGTGAAAACGTGAAGAGTGTACAGGTAGCATGATTACACTGAAAAGGAGGACATATAATAAAAGCGTGAATGCCAAGGAAAAATGAACTCATACTAAACCTTGACATGACCGACTCTTTCCTAAAGGGCTCAAATAGCACTACATCAATGCAAATGAGTGCGCTTCCATTTTCATAGATTTTATGTTATTTGTGGACACTTACTCCAATAATATGTAGGGAAACCTATTGCTCTGATACTACTTTGTCATAACTCGCCGTGTATTTGCATTAAGAATTTGGATCTATCTAAAGCCTCTAATAACATGACTAGCTAATATGCATATATAAATCTAATATATTCAAAATATCTCAGGTTTAACTAAATTCCATAATTCTGAAAGGTTTCCAATAATAAATACTGAACATAAAACTGCATAAAATTCATGATATGGGCCAAAGCCAAACATAATTAAATAAATGTCTGAAATTCTAAAAGAAGTCAAAACAACAAAATGCATGTCCTGATCCTGCCTACACAATATTGGAGCACTACTAACTGACATAACCAATAGTAAGCTCCACTCCAAAGCGAAGCTCACCAAAGAAGCTGGAGCGCTACTGGGTAGGATCATGTGGTACCATCTGAATCTGGAGCTATCTAAGGGAAGGAAAGAGAGGGTGAGTTTATCAAAACTGAGAGTGAGCCTCTACTCACAACCCACATTACAACAATAAATATATATAACATATACATACAACTGATGTAAAACATTTTATATAATTTCATATAACTTATGAAAATAATAATTTAACTAAATCCATGGTAATAACTAGTAGAGAAATAACAGATATTCTATACATAAATAACTAGCTGATAGCTGAATTTGAGCCAAAGGCTAATCTGATGGGTACCTAATTAGGTCTCATAAATGGACACCACACTGGGTTTCTTACTGGGTGAGCTAGTCCTCTAGCGGACCATTTGGTATCAAAGTTAACGATCAATCTTAACTATTAACTCATGATCTGTTTTTCACTAATTACTATCAAAATAACTTGCAATAAGATCGTTGTTCTTACTATTCATACCATACTGGGTTCATGAAATTTTCTAACTAATAAAATAAATAAATCTAAATCATACATATCGTAACTATGGTCCTATGAGTTTTCCAAAATAATTAATTTTCATGATAACTATATAAAAAATAATAATATTTCTAAAATTGGCATAATTCATAACAATATGGTTTCTTGGCATAAATCATTATAAAATTTCATAAATAATTATAGAATACAAAAAATAATAATAATGACCAAAAGTATGGTCATGAACTTAAACCCATCACCTTTGGTAGTCGAGTGCGCTTCAACTAACAACTTGACTAAACGAGCTAGAATGACTGGTAATGAAAAATATTAATAAGAGAAAATTTAGTGAAATCACATTTATCTCTCCAGGGAAAATTCCTTCAACAACTAGGGATCTTAGAAAAATATTTGGGAATATTATGATGTACCTAAAATATACTAGGAGTATAAAAAATCCCACGTGGCACTGTTCCACGTCCGCTTCTCTAGCGCTACACGAAGCTACCCTCCTCCCACATTGATCGCTATCTATACACACACACACACACACACACACACACACACACACACACACATAAAACCTATTCCATGTCTACTTCAATGGTAATAATAATATATTAACTAATGCATGCAACACTATTAACTATAATGCATATTCTAACCATAATGCATATTCTAACTATAATGCATGCAGGACTTAACTAAAATGCATATTCTAACTATAATGCATTAGCACTACTAACTATAATGCATATACTATTACATTTTCTAACTATAATGCATGCAACACTACAAACTAAAATACATATTCTAACTATAATGCATTAGCACTACTAACTATAATGCATATACTAACTATAATGCATGTAGCATTACTAAATAAAATACATATTCTAAATATAATGCATTAGCACTACTAACTATAATGCATATACTAACTAACACGTTTTGCATTAAATAACAATAATAATAATACCAATAATAATGATAACTCATATACCACTAAATTTCGTATTTGGGATATCACCTGGACCCACCGTGTAGCCAAGATGCCCAGATGCGTGAAGGGCCAAGCGGTGAAGGGTGAGTTGCCTGAAAATTCTACAAGCAGGGTTGCTGAGCTGAGCAAGCGAGCCAAAACGCTTACTGAGTGAGTACCCCGATGTTAGAACAGGATCGAAATGACGAGTTTGGAAGTGACCCAAACCTTTATAAAACACCTCATACTCTGGATTTCATCCCCAAAATTGAAACCCTTCCTTTTCCAAACATCTATTCTCTCTTCAATCAACCCCAATCATTCTTCTTCCAAGATGAAGGTAAGAGATTTCATGGGTTTTGTTATCTCCTTCATCTCCATTCTATGTTCTAGGGTTTGGGTGTTGTCTTTTCTCTCATTATTGTCAAGTTGGAGTGCTCCCTCAATATTGTTAGGGTTTGTTAGAGTTATCTTGAGATACCCATAGATTGTTTATGAGTTTTCGTTGCTCTATGTTAGTTGTTGGTGTCATTCCAAGCTCTCAAGGTCAAGTTGGTGGTGCCCATATACTCCCAGCTTTAAACGGTGAGTGGGTTCATATTCATGGCCTTATTTCTTGCCATTATGATTATGTTTGTAGCACTATGATTGTTAAATACGAATTTAAAACTAAAAATATATTATGTACGTGATTTTAAGCCTGACAAACCTAGCAAAGATTATGATTTTGAATCTAGCATGAAAATATGTTTTAGAAAACCATGAGATCATGATTGATACATTGTATGTTATAGATATGTTTTATGTGCTCAAGCTTAAGAGATTAGTTGAAATATATGATTTATCAAGTTACTTTTATCAAATGTGTTAGTTTAAAATATGAATTTTAGAACTTCAGTTTTGTAGTACCAAGAGATATGGAATTCAGGATGATTCATAGCAACTGCCATATACTTATTCTGGAGGCTTGAAATCAGAATGCCTACAAGTGGGTGATCCCTTAGACACGATTTTTATGACCACATATGCTAAAGTCAAATTATTAGAGTTATATGAATCTAGAACTCTTAGAGTACTGAGAATTTAAGGGCTCTGATTCGCGAGGGAGAGCACCCACCCTTAGTTATGGAATTTCAACATTGATGATTTTATTTATTTCCATTGAGTTATATATGATGAGATATATTAAACAGCCATGGAGGCATTAATATTAAGTAACCATGGAGGCACTATCATGAAACAATCATCGAGACACTATTATTAAACGCTATGAAGACATTAGTATTAAACAACCATGGAGACAAATCCAGGAAACAGCCATGGAGGCAACCCCTTTAAACGCCATGGTGACAATCTCAGGAAACGAGACCTAGTGAGGTGCCCATAAAGAATAAGGATAATTATGTACAATGATGACCATTCTTACTTATATATATGTATACCCACATATGCTTATTAAGTTCAGAGTATTGTTATTTATGATTCAGAAGCTTAGGATTTATTTTAAAGTGTTTATGTGTGTGTGTGTGTATGGAATTATTTAGAATTAGTTTTATTATTACTATCATTATTATTATTACCATGATTTTACGTCTCTTGGTTGTCCTATGTGAGTGATTAGTGAGAATTTATTCACTGAGTCCGTTGATTCACCCCTTTTCTTTCCTCCTCATAGTTGCAGGTACAGATATTGTCAGTTCCCATTTGGCAGACAGTTGTTCTAGGAGTGAGTCTTACTTTGGAGTAAGGTTTAGATTAAAGTCTTGTTAGAGTAGAGTGCTCTAGTAGATGTGAGGCAAGATGAATCATGTATTATTTTTAGATTTTGTATTTAATTTCAGGATTTGGACAGTTATGTATATGATTTCAGTTTACAAGTACGGATTGAAATTGGAGAGTTTGATTAAAATTATGTACAAGCTAGAGATGAATTTATGATTCAGTTCACATATTAAATTGATTTTCAAGAGTATGATTAAGATATTTTCAAAACTTCATATATCAAGTATTTTAGTTATATGATTCCAAATATTAAGTTTTAAATAAAGATTTAGATGAAGTTATAATTTCAGAATGAAAAATATGTTATTTTATACATATAGAGAGACAAAGGTCATTAGACTTATGTGTGGAGGATTTCTCGCGTGCCCATGTGCCCTAGTCAGCGTGATACCATCTCTCTTGTTTTATTTTCTAACTATTTGTTTCTATGAGGTTAGTTCTTATAAATCTTTTACTTCTATTTGAATACTATAGTCGATAATATGTTTTGCATATATGTGCTTCTTGAGTTTTGATTGTGGAACATGTACTTTCTTTTAAAATAAATTTTTAATTTGGTCCTCGATAAAATAACATATGACAAATTGGTCCTTTAAGAAAAAAAATCATTCACAATTGAAAATATAGGGCAAACTAGTCCATTCTTAGAATTTTCAAAGGGTTTATAGTACAAATTGATCTTTAATAATTTGCAAAATAATTTAAATTGGTCACTAATAAAAATACAAATAGGACAATATGTTTATCAAAATACGTCATGCATTTTTAATTGTATGGGATCACAAATGTATTTTGTTTAAGAGACCAATTTGTTTGGTATTATTTTTGTCAGGACCAACTTATGGTTTACTCTTTCTATAGATTATGATTTTATTTTAAATTTATGGGTTAATTAATAACAATTAGAAAATATATTATTATTATTATTATTGCCTTAAGTATTATCCTTTAGTATCGGACCCCTAAAAAAGGGGTCTAACTCCGCCCATGGGGCTATGAACAGCCTTCAAATTTTTAGTTTTTTCATGAATATTATACCTATATAAACATTTGCCCCCATAAAATTTTTTTATACTTATATTATAATAAAAATAGAAGAAATAACATAAATTCAACATTTCAATGACCCAATTTCATCATCCACTATTTTATTTTTCTGTCTCTCTTATTTTATTTTCTAATTATTTGTTTTTATGAGATTAATTCTTATAAATTTTTTACTTATACTTGAATTCTATAGTCAACAATATGTTTGCATGACAAATTATAAGGTGAATCTCAAATTTTGAGGTCCATCATGGACCCTTTATTATTAACTATTGAATGATTATCATTTTTATTTGATGATTTGATCTAATGGCTAATAATATGGAGTTATGATAAACCTAAGATAAGATTCATCATAAAATTCACCTGTTTGCATATATGTGTTTTTTGACTTTTGATTATGGAATGTGTACTTTCTTTTAAAATAAACTTTCAATTTGATTCTTGATAAAAATATCATCTGACAAATTGATCCTTTAAGGGAAAAAAAATTAATGATCATTCACAATTAAAAGTATAAGGTAAGCTATTGGAATAACATATTAATATACGAGAATTTACGTATATAAAATTTTCATATTTTACAATTTATAGTATTTTTTATTTTTTTTAATAAAAATTGAAAAAATAATAAACCAATAAATCCAATGACCTTATCCAAACCAATTCGAAGTTGATCAGATCAGTTTGGATCAGATTTTGTAAAAAATAAAAAAAGAATATGTATAGGAACCAATCCAAACTAATTGCAAAATGTTCTATTGGATTTCATTTTTCCCCCCCCCCCCAAATTCAATTCCTACTTGCCCATTGACACCCTACTTTCACTCTTTCTTCTCTTTCACTACAACGGCCGCGGCTCAAGACAGCACCACAATTCCCACTGTAACTAGCGAAGGGCTTCTTGCAGAGGCAGAACGTGTGGTACACTTCCCCTTCGGTTCCCAATGGCCAAATTGAAGAAACCCCGAATCGCACCCACCGATCGATTTCGCCATCGCCAATCTCGATCTCCCACCACAAAAGGTTCCTTCTCTCTTTTCTCCTACTTTCATTTTCTCCATTCTCCAAATCCCAACACTTTACGTTGTTAATTTATTTTTTCTCTTCCATGTTTTGGGATTTTGGTTAATTCTCGTACATTACGATTGATTTGATTCTTAGGTTATCAATTCATAGTTTGCAATTAACTATCGAATTACCACGTGATTAACAGTTGCGTTTCAAAATTGTTTCGTTATTTGATCAAAATGCATCATCTTTATTCTTTAATTTCTGCACTGTGCCACTGTGTTTCAACTTTCAAGTGAGGATTTAGGGCACAATGTTTCCCTTTAAGGCTTTTCAACACCTTAGTGTGAGCGCCACCTTTATCTTGTGCGGCGTGTTGGTTTGAGGTGTCCTGAGCTTATCTTGCTAGCGTCCTCTTGCAGTGCCGTGTTTCACGAGCGTGTCCCTAAACATTAGCCCCTTGATCAACGTGGAGGCATGTTTTTTTCGTTGATCAGTACTTGTTATGCTCTGCCTGCCCAATTCATTTCTCACGAGGCGTTGTCACGATCCATTTTGTGATGTAAATATTAATCATGGTACTAGGATTCTCTAAAGTAAGGTTAGTTGTAAAGTGAAAAAGCGAGGGGTTAACCACACTTGGATTAATCACTATCATCATGTGTGAATCCCATAAAATAATCGAAGGGTGGTTAAACCGTCAGATCTCAATCCAGTCATGATGACACTGTCTCGTCAGTGTCCATTCCCTTCTAAATAGGACCTAGCCTTAGATGCTCAGTGTCACTCATTTGCTTATAAATACAAGAAGCTAGAAGCCTTCCCAAAACACCTTAGTCCTTGTACAATTTCTTCATTTGAACTCCACTCCACTTCATCGGCATGCCTTTTATTGCTCTTGTTACTAAAGAATTGAAGGGGCCATTGCTTGAAGTGCTCAATGCTTTAACACCTTGAAGAGTAGACCTTTGTCATCACTGAAGGCAATTCATGCAGGTTTGATTCGATACTTTTATGGGTCCGGTTTGCTATAAAAAACCTGTGCTTTTACCTGGGTAGGCAATATGGAAGGTCATTGGAGCTCCCCGTGCTTGTTTCCTTTTGGCTTGATAGATATGTTTTACAAGGCCCTGCCTTTTTTAGTACACATTCCATAGGGCCCACTAAAGATGCTATCTTTTGATGTATATATCATCCTAATTTCATTGCCCATCAGTTGGGATCAGATCTTGCGCTTGTCGATACTAGCACTGAGGTTCATAGCACTTATGTGGAATTCCCGCATGTTGTGCAAAGTTGGTGATGCTTTAGAGGTGGACCCTTGCCTATATTCATCTTCCTCATTCTAGGTTAGGGTCTCTATTGAGTTGTTAGAGTACTTTTCTTCTCTTAAGGGTTCTATCTTTAGGCAATGAGGCTAAACCCAAAGAGCTTCTTTCATTCGTGACCTCTTCAAGATTAGTTTCCATTGTTCTTGATGATCCTTATTGTTTTGCCGTTTCTCATGTTCGCAACGAGGGCACTTCTTGAGCCCCCACTAGGAAGCGTGACATAAGTGGAGCCACTCATGGTTCGTCCAAGAGGTTGGAAGTTAGAGTCCCGACTTGCAATTTTCAACTTGCTTTATTGAAGAAGTTAGTGGGCTCCTCATCTTCTACTCATTCGGAGAATGATGCTAATATCGCTTGAGATCCTTCTTCGCCTAAGGCGTTGCCAGAAACTAGTATTAGAGAGCTACAAGAGGTAAAAAAGCTCCAGTATATTAATTGTACGCAAGTTAATATCATGTGATATCCAATAAGAGTCTAGTATAGAAATGTGAACTAGAAAGGAAAAAATACATCGAGTATTCAAGAGAACCAGCACACTCCTAAATGGTCTTCCAACTAATTTTCTAATCCTCTCATTCCTTGCACCCTCATACATATATTCCCTCATCCCAAATCTCGAAGATTTACTCTCTCCTAGCCTACTCCACCAGCCTAGTAGAGTTGATTAAATTTTCAGCCTCCCACTATTTTCTTAACGTACTGTTTGTTATTCCCACCTTGTTGATGCATGGGTTCCTAATAGTTGCCCTTTGATAATATAGGCTGTGAGCCCTTATAGCTACTCACTGCAATACTCAATGCCTAAAGGATGTAGCGGTCAAGGCTGGTCTCCCTAAGCCTCCTACCATTAAATGAGTGAAAGAGGAGGGAAGGGGGGGTCCTTAGTCCTTACACTTGCTTGCCTTATATCATCTGTACTTGGTCTTGGTGATGTTGTAGCAAATGAAGCTCCTTTTGACCTTGTGGGCACTGTGAGTGCTACAAGCTAGGGAAGCACTATGAGCATTATGGTCCCCAAGGTAATTACCAAGACCTTAGAGCTTTCTTATTACCTTGTATCTGATCGTCCTCCCTCATCTACTAGGGGTGCGATTTTGTTGATAGGTCGCTTTCCATGTTTCTATTTCTTTTACCTCTCTTCTCTCTCTTTTGTTGCTACCATGTTACATTCTCATGTATTCTTATTGACGCACAGGTGATACAAGATCAAAGCTTATTTCCTCTGTGCTCGTAGGTGAAGCTTCTACTTCCCATGTTGAGCTTGTGGGTGTGTGTGTTACCTTCAGAGCCCTCTAGCAGTACTTCCTGTGAGGTTTCTTGTAAGTCGTTACACAGCTTAGGTTTGCCTTTTTATAGATATCCCTTCATAGATGAGTATAGATTCTTTTATTTACCTCACATGCATATTATTTTTTTATTTTTTCAGATCAAGATGAAGCTTCTTGTGTGGATCCTTTGGCGGCTAAGGAACTATCCACCTTGGTGCAATGTGACTTTATAAAGCCGCAATGCATTGCGCTCCTTGGTCCATTTCTCACCGCTCACCCTACTATGCAATTAACTGATGGAATATCCTGCTCTTAAGGGCTATGCCTACTCCTATTTAGCTGATTTTTTGACCTTCCTTCGTTCATGTGCTTTATCATCGCTTTTGAACAACCAACGCAAAACTTTCTAGACAATGCTATGACTGTTAGTTGCTTCCCTTTTAATGAAGTTTGGTTAGGTGATTTGAAGGTTCGTGTGTTTTCTCCTCTTGAGGAATCACCTTGTTAGATATTTGGGCATGTTCGCACTAACAAGATGCAAACCATGTTAGAGATGGAGTCCTTGAGATTAGAAGCTACTCAACTAAAGGGGCGTTTAAAGAAGATAAACAAGCGCTTGAATGAAATAGACACACACCTTGCCTCTTTAACCTCATTCTTGCAAGATCTTGATGCTCGTGAAGGGGAGTTGTTGCTAGTTTTGGATGCACCTATTTCATTATGAAAGTTCTCTTTTGCCTCTCTCTTTGAAATTTTAGATTGAAATGTTGGCTTTTGTAGCCTACTAGTTTGTATGTTGCCCTTGGAGGTGACTTTTGTGCTAGCCTTATGTATAATTGTAATGCTTAAGGAACATTATCTTTCAATTGCCCCTTCCACTCCCTCCATTTGCTGCTCATTTCCTTCTTTCTATTGCTCTTTGTTATGACTGCAATATCATTTTATGTAATCTATTTACACCTTGTATATAAGCCTTTCGTTTGCTTTTTGACAACTATGATTGTAGGAGGGCCTTTCTATTTCTCTTTTACAACTACGTTGTCTCTTTTATGCAGCCTATTTATGCTTTGTATGGGGTCTCAAGGGCCCAGGTCCTTTTTGTCTTCATCTCTTTCTGTTCTTCCTCATACATTATAGGCTTGACTAGCTTCTGATAAGCTCAGATAAGTCTCCTTTGATATAACTGCTGTCATGAACTATCTCTACCAAAAGATTAAGCTGTTGGATAGAGATACGTGAATGATTTTTATATCTAATACGTCCCATGCGAAAGTCTCTTTTTGAACTTGAATTGAGAACAATTTAGAAGAATAGGGCATAATAGAAATCAAACTCTAGACCGGGTCATAGAAACTCTGATACTAAGCTATGGACCATCTTTTCCAAAAGCATAAGCTATTGGGTAAAGACACATGAATGATTTTTACTATCTAATTGCTGCATTGCACACTTGGCCATCTCCCTTTTTCCTGCATCAGCTTTGCACCTGCTCCCTTGTTCCCTTGCCTTGTTCTTGTAAAGCCTTGTGAACATAGGGCACCGGTATTTCAACAAACAGCACTGCCTCTACTCCATACATAAGGGAGAAGGGGTGGCCTTGGTTGTGCCATGTTTGGTGGTTTTATACACCGGTCTTGGTAGGCATCCTATATCATCTTGGTCAATATATTGATTATGACTTTATTTGTGTCTTCTGCTTGTTCATTGGACTAATGAAGAAAGCACTTTAACTTATTTCGGATTATGTGATGAGAGCGTCGTAGGTTAGATACCCTCTTGTTGATAGAGGGAGTGCCATTGTCTACATACATCATCTGGGCAACCCAAAGTTGCATGTTATATTCTTTTCCAAGAATACGACCATTGCTTGTGCATCTCCCTCCTTTAATGTTATCGCCTCAACCGTGGTGAATTGTTCTGTTGCTATCATAATCCATTTCTTCCTTCGATAGGGTGGATTGATAGGCCATACAAAATCAAGCAATCAACTATGGAACGGGTATGAGAAGTTTGACCATGGGTCTACACATGACAATATTAATTTATCATGTCTTTTACTAGTTTGACAATACCTTACAAAGGCAAGTGCACTGAGCTGTGGCTAGGTATGAGGCTGAAATCAGCTCACTTTTTGAACAGAGGGTGCAGCTCATATACACTTCACATAATGATCAAAACACTCTTTGGAGGGCAAATAGGAAAGTCAGCTGAAGGTCTAAAGAACAATCTGAAATTCTCTGAGTGTATTGATACCAAGAGTCCCTTCTATCATTAAGGAATCCACTATTCATAGGAAAAGCTAAAGGACAGGAACAACAAAAGCCCCAAACAAAAGGGACACTGTACATCATTTGCATTGCAGCAGTATGTGGGTGTAGGCGCTAGGACAATAGTACCACTGAGTAGTGCCTCAGTTTTGTCGCATTACCTCTGTCTGCTTTCGGAGACAATTGCAGTCCCGATAAATACCAGGCAATAGTGTTTGGCTTATTGGGCCCAATGTTTCCCTTTAAGGCTTTTGAACACCCCTGTGTGACTTCCTGTGAGTGTCCTCTCACGGTGCTGTGTTTCACAAGGGGGCAGGCTCTCTTGTTGGGGCATCCCTGAAATACGCTGCTTGGTTCTTTTTTCTACTATTTGACTTGATCATTGCTCTTCTGTTACCTCGTGGTTTTGTTTTCATTTCTGTTGTAGATATTGGTCGGCACAAAAGAGTAATGTTTGCTGCTTCGGAAAAGAAAGTCCTATAAACTGCAGATTAGAGGATGCTTACATACCATCTGACAGAGAGAAGAATGTTACAGCATGTAAGTTTTGTTATCCAATCCTCAGTTTTGGTAAGGTGGTGCATGTAGTTTTGCTCAATCATATATTTATCCTGCAAATGCTTTGCACATTCTCATGATTGTCAGAATTTGATCACACTGGAATTTGTATTGAAGTGTTTGATGTCTGATGCGTAATTCAGGTGCAGATAGTGATCCCAAAACTTCTGAGTATGCTTTCTTTAAGAAATTAAAGAAAGATGCTGGCCTCAGATTCCATTCATGTCCACTGCAAAAGGATGCCTCCCTACCAAAGATGGCTGAACCAACTGGCTATTCCAGAGGTTCGTTAAAAGAAATGTGTGTTTTTGTCAGATTTTATTGAAGACTCAAACTCTTGGCCTAATGTTAGGAGCTAACACGTCTTGCTTTTTTCCCCTCTTTTACTTATCTTTACAAGGAATTGAATGGTCATCATTAGTAGAATTTCCTTGCCCTTCTTACTCTAGAAAATTAGATATCTCCCAAGTTTAAAGATGTTATATTGTCACTGCCATCTTCCGAAATAATAGAATAGTCACATTTATTTATTATCCATGCAGAGAGGACCGATTGTGTCAGGGTTGGCAGCAAGGTTTTCAATACTTCAAAAATTATTGAGGAAATGTCAACTGTTAAGACAGGCTCATTTCTCCCACCTTCTGGTGGAGCTTGGAATAAGCCAGGTGTGTATTAGATGAGAGAATTTCTCAATACCCCAGTCAAGTGATACCCTGATAATTATGAAGTTTCACTATACTAAAACATTAGGATTGATACTTATGAAGAACTGTTCCACACTCTGGTTACTTTGTTTCTGTCATCTCTTAGTATCATATCTTCTCCCATTTAATTGCATTTGCATTTTAGGTTGTCTTCTGGGCCATTTTTGTTTTCTTTTTGAATTTTTCTACTCAAGACTTGCTTATGTCATGAATTGAAATACAAAGCTTATATTGTACCCTATACTCACACACAAAGCATATGGGCGGTGAATCACGAGGGTTTTAGTCCTCAATAGTGTTATTTGTACATAGTTATTGTACATTTTGACATCAAGGAAATCATCTATAAATAAGTAGGGGTTTCAATTACATTCATGGTGAATCTCCTTTTGTAAATAATGCTATAATTGAGGATTTCAATTATCTCACTGGTGAATTTGGTAAAAAGGTTTCTCATCCACTACTAGGGTGCAATTGTTTTAGTTGTTGGCCGGAAAGTGATTTTTTACAAATTTGCCCATATTTAAAAAAAAAAAAAAGTTTCTTAGTCATGTCTGAAAAGTTGAAATGTCAATTTTTAACTTCCTGCTAAACAACAAGAAGCTAGTAACCAAATATCTCTTTCTTGTTGACAATGCAGACCTGTACTCTGTAAGCAGCATCCTGAAAAGCTCTCAAGCTTGTGGTGACACCTTCAAACCCCAGGGTATATATTCACATAACTTTTGGACTTTCTTCATATTGATTTCTTAAGTGCTAGGGGATTGCAGGAGAAAATAATGTGTGGAATAATTTGAACATATATGGTTCTTTTTGCTGGGTCATCAATGGAGGATTGCATCAAACTTTTACTGGGTAGAACTAAATTGTTAATTAACCTTCAGATGTTAAATATATTATTGTAGGAAAAATGCATTTATGTAGCTGAAGACATGCAATCACTATTCATTTTTTGGAATGTGTTGACACAGTTTGTATGAAGCAATTTTATATTGTGGCAAATCTTCAGGAAACCAGTGTGTGCATGGAGAAATCTTCTCTAGAAAGAGACGGAAATTACGTCAGTGTGTTGCAGATGCCTTATTTCCTGATACAGAGAAGTTCTCTTTTAAAGGGTTAGGCACAGTTTTTCTATTAATATTAAATGTTATTTCCATTCCCCTCATCGTGAATACAACAGGAAATTTTCAGGCATGATATTGTCCCCATGCTCCTTAGTCGGCTGTTTCCCATGAGCATCAAGGAAAATGTATGTTTTCATAACCTTATCTAATGCTATACATTCTTCCAATGACTCGGGTTCCTTAACAAGTGATTTTCTGTGCCAGAAATATGAGGATCTTAATCCACGGAAAGAAGTGAATGCTACTGGATATGATTTACTTGATTCTAGAGAGTCAGATGTACAATTTCAGGAACATGATCAGATACCTTCAAGGAAACTTCTTGAACAATCAAGCTCATTCTTTAGCGATCATTTGTTGTTTCCCATGTTACTCACTTCAGATGAGAGAATTACTGCACATGCTGCATTTCCAGCCTCTCATTCTCATAAGTTCCAACCTCCATGTAGTATAACTGGACCTGAATACAAATTAGGCAGAATTCCAAGTTTCAGCGTTGGATTTGTGCATAATGAAGTAAAAAATGCTACTGGATATTGTTTACTTGATTTTCAAGAGTCAGATGTTCAACCTAAGGAACACTATCGGATACCTGAGACAAAACTTCCTGAATTTGAACCAAATTCATGTGTCAGTGATCACTCGTTGTCTCCTGTTTGTCTTAGATCAAATGAGAGAATTATTCCAGAAGCCAGCTTTCCAACCTCTCATTCTCACAAGTTTCAACCTCTGTACAGTACAACAGAACCTGAATGTGATTTTGGTGGAATTCCAAGTTTCACGGCCAAAAGTGATGTAAGTCTTAAATTTCTCTTTAATGAGCAAGGACATGATTCCTTCACATTGGATCATTTCAAAGAGCTGGGGGAACTGAGAGAAAGCCAATCCCACTTCTACTGGAAAGAGATTTTGAGTGCCCTACAGACGAGATAAATATACCTATTGCTTATCCAAAACCAAATGTAGTCCCTTCATTATCAACTTTAGGCATTGGTGAAGAGATGCTAGAGAATATATTAGGTGAATGCCACTTTAGTCCTTCATCCTTTCTGTTGGACAAGCCACAGGACATTGCTTCAATATTGGACTCTGGTTTATCAAGATACCAAGAATTCAGGTTTGGAAAATATGTTTATGAAGAGAAGGATGACATGGACATGAATATCAACCGTACTGGTTTGCTTTTGTTACACAATAAGCACTATCTTAAATTGTCAGCAGACTACGAGAGCGATACTTCATGTGTTCAAGACAGCTTCCACTTTTCACCGTACCAGCATTGGATTAGAAGAACAGCTTATAATGACTACCATCACGATCCTGATTCAGAAGCCTGGCTTTCATCTTCATTTGATTTCGTCCCAGGTCAGAGGTGCGTGTCCTTTACCAGTTCCCATTCAAATTACCAAGCTTCAAATTCTAGTGCTTTGCAGATGCCCCAAAGGGAAGATATGTCTTTTCTTTTCCAAATTAATCATCATTTCGAGCCAGAAATGGATGGTGGAAATCATGGGGAAGTTCTTTATCATCTTAGGAAAGGCTTCATTGAAATATACAACTCTTCTTTTCTTCAAATGTCCATGCAAAGAGAAAATGGATGCCCTTTGCCTCTGGA
Source organism: Dalbergia oliveri (assembly GCA_030441495.1). Taxonomy (NCBI): domain Eukaryota; kingdom Viridiplantae; phylum Streptophyta; class Magnoliopsida; order Fabales; family Fabaceae; genus Dalbergia; species Dalbergia oliveri. The sequence continues at coordinate 17,208,400 of JAMLFY010000013.1, read as the reverse complement.
TGCGGTGGCTATATCAATGAGCTAGAGCAATCACACAATATGATCCTCTGAAGTCTTAACACTTTATTTTTTGAGGGTTGCTCAGCGTTAACCTTTTAATGTTTCTGGTTAATTTTGGACTGCTATACATGTGTTTACAAGATGACATTTCTATCAACCGATACCTTCTCGGTGGCAATAATATTTGTTCATGTAACACGGCCTTGGGTATTTCGGAGCATATAAAGGAGTCTGTCACGAAGTTAAATGGAAAATTAATATTTCCCTAGCTATTTAAAGGGATCGTGTACTGTGGGGTTGATCAAAATGGTAGATACTTTAGTTCCTTAATCATAAATCTTGAGTTTGAGCTGAAGACTAGAAAAAATTCTATTAGGAGATCCCTACCTCTTTCTAGGGACCTCGGGTTGGGTCAAATTAGTTGGATTATTAATAATAGATCTAGATATTGATGGTTCTTCTATGTAAATTTGACACATCTAGATAGATAATTGTTTAACATGGACATGAAATGATATGGAATGCAAAAGCATACACGGGGAATAAATAAACTATACATGGGGAAAGATTAAAAGGTAAGTAACTACCATTATAAGAATGCCACGTAACTTTTCATACTGATTAGACCATTATAAGAATGCCACGTAACTTTTCATACTGATTAGTACTTTCATCCCGGGAGAATTATTATTTTAGTTTCTAAAAGGTTATGTTGTTGATAAAATAGTCTTTAAAAAAATTATATTTGCATGTAGCTCTTAAAAGATCCATTTCGTTTGATAATTTCACTCCAAAGATTATCTGACCTCTATTTTTGTTAACAAAAATTATTGTTTTGTTTTATATCAAGTTTGCAATGTAGAATCATTATTTTAATTCCAAAAAATCATATCTTTAAAAAAAAACTTATTTTATGCTAAATTAACATAGTAGAATGATCACTTTATTTCTTAAAAGATCATATTTTTGACAAAGTAGCCGTGAAAATTATTTTTATTAACGAAAATAAAGATCAATTGATGTTTGTGTGAAGTTGTCAAATGAATTGGATCTTTGGAGAGCTATGGGTGAATAAAGTTATTTTTAGGAGTTAATTTATTGATAATATGATCTTTTGGGAGCTAAAATGGTGGTTATCACTTTCATCTAACAAATTTTACCATGCCTCAACAGGAATAGAAAAATAGTAGGAGTTTTTGGCATATTTCGTCAGATTAAGGCTAAATTCTGTTAATTGAATTTCACGAGCATGTAGTAAAAGGGATGTAACTGATTTGTAGACCTCACCTTCGTAAGTTATTTTCCCAGCCTCCAAAATTTAACAGAGGTTGCACTCGTAACACAAATTTTATGAAATCTTTTCTATAATCAAACCTCAAACTTGAATTCAAAGTTATTATCTCCAATTTCTTTCTCTTGGATCCGATGGAGTGGTATTCAAACTACTCAAGGCTTCAATTTGATTCAGCTGTTCTTCAAAACTGCTCTATGGATCCCAAGTGGGTATAGTGCATATGAAAAAGTAGACATTTTCATCTATCACGTGTAAATTGTGGTTATATATATTTTTAAATCTAATATAAAGACAATCAAGCTTTTCACAAACTAGTGTGTGAGATTAGATTTAGATGTGGTTTGCTATTCTATATTTCTATTTAAAGGGTCATTTTCAGTTGCATGTGCGCCTTGTACGTCACTCATAAATAGAAAACGATGCGTGATCCATTCAAGATTTTATTACCTTATTGGCCAAAATTATTTGTATCACATTTTAGGCAAACTAATTCTTTGTATTTACTCATCCATTCAACCAACTTGCATCTTTTTCTCTGATTGTTTTTTGTTTTTATACGCCTTTCCTTTTATCTTTAGTTCTTTTTCCTTCCAAAAGATTTACTTTCCGAATTAGATGCTAGTTATATTGTAATAATTCATTTTTGGGAATAAAAGATAAGATATAAAAAAGTTACATGCTATTAAGTCAAGTAACTCATCTTGTAAACGAGTTCCTAAAATCAACTAGTATTTCACATATTTGTCCTCAACCTATATATGGAGCAGTGACTCTATTAATCTTTTATTTATTTTAGCTTTCCGCATCAATATTATTTGACCAATATTTAGCTTAATTAACATTTTATTATGTTGGGGTTGCACAGTTGTAGTGTAACAATTTGCTTGTTTTATTTTCTAATTAATTTTAAAACAATTCTGCAGTCATAGAAAAAGAAAGAAGAGTTTCTAATAAAAAAAAAAAGTCTAATTTCATTGCACTGTTAGTGTAAAATAATTCTATATAAACATCCAATTTTATGTTGTTATATTAGGAAAATTATTTGATTCTACTATCCTTTAACTAAAAAGTTTTACAAATAGAAGCATACAATTGGTGGATGGTGTAAATTATTTTTAAACTACCAATGCATTAAGATTAAATTCTAAAAAATAAGCAATTAATGAATATGTCACATCTTTGTGACAAAAATTATAAATTTCTAATATTTTCCTTACTATCAAACCTGTGGAACTGAACATGTAACCCAAATTCCATCCAAATCATGTAGGGAATTCATTTATTAGAGAAGAAACAGACCCATTGCAACTTGATGAGAGTGTTTCAAAAAGAGTGGGTGAAGGACAAAATAGCAGAGCCAAGCAAAGGAAAGGGCAGAGAGAAAGAGGCAGAGGTATGGCAACAAACACATATCTCTTAACTTTGCTCCACCCTTTGTCTTTTGAAAGTACACTTTTCTCTCTCTCTCTGATCTGTATGGTTTTATGTGTCATCAGAATCATCATGCTACCCAGCTGGAGGTTCCTATGTAAATTGTCATTAGTTTTTTTTTTTTATTTCCCACTTGTGTGGAATAGTTGTACTTAAGATTTATTCAGTTGAAAATGTTGCTAAGCTATGCTAGTTATATTATTTTCATATCTCACTAAACTGAACTTAATTGACTTTGCAGCTTCTTCTCTTTCATCAATTGGATCAGATTCTGTCCATCAGATAGTGTATAAGTTGAAAAAAAAATAAATGGATAACCAACTGTCAAGATTCTCATAAAATGAACAACATGTCCAAAGCAAAAGACTCCAAGCACAACCAACCAAATGTAGTTGCCAAAATAACGGGCTTGAAGCATTTTTCCATGGGGAGAGCCTAATTTAACTCTGGAAAAAGGCCATAGAAAATATTATTCTCAACACATGTGTAGCCATTCAGGGTCACCATTCAAACACTGGCAGATGGTGGAAGATAGTTTTGTGGATAAGGAAATGCTTCATGAAGTTAGCTCAAGCACAAAACAGACTGCTCACAACAAAGGTGTCCATAAAACATGGCTGCAATCTCAGAGAACAAGCCATGTAATTGGAGACAAGGCACCAGAGAGAGGAGGAAGTTGGGGTGGTGAAGATGTTGATGTGGAGAAAATGGCTCTCATTCACCAGAAATTCATGGAAGCAAAACTTATGTCTACAGATGAGAGACTGAGACAGTCCAAGCAATTTAAAGATGCCTTGGAAGTCTTGAGCTCCAATAGTGATCTCTTAATCAGGCTATTGGATTCTCAGCATCTTTATCAGCTTCACTCCATGCTGCCGCTGGCCGAGACGAAGCACATTACTCTTCTGAAGCCTCTGATGGTTGACAATGACAAATCTGCTGGAAAGGGAAAGGGAAAGGGAAAGAAAAAGAAGAAGAATAATGAACTGGTTAAGAAACAAGAAAATGTTGATCAAGCAGCTGTATGGGGGAGGAACAAGAATCTTGGATACTCTCCAGGAAATCAGAAAGTTGGTGATGAGGTTCTAGTTCAATCTACTAGAATAGTGGTGTTGGAGCCTAGTTCTGGGAAGCCACATGAACTTAAGACACTGTTTTCTCCAACAACTTCATCATCACCTAGGAACCCTGAAAGTGGAAACTTCTACCAGGGACCTGAAGATGATGATAATGTACTAGAGTCAAGAAAAGTCGCAAAAGAGATTATTACACAGCAAGTGCATGAAAGTTTGTATCCTTCAGTGATTTCCAATTGCTATTCTGGTTATGAGAGTTCATTTAGCAAATCCTATCATGGGTACAAAGATGGGAATTTCACTGATTTGGAAGTAATGTCACCAGCACATTCATGGGATAATCACATCAATCATTGTGGTAGCCTTTATTCTACACAATCCTTGGGTGGTGCAACATGTTCTCCCGAGTCATCAGTGTGCATTGAAGCAAAGAAAAGGATTTATGAAAGATGGACCATGATGGAATCAAATAGTAGGTGTCCTCAAAAACAAATGCAGGTGAGGAGAACCTCTACTTTGGGTGAAATGCTTTCTCTTTCCCACATAAAGAAACCTTTGACATCTGAGGTTAAGGGTATTCATGAAGAGTACCAAGAACCAAGCAGCAAATCTGTTTCTTGCAGTCATTCTTTCAATGAAGAAACGAGCATTCATGGTTTTCCTAAAAATCTTCCCCTTATGTCAAATGAAACTGGCCTCAAAGTTGAAGTTTGTGATCAAGATGATGCTGGCAAAGCACATGGCTCCAAGGTAGTGACAAAGTCAAAGAGTATGAGATCATCATTCAAAGGGAAAATCTCAAGTTTCTTGTTCTCAAGGAAAAAGAAATCAACCAAGGAGAAGTCTAGTCCATCTCAACGCAAAGATGAATCCCAGTGTAGTGTCACTGAAACATCAGTGTCCCTCCTTAAGGATGATTTGCCTCAAATCTTTAATGGCAGTGGCTTTCAAGAGTGTTCTCTTCCAGCTCTATGTGAATCATTACGCAAAACTTCATCAAATTCAGTCTCTAACAGGCAACAAGAAGCCATAATTACTTTAGAGGTAATGACTACTGTTATTCTGAAAATTTAATATGCTTTTCTTGCGGTTCATTGTGCAAATCTTCTTTTGCTGATACTATTTAGGATGTTTGAATTTATGAGAGTAAAATGGGATGAAGAACAGATGGATGGAATGAACATGTGTATTTGGTTTTTGGAAACAATTTTTACTTTTATTTTCTATTTTCAACATGCTTCTTATTTTTAAAATTTTGTAGAGGAAAATACTGAAAATTGGGTTTTGTAAATTTCAATATTTTTTTAACAAAATCTTGAAAAATAGAAAACTACCTAAATACTGAAAATGAAAACTGAAAACTATTTTTGAATCAAAATATTTCCTATTCTTGAATAAAAGGGAAAGATAAAAAAGCTTGTAGGTATAAAATTTCCACATAATTCATATAAAGTTTTTTTTTAAGTAATTAATGTCAAGAAATAAAATAATATATGATAGTAAAACGTATTTCCTACAAACTGTTAAATTTGGAAAGCAACAAAAATTATGAGTTTTTTTTTTCACATTTTCTTTTCCTTAAATTTTTATACTTCCATGTCAGGAGAATTATTCCCTTTATGCTTTCCCTCATTATCCTCTTCCGAACAATCTCTTAAGAACATCCTCTACCTTTTGTGAATAAAGGTCTCTCTACATTTTAACGTCCGATGGCTGAGATCCATGTGGAGGAAGGAAAAAGTTCTTCCTCCTATGATATTTTCGTACTTCACACACTGTAAATTGATAAGTTCATAAATCATCTAGATAAAAATATAATACTGTAACACGGAACAATATTAGAGATATATGTCATATGACAACAACTTTATCATTGAACCAAGGCTTACCGATGCTTTAGGTAATATATTAATAGTATTTAGATCTTCTTGTAAATTTTGCGGGTTAGTGGATGGTAAAGCTAACTGTTGTTTGCCATTTTTCTTGTACAAACTTTAGTGAAGCCTTTATTATGGTCTTGTCGGATAATACTAAAATAGCAGCCCTTAAGTGTGAGATCTTGAGTATTCCTTCATAAGTCATGACCCACAAGAATGTTTGTGTCTTCTCTACCTAATGGAATTATGTCTTGTAGGCACGAAATTGTGTAAACAAATTAATTAGCTTGACAAAATTGTGTGAAACAAATAATAAGAAAACCAAACATGTGAGCATACTTGGCTACCTAATTACTATATATAACATAATAAATAATAGAGCTAAGTTTACCCAGTCAGCTAGATTTAATACACAGTAGTAAAGCAAAATCAAGTTGATTTCCTAACTCAGATTGTAGGATGATATACTGAAAGAATATCCAAGAACCATACTCAAGTAAAATCCTTGATTTGTTTGTTTTCGCAGCCTGGATTGATTGTATCAAAGGCAGAGATTTCAAGCGAAAATCAGGATCAGCCAAGTCCAATCTCAGTTTTATATCCTCCATTTGAAGATGATAATCATGAGTCCTTGGACTGTATGAAGAGTATCCACCATGGTAGGCTCATGCGTCTCCAAGAAGTTCTTATTTGATAAGCCTTTATTATAGTTGTTTAATTATTACCTTATCCATGTCACATAGTAGATGAAAGAATGTCGGTACAGTATATTATGTACAAACAATATTTCTTCACAAAGATCTAACATGATATGTCGCGGAACACTAAGATATTGTTTGATCTATATACCCGACAACGCCTGGTGTGACAATGATTGATTGTTCTTGTAGTGTTATTACCTAAGTGCCATTTTTTGTGTGCCTACAGGATCACTGGTGCCACTGAAGTGCAATTTAATTGACAAATCACCTCCTATAGAATCAATAGCTCGGACCCTTTCATGGGGTGATTCTTGTGCAGATTCTTCTTCCTTAGACACCAAGTTATTAGAGGAACAAGAGTGGCTTCTCTTTGTTGAGAAACTACTATCAGCAGCTGGACTTGATGATCAAGACCAAATACAACATGACTCTTTACACACTAGATGGCATTCCCTTGAAAGCCCTTTGGACCCATCATTGAGGGACAAATATGCCAACCTGAATGAGAAGGAGAATCAGCATCTCAGCGAGTCCAAGAGAAGGAAGATGAGATCTAATCAGAAGCTTGTATTTGACTGTGTCAATGCTGCACTTTTAGAACTTGCTTCTGGCCATTGTGGATCAGAGAATAAGCACTACAACCTCAAGGGAAGAAGGGTGCAGCAAAGTAGGGGCCACATCATGGTACCAGTTCAAGAGGGTGCATGTCCCCTATTTGTGGACCACATTGTGGCACAAATGAAGGAATTAATAATGGCTAGTGGGGTGAGGTGTGTTTTGGGGGATTGTGGGGACAGCAACAGCCTGGGGGTAGAAAATGTTGTCAGGAAAGAGGTTGTGGGGATAGGGTGGGTTGAGCTTATGGAGTTGGAGATTGATATTTTGGGGAGGGAGATAGAAAGGGAGTTGATACAGGAGCTTGTGGAGAATGCTGTGGTTGATTTCACTGGCAGGGCCTGAAATCAGCCCTGATGAGGATTTCTCATAATTAGTTTTAACTTATTTAAAATAATATAATATATGTTATATATATACATTGGAACTCTATTATTGTTGCATTCGATTAATAACACATGGCCCTACTTACCAAATGTCTTAAATGCTACCTAAAAGCTGTTCGTTACTTGCCATTAATGACTCTAATTTATTATAGATGAATTGCCTATGCGACTGCTCAAGGGATATAAGATAGTGTTTGTTAAGGGAAAGTGATAGAAATACAAAAGATAACGAAGATATTGGAGATAGATATATAAATAATAAATATATATAGAATATTATTGAAAGAAAAATATATTAAATTTTTATCTTTATATTTTGTCATTACATTTTGGAGGTATAGAAATTTTGTGTTTTTATTTTGAGAATAGAAAAATTTTCTATCCCTATTCCTGTCCATCAGGAATAAGTTTGTTTCTAATATCTCTGTATTTTTGTCCTGAGAACCGTAAATAAAGGCTACCTAAAGTACTTCAATGTGAATGGGGGAGACCATGAAAGTTCTACTAATTGCTTCTAACACTTTTTTTCTTTAAGTAAATACCTAATGAAATCTGCTAACAAAATTTTACAAGATAATTTAGTCTTTCAATAACTGAAATTCAATCGTGATTCCTCAAATTTTAATTATTAAATAAGTTAATCCCTCGATATAGTTGATCCTAGAAATATTAATAAAATTGCACATGTAACTTGTTACCATAGGGACATGGGACTTTAGGTGACTAGTGTGAAAACCAACGTCTTTTTATTGATGCCCCAAATATGAAAATGGCATCATATAAGGCTTTTTTCCTCTCCTTTATCTCTCTTTAAACCCCATTCGAGTTATGTCACTATAATTTAATTCTCTTCTCATTTCAAAATGGTTTCATTTTAATTGCACCAAAGCTTCAATGACATGTTATTATTGAATTGTGCCATGTCTGTGTCCATTAACAGCTAATATATCTATTCTCTTTAATGTTGAAAGACCATGAGATCAATTCCATTTCTTGAAAGACTAAATTGTCCAATATAAAAATCTTGAGGAATGAATTTGGGTGTTCATTTTTTTTTTCAAGAAAGGTTTAGAGTCTTGTTGAAAGAAAAAAAATTAACACTAAGACTTTTATCCTGATAATAAGCCAACTCAATTTAAATCAAATTATTTAGAGTCTAGTGTATTTTAATTTATATATATATATATATTTGCAGTGCGAATTGTGTGTGTGCAAATGGGACCATGATACTGCGTATATTATATAGTCAAATAACATTATTGCAATAACATTATTACAAATTACAATCTGCATATATTGGTACCAACAAAGCTGCGAAATTGTGTGTACTCCTAAAATACTAGACTACTCTAATCAAAACATAAAACATGACACCTCATGATTATACAGGCCATTGGATTGAAGATAAAATATTATTAAATTAAATTTGAATAATTATAAAGCTGAGAAATTCTTAGGTGTTCTTAGTAAGACAAACCAAATATTTTCTCTTGCTCTTAGTGTATCTAAACATTTTTCTTACAAAGCTACCTGAAATAATGTTATGAGGGTATATTAGAAATTCTCAATTTGGTCATTACTGTACCAGTACCAACCCTACGATTGGTGTGGAGCATGCATGATGTACCCACCAGAATCGCACTCTGTAGCCCCCTCGTAACATGTTGCTGGCTCCAATTAAATCATGATTCAAAAAGAATGTGTAGATTAATTGGAAATACAATTAAGAACACAGGGATAATGCAAGGTAAGGTCAGATTGCTTATGAGCGGAAAATTCTAAATGCACCTCAAGCGTAACGTGAGTATACTCCATGCGCCTCTTTTGTTAGTCCACCCTTATAAATAATAGACTAACCGTGGAGCACCCTCAAAATCCCTAAAAATGGGAGTATGTGCTTTACTATTTCAATTGTTTTGTTTTGCACATATATGCCTTCTGTAATGTTTTTATAGAGACAGCCCTTCCTTCTTGCACCTTGAAACTATTGCTTAAAGAATCGATCTACATCAAATTGCTCTACACAACCAATTTACAGCTACCTTGCAACGGAACAAAACTGAAAAAAAATCTAGAAGCCAAAATTATGGTATATACAACTTAAAAAATTTAAGCATAACTCAGATTTCGTGAGTGAAAGTTCACTTTAGTTTCTGAAATTACAGACATGCTTCACTTTAGCTTCTGAAATTTAGAAATTAACTTTTTAGTCTTTGAAATTTCCTTTCTAGATAACTTTAGTCCCTGATCAAATAAATATTAGTCAACCATTGCGTTTTACCGACGTGGCATATTAAATGACACGTGGCATATCACGTGTCAATAATGTGTCATGTTGAGCACATGTGGCATGCTGACGTGGCACCAAATCAAAATAGGTTCATATTAGTCCTTAAAATTTTCAAATGTGTCAAAACAGTTTCAAAATTTTTTAAAATATGTCAAAAAGTTTGAAATCCCAAATTGCTTTTATTTTGCTTTATAAAATTTAAATCCTCAATATTTTCAATTCCTCTCTTATCTTAATCCCTCGTAAAGCATAAATGCTTTATTTAAATTGATGTCATTATGTTTGCCCTATTTGCATCAACATCCCCAAAATGCTTCCCCATCTTCATTGCGACAATACCATTCCAATCACAAATAATAGATCCCAGACCATATGATCTTCAACTTCAAATTTGTCACCATTATTATTTATTTGTACACCCTGAGACACGGTGGTTCTATATGATCTACTATCGTTGAGGTGGAATGAGAGACACAATCCTTTACTTGAGTTCAATTAAAACTCCTCATATTTGAGATGATTTGTGAGTATATTTGATATAGGAGTAGAGTTTCTTTTCCTTATCATACTAGATTCCTTTTATACCAAATTATTTCTCATATTGCAACTAAAAGGTTTCAAATAACCGATTGATGAACTCCTTCCATAATTGATAATATAATATTTTCCATGCATTCTAATTTTCATATTTTAAAGCCCAATTTATTCCAAGAAATGTAATGTAATAGCTAATAAATTAATTATATTAGCTAAGTATGTAGAGTCTTAAATTTGAACTAATCAAGTTCTTAATTGTGTTTAGGATATTTAAAAATTTGGACTATTTAAATATGATGTGAAAATGAGAGAGAAATAAGTGGATTTAAGAATTATTGAGAATTTAGATTTTTTGAAGCAAAATAGGAGAAATTTGGTATTCAAAACTTGTTGGCACATTTTAGAAAATTTCAGAAACTATTTTGATATATTTAAAAATTTAAACTAATCTTAACCTATTTTAGTTTGTCATGTCAATATGTTACATGTGTTCAATATGACACATCATTGACATGTGACATGTCACATATCACTTAATGTGCCACGTTAGTAAATAGTAATATTTGACTAACATTTATTTAACCAAAGATTAAAGTGACTTACGAAATGAAATTTTAAGAACTAAAGAGTTAATTTCGAAATTTCAAGCTAAAAATGAAGAACGTCACAATTTCAGTCTAGTTGTAACCTTTACTCTTGGAGGTTATTATCTTGTGACTAATGGATCAGGGTTTAAATCTTATAAACAGACTACCTGCTTGTAGAAATAAAGCTACATTGAGCCTCATGTGTTGGATCAAAGATTGCCGTGACCAGTGATTCTCCCCTACTCCTTGAGTAAAAATTTCTTCTTCCATGGAGCATCAGGACCACAGATTTCAAAGACAAGAGAGAGAGAGTTAATGAAGATAAAACAAACTTGTGGTAAATAATATTTCATGGAAAACAAAAAAAAAAAAAAGTTTTCCTCCAAAGAATAATAGGTAAGTATTTTTCTCCCGTGACAGCATTTTGGAGTGTGGTCAATACTTATGCTTATGACTTCAGTCCATCCTTTTCATCCTAAAATTGAAGGTGGAGCAGCACACATAGTAAGCATGATTTCCGAAAGAGACAAAGAATTTCTTTTAACATTTGTCACTTCTCTATCAAAGAGATAAGAGAGTGAGAGTGAAATGTACTATGGGGACAAAAAGCTTTTTATGATGTTAAGGAGTATGCTGTTTTAGAGGAACACGTTCAACGGCATGTGACGGTCGATTTAGAACAATACAAAATGTTATCTCAATAGAAACGTATAGTCTTGGAGTAGTCGAAAATGGTTGTATGGATGATCTTCAGACACTCAACTTTGAAGGAAAAAAAAAAACATTAATGGCCGCACTTCCTTTCTTTGAAAAGATTAACAAAAAAATTAACATTCCTTCATACTATTAAGTTAAATAGGTTCAAATCACGTTATCGCCAACATACCAAAAAAAGAAAGTTAAATAATTCTAAATTTGTCTAACAATCATGTACAAATAAAAAACAAAATAAAAGGCACACCTTGTTATTATTGAGAAACCTGTAATTACCACTAGTCAGTAGTTTTACTTACAAGTTCAAACTGCTCCGGTTCTCCTAATGACCCATATACCTCAGTACTTAAATACTCTGAATTTCCCCACATTCCACACCACAAAATTTCTTACACCAATCAAGCTTTGCCAAAGGTTATACAAATCTAACACAGTAATGTAACATATATTTGACATAAACATACATTTGAATGCCGATATATGTGACAACCAAAGTTTTGCATCTTTGGCCTCAAAATACACAAACCATTGCTCAAACCACAAATTATGACCACATGAAATTTTTAAGGAGCTGAATATCCTACCCACGTAAATGGGTAAAAGTCCATGTAATATGCTTCAGTTTAGTCTCTATAAAATTTCAACCCACAAAAAACCCTATCATTAAAAAATTATCAATTTAACCCCTAAAATTACATAAAATAATTCAAACAAGTCTTTAATATTTCAACTTAATCCTTAAAAACATTAAACTAGAAACTAACATAAATCATTTTTTACAAATTTAAAAAATAAATAAATAATTTGTCAATTTCAGTGACCAAAATAAAAAACACATCATTTTAAAGATTATAATACCAATAGCAGGCCTTCCACCAGTGAAATATTTCTGTCCTGGGACTACACTGCCAATACAGGACTGCCATTGACGAAAATGCTTAGATTCGGTCCTTTCTGGTTATATTTATTTATTTATTTGTTTTTTCTTTTTTTTCTTTTTTTCTTTAGATACAAGACTCTCAACATTCTACATGATTAATTTTCAAAAATACATACCATTTCTACATAGCATACATCACAAATTTTGTCCAGAAACAAATGAAACAAAACAGAAACGTAAAAAACAAAAGATATACACTTATATGTACCCAGATGTCAACACAACATTGCATTGCTTGACAGCTAGTAGCACTCATTGCCTGGAAGTTATGCTTGGGAATAGTTGTGCTTTTCAGCATTGTTCAATCCGTACTGCAAACACGAAATACATTAATAATATGAAAGGACACTAAATAACCAGCAGGTTCAATATAAATAATTTGTTCACAACTATAGAATATTAATTATTTAATACATAGCTGATAGCTAATTAGCTATGTATCAAATATATTAAATACATACAGGCTAAGTTACCCCCACAAGGGGAAATAGAAGAGAATAAAAGACACAAGTTACACTACATTCCCCAGATGATTGACAAGACAAGCACTTGAGGAAGTCTCAAGATTAAGTTGGAAAACCAAAAACCTATAGTGTCATTAAAATGTCTAAAGCTCATTCAAAATTACAACGGAAAAAAAAAAAAGATTATTATTGACCCGTGCAGAACATTTGCATACTCATTCTGTTTCTAATAATTTAACTTGCAATTAAGAATAATTTGTAGCAACAACAGACAACACTAAAAACCTAGGCCTTTTTGGTCACTATCAACATTTTCCGTTTTTATTTTCTGTGATTTCTGTTTTCATAATTTTATAAAAGAAATATTGAAAATACTGAAAATGGGCCTATTTTGTTACTATTTGTCCATTTCCATTTCCTGTTTTCAATTCTTGTGTTTTTTGTTCTTAGACTTTTATGAAGGAAAAACTGAAAACAATGAAATATCGTTTTCAGTTTTCATTTTCTATTGTTACTATTTTTTTCCACAAAATTCTGAAAATAGAAAATCGATAAAATGATAACACAGAACATGAAAATGGAAACCAAACAAGCCCCAATAAAATCCTGCTTTCAGTTTTCATTTTCTATTTTCACTATTTCTTTCACAAAATTCTGAAGATATAAACCATAGGAAATGAAAACTACAACCAAACATGCCCTTATTTCTTGTATAGGTGTGGATGAGTGCGTGCCAAACTATGACACACTGGAGTACTCCCCACTCACCAAAGTTTTGCAACAAGGTAAAAAAGGCAATTAAAAGTTCGTATAATAAAGCTACAACCAAATTAGAATATGCTGACAGTGAAATTAATTGGCAGGCAATGATACTATGTGCACCGAGCAAAAATCAGCTTGGAATTTTAGGTAGTTCATAGCTGACATTAAAAAATACTAGGCCTTTCTTTTGACGAACTGTTAACAAATCCATGAATTATTTGCTTATCTCATGAAGACAGAAATTCCATTAGAGGTTGACAAAGAAACTACACAGACTTTCCAACCAGCATACCTTCTCTCTCATCCGTGAGCTCCAAATGTCATTGTGATTAATACTGTTATCACCTTTGCTGGAACCAGATGGTTGGCCTGATTGAGGATTAAGTAGGGGCTCCCAACTTCTACCCCTAGCATCATATGCACCCTCTTCATCGAAGTCTGCTCTCCAAGTAGAAATTGTGGCTCGCAAAATTAATGCCAGTAGCAGAGATAATGCCTGAAGTTGGCAACAAGAAAAATTAGCAACAACAATAAGTGAGGGACGGGATAAAAGGAAATGCAGAAAATACTTTACATCTGTACAAAGCAGTTGTCTATGATTCTCTAGGTTGTCAGTACTATTGCTATGATGATACAAGACATATGCTAGAAATTCATTAAGCATAACCAATAGGTTGGCGAGATCTTGGTGTCCATAATGTAACAACACAGGCTTGCATATATGCTAGACACTGTTTATCGGGGTAGATTTTTGTCCTGTTTTCCTATTTCAAACTCAACAATTTTAATAAAGCAGCATATTCTGTTTTGGGCTCAGCTTGCCATACTTTCAAATATCTGTAGTCAAATCATTAAATCAAAAAGCTGAACCTATTATTATCCACAAGTCACACTCATGTGAGTGGCCACTACATCTTTCCAAGGGAAGGGGAGAGAAGGTAGATGTAAAATACATTAATGCTAATTCACAAGTTTCAAAGGACAGATTGCGGTACCAGGTAAAATCAGCCAATCAGAACTTCAGAAGATGAAAACCAAAATAATTCAACCAATGCAAGGAGGAAGAGTTCAGAGAGCATACTAACATATAATCTAGCAAAATAGCAATATACAGGTATTAAATGGTTCATACTTCATAGTGCCAATGATAAACAATCTATTCCCAGGTTCCAAAACCAGATTCAACATACAGCTTCTCTTTTCTTAGGTTAAATCACTGCAATCAATTAACCTAGGGATCCCAAGATGCATTCTGTAATTTGTTGCAAAGTATACTATAATCTTTTCTCATGACACCAGTGAATGAAGTGATTGGTAACCTTATGTTAGAGCTGATTCAACAAAAATGTCTGAATTCCTTATATAATTTGAGTTAATGAATCAAATTTTAGTATGTGGATGGTGCCGCATACAAATTCTGCAGCATAATGCTATCTATATATCAAGGTAGTCACCTTCATAATTTTTTTCTTCATCTGCTAAATATCAAGGATTACAGTGAAAAAAAAAAAGGAAAAAGACTTCTGAAAAGCTTATAAGTGGAAAAAAGCCCCAGCTTCAGAATCTCAGTTAATATAGGCTGCACATCATGTCAGAACTACAGTCAATAACTTATTCAGTTACAAACTGAGAGATCAAGAAAAAATGGACCAGATACCGACACCAAAAGAGCAACAGAGATGAATATACCTGAATGACAAGCACACTAATGCCAACCCATTTACATATATCTTGGTTATCTTCAATGAAAGATCGAAGGTTCTCAAGTTGACCAGTTGGATCAATTGGAATATCCTGTAAAAGCAAGAATTGACATATTATAGGAGTTAGAAAGGGAAAAAATGTCAAATAGGGCAACCATACTTACAAACAGGGTAGGGGAAGAAGAAAATAAGAACCTCTTCCCAATGACGATCAATAGCAATGAATCCCACCAGAGCAGCCTCAAGTAGAAGGAGTACGGTGATGAGTAGAGTGTACTAGCAGTTTTAAAAAGGTCAAGGAGCAAACATGAAAAATGAAAGAAAGATAAAATTGAATATCAGAGGTAAGAATAGTTCCAAGGATCCAACAGAAATTTGCTTCAACAACAACAAATGATGAATAGATTTTAAGCCAAACTAGGACATGAAAACAAACATCTTTGCTTTGAGAGGGATACAAAACATAAGCAGCAACCATTAATCATTTCCGCTGCAATGCAACCCAAGAAAGTAATGCAGCACACCAACACTCCCACTCCCATGAAGGCATAGATGAACCTGTCAACAAGGGAGAAAAAGGGGGTTAACAAAGAATAAGAAGCTATACACCAAATGAATAACTGTCAAAATCCAAAACCTGAAAACCAAACCTCCAATTTAACATTGCAGAATAATTACATTACATGCTCAGTGGATATGAAAATTGACACACCATCTCATTTTCAATCTACTCATTTCACCAAAGATATTGCAATCATCATTATAGTTAAATTGGGACAAAGAATAATCAGCTAAGCAAGAGTTCACTCATAGAGTACACCTACCAACACACACTTTCAGATACAGAGTTTTTACCATCTCATTATAGCGATTCATACTTAAATTTCTGCCCACTTACATTCTAATTCTAACACCTATGCAGGAATGTGTTAGATCCAATCTAGATCTAAGGAAGAATGCAGCACTTTATTGATCACAGGTTAGGCAAATCACCATAACCTCAAGGTAATACAAGATGAACCCTAGGGGAGAGATTTCCCCAAATTCTAAAACAGTTACAACAAATGAATTCACACCTGTGAAGCACAAGTACATGATTTTTGGGAAAGTACCTACCGGGACATGGTGGGTATGGGTACACGTTGGGTATGCGTGGGTACGTGTGAGTACGTACCCAGCACCCTTTTTTTCAAAAAAAAAAAAAAAATTGGATACATCTGGGTACGGGGTACGCATGGGTATGCATGGTACGCATACCCGATATTGGGTACACCATTTTACCAAAACACAGTCGTTTTGGATTTTTTATTATTATTATTTTTTTTTTCCTTCTCTTAAAAGCCACCCGACCCATCCCTTTACACAACCCTTTTCCAAGAAGAGAGCATCACCTCTCCCTTCTCCAAATCTTCATCGCGGCGAGCAGGGACCTTTCGGCGACGACCTTGCGACCAGGAGCACGCAGCGAGGAGCGACCCAGATCAGCGCAGTGAATGCGGAGGCAGCCTTGCAGCGAACGCGAGGCGGAGCAGCGACGTGACGAACCCGAGCAGAGCAACGACCGGACTGGCCAACGCGGAGAGCGACGCGAACGGCAGAGAGCAGCGAACCTGGAGCGGAGAGCAGCGAACCTGACTGGAGAGCAACCTGGAGCAGTGAGGTAAGCTTGATTGCTCTCTGCTTGTGCATTTTATATATGAAGAAAGTTTTAATGTGTTGTTGCTTGCTTGCTGCCTTGTGTGTCAACTTCTAACGTGTTGTTGCTTGCTGCATTTTATATACGAAGAAAGTTTTAATTGTAGTATTTCATTTTAGAATGTAATGTTGATTGTTGAACAATTTAGAGTTGTTCTATGTTGAAATTGCTGGTTTTTTTAATATGAAATTTAGTTTTTTTTTAATATATATTGATGTACCCGTACCCCACTTTTTACAAAATTTTTGTACCCGTACCTCCTGTACTGGGTACAGGACTGTACCCGTACTCGGGCAACACAGATTCACACCTATTCTACTTATTGTTTCTGCTATTTATACATTTCTAACATTCCTAACTAACTTTCCCTCCAAACTAACAGATTTCCCTCTGTCACTAACTTCCAGCTGCATAAGCTGCTGCTGGCCCATCTTCTGGCCCACTAGGGCCCCTCCTACTCCTTCTCTCATAGACTTTAGAGAACCTGGGTCCCTAGCCTCCCTGACAGACTGTGGATAAATGTGCATCAAAGTGTCTGAAATAAGCTTTTTTTTTTCCTCAGTAATGATAGTTTGAAAAATGCTAGATAGATTGTGTCTCTTATATTTGTCTGTGTGTAAAAAGTATAGGTGTCCAGAAAATGAAATGGATTACATTAAATACTCAAATGGTGATAGGCATGAAGATATTAGTGCAAGTGTCTGTAGAAGTGTCTCAATCGTTCTCTTATACACTATTATGATCTTCCCAATTCACATAAGGGTAAAAACCATAATGGTAGTTCATTTCCTTTTCAGAACTTACTCCCAATGTGAAAGGTAGCTCTATGCATTTAAATTAATTGAATAAATTAAACCATTCAGTAGTTCAGTAGGGAACTAACATTGCAGCATTTAATGCACCCCATAAAACCCAAATCAGAACCTACTTTCATTGATCATTTATTACTACCCACCACAAAATATCAATCCTAGTCTGAAAGCCATTGAAAAATACTACATAGTCCAAATGTTAAATTTTGATGTACTAACATTGTAAAAGTAGAGAATTTAAGAGTTAATCATATTTGCTGTGACATAACATAATTTGATCACATTATGTCAGCGCATCAAAATTAAATCATATTTTTCTCAATAAACCCCAAATTCATCTGAATAAAAGTATCTTAGTCACACTGCGTTCGGCAATGGATACCTGACCAAAAAAAAAATAGTATCCCACACACTAGTCCATATAATCATCAATAAATAAAAGGGTAAAATGCATTTTATTCCATTTAACTTTTGGTCATGCAATTTACATACGACTTTTCAAAATATGTATTGCGACACCTAAACTTTCCAAAGTGAAAATTATCCCTCAGTATAATTTTGACAACTGATGAGTGTATGATTTATGTACACTTACCCCTCTGATATTTTTAATTTGTGGACCTTACCCCTTGTTTGTGAATTCTCATGTGTCCTTGAACTCTGATTTTTTTATTGGATACAACCCAACACCCTATTATAACATAAAGGTTTGCACTATTTAAAAAGTAAGGGATTTTTTGCATTGTTTGTGAAATTCAAGGTGTAACGATGCATGTTTGAAAGCTATCCTGTAAATTGCATATTAACTAAAGTTCAAGGGTAAAATGCATTTAATACTAAATAAAACACCGATCATATTATTTTCTCTTTAAGGGACTAATTAATGTGGATTTGGCTAAAATAAGGAGATTGGTAAGTGCAGTTGAAAGGTTACTCACCCTTAAATGGATAACTTTCGTCATGTATACATCATGGATCTGATTCATTAAATGATCCAAGAGTAAAGAATCTCACTTGTACTTTTATCAACTTCTTCACTTTAGAGAGACAAATCCAATTAATGTACCCCTGTTAAACCCTAAACAAATAATACTAATATGACTGAAATTTGGCTTCTCAAAAGCAAGGAGGTTGGTAAAATGCACAATTAAAAGGCTAATTACCTTTCGTCATTTGTCAATCCATATATTAGACATATATGATTAATAGTGATTGATCAAATGGTAGGATCTTTACTTGTACATTTTACCAAACTCCTCTCTTTAAAGGAGTCAAATCCAATACACCTGTTACTTTACAATTTCAGAGACTAAGGTGAGAATTTTTTTTTAGTACATTGGCGATAATAAAGTTTGAGCCTATAAACTTATACAAACTATCAAAACCCCTTACCAGTATTTGGCTGAAGGGTAAAATGGCGGGTAATTTTACTTTTCTCCAAAATTTTACCCTTTAACCAAAGATATCCTAATCACAAATAAAATTGCCGAAAAAAAATTGCCAAAAAAATTAAAATTTCAGGAAAATGAAAAAAGTAATTAAAAAAAAAAGAAAAAAAAAGTACCATGGAGCGGGGAGGTTGATGGAATCGAGATCGAAGGCGAGAGCAGCACCACGCAAGGTTGGAAGCGCGTGAAGATCAATTCTCGGTGAAGAAGAAGAAGAAGGAAAAGGAGCGTGAGGGGGGAGCGGTGGGTTTGGAACGTGTTGGCTCCATTGGTTGAACATCCATACGGAGTAGACAAGAATCGATACCCCAACGAAGGCTTGAAGGAAATTCAGCAACTTGAGCACGAATGCCAGCGACACGTGGCAGCAATTACGCCGCATCTTATCTGTTTAGTTTGCCCTTTTGCGGTGATTGATTGATTGATTTCTTTATGAATGAGATGAGATGAGATAGATTCACAGATAGACACAGCAGAGGCGGCAGCAGCAGCCAGCAATTGCTTCGGAGATCTGTGTGACTCTTCTGCCGGAACAAACAAACCACACTTTTATCTTTTTGGTTTTTGTTCGGCCAGTTTTTTCATGTTTAACTATGGCCCGTTTATCGTGCCGGATTGAATAAGCCTTGCTAGGATAAAAACCGATAAGATTTATAAATTTTTAATATTATATAGTGTTTGGAGTTAAATAAAGTATCGTTGTATAAGATAATATTATTACATGTTTGGTGACACTGTATAAGATAAAAAAATTATGTTTTGATAAAAATACCCTTTATTTAAAAATCAGTATGTTTATTCAATATTTTTATATAATACTAAAATTAATAAATTCAAGACTTGAAAAACTAATATTAACACATATTCGGGACTTGAAAAACTCATAGCCAATAATAAAATTAACAATTAATATCAAATTTATAAATTTTATGTTATTTTAACTTTAAAAAAATAAATCCGTGCAAAACTTTCAAAAAAAATCTCATCACAAGTGATATAGTAATAAAATCATTTAGAATTTTTATTGTATATTGACTTTTAACAAATAAAATCCTCCTAGAACTTTTAAAATCTCATGACCAGTGATATACCTTGTAAAAAAATATTTAAGACATGAGATTCATAATTGTCTCATATGTTATTCAATTTTTATACATGTCAAATGTTGAATTAGTCTAATTCAACTTCAAAGTCTCGATAGATAACCACAAATATTGTTAGCCATATCGCACAACCTATAGAAATACCTTCAATATATACAAAATTAAACCATTAATTTATAATAATAAGTAATTTCAAACAAAACAAAATAACATAAGTTCCAATAATCAGTACATTGAAATTATCACCAAGTAATGCAACTTGTAGTTTGTTGCATATCCAAGTCTAGTTCTAGTTTTTAAATACTTTTCCCTTTCTCACTAGTTATCAAAATGCCTATACTTCCCAAATCAGATACCACTAATTATCTTTGAGCAAATTCTTCACAAATACGACTCTACGTGCACCTGATACCCCCAAAATAGATGCACCAATGGAGGGTCATGCATGAGCAAATGACCTGCTTTGTCTTGCTCTTCCAATGTGAGATCATCCATTTTTGTTAATGCATAGCCCTTGAATCATCAAAAAATTATCTTGCAACCTTCACACTTTCAGCCATAGATTTTACACTTTCAGCCACTTCACTCATCCTATCAAGATTTTTCAACAACTTCTACAAGCTGACTAGCAAACTTGTCCATGCTATTAGCTAAGTATTTTCCCCTTCTTGACCTTTTTCTCACTCGTTGATTTTCAGAATGCACAATTTTGCTCTTGTTCTTATTTTGATTCACGGACATTGATTGAGTGATATCTTGAATGTCATCATCATTTAGCCTAAAAGCATCTTCAAAAAGTTCATTATTACCATGATTGTGCTCCTCTTTGTCTAAGTCCTCAATCACATTAAAAGCCTCGGCATTTTTTCCAATTACATGATCCTTTCCAAAGATTACCATCAACCGATCAAAGTAAGGAAATGTTTTGTTCCTATAGACCTTCAAGATTGCATTTCTCTATGTACAAAAAATACATAGTGTTCAGATTAATTAATTAAAAATAAAATAAGGGGAAGAAAACATATGACTCAATCCATTAAAAGAAATATAAAACCTTATTTGCTTGGATGTAGGCATTCCATACATCATCACTATTGACTAAAACCTTTTTGTTGACATCATCCCATCCAAAACCAATTGTGTTAAGCATGTTATATATATTACCATATTCGTTTTAAGCCTCCTTTTCATGGACTCAATATGTGGTTTCACCTTTAGGTCTGCTTGAGGAAACTTGGCTTCTAACCTTTGTTCCAACCATTTAAAAGTACTATTTTTAAATTGCCAGTTAGCCTTTTGTTTAAAGTAACTATCTCTTCTAGTAAATCTAATAATGCATTAAACTCTTCATCACTCCAAATCCTGCATTCTCCTTTAACTTTGACAACTTGTTGAGTACTTTCATGCCATACCTATCAATAGATGATACATGTATAGAAAGCAATATATATATATATATATATATATATATTCAAATAGCAAATAAATAAAATGATGTACAAATTACAAGTACTTTTATAAGTTAAAACATAAAAGTCATGCCAAAGTACATCATCAAAATATCAAAGTACATATCAAAGTACGTAACAAATTTACAATACAACCAAATTAAACTCAAAATAAAACATGAACCCTACATATAACTTCAGTGAGCAATCCAAGCATTATACATTTCATTTGCTAATGCATCTCTCTAAGCACTCCAAGCTTCACTTGGCTCAATGGTTTCTATGTTATCATGTGGTTCTGGCTCCACATCTTTGGTTGACATGTTAGCCAACTCTGTTTCTAATGGATCTACAAGCTTCTCCCTTCTAATCAGATTTTACAATAAGCAACAAGCAATAATAATTCGATTATGAGTTTTAACAGGATAATAACTTGGACTCCTTAGAATTGTCCAACGCATCTTCAATAACCCAAATGTTCTTTCTATCACATTTATAGCTTGAGCATGTCACTTATTGAATATTTCTTCAGGAGTTCCTGGAACATGTCCATGTCTCCATTCACTAAGATGGTAACGGTTCCCTATAAGGGCAAGAAACCCATCTCCATTAGTATATCCAGCATCTACCAAGTAGTAGTACCCTATTTCATCAAACAATTATATACTCAATAACAATTTTTATTATAATAAACTTAACAATTTGAATGTAATTTGTACATTCTTACCAATTGGAACTTTAAGACCATTTCTTTTATTAATTGCATCACGTAATACCCCAGCATTGAGAGACCTTCCCAACCTAGCAACACATATAAATTTCATATCTTGAGAGCATACACCTAACACATTTGTGGCAATTTGACCTTTTCGATTTCTGTATCTTGGTTTGTCAGCCTCTGAACATTAACACTAATATAGGTTCCATCTAAAGCTCCAAGACAACCCTAAAATGGATAAGCAAATGACTTTTAATAACACTAATTAATGTGAAATAAATACATGCCACAATGGAAAAGAAAAAGAAATCTTAGACTTCAAAAACAAATTCATACTTTAAACCATTTCCACCTATCATCAATGCAATCCTCAGGAATAGGATTTGGTGCCTTAAGTAAATTTTCTTGCAATCTCAAAAGAAGTTCAATACTAAATTGAAATATCTACTAATAGTTTCCCTTGAACATTGAAATTTAAACTTAATTACACCTTTTGGCATGATGAGCTAATATGTGTAAAAACATAGCAACTTGCTCTTCTATTGGTACTAATCCATCTTCCTTTAGCCTACCCTCAACACGTAGGAGAGAACACAATACTCGAAATGTATTAATATCCATTCGAAGTTGCTCTACACAAGAAACATCATCATTTATTAGCCTCATTATAAATTCTACCCTTGCTTATTGCCTTACTTTTGGTCTTAGTCGTCGCTTTAGGGATACTCTTTCATGTTACATTTGAGCCACACGGTAAACATTTAGGCATGAGTTAATACATACAATTATTATCTCTAGAAAAGCTTGTTCCGTAATCAAGTACATTGATATCATGCTAAGGAGCTCACTAATATCATTAAGCCATCCATTTAGATCATTTAGCCATCGATTTGGGTCAAGCCTTTTATTTGAATCCATATCACCTAAAATTGAAAACTACTCATTAAAGAACCACATAAAAAAAAAATGAAAGCTAATCATTAAACTAAAAAATTAATGCCAAGAATGTAACATAAGCAATCTTTTAGGTTTTGCAACTACATACATTACATGCATAAACTTGAGATAGCAACTTCAATAAAACTACAAGTCTACACCATTATAAGAAGATTTTACTAGTAAAATATATTCTCATATAAGACTAAAGTGTTTCCTTTAATATGATACAAGAAAAATAACTCCAATAGTTACTAGGGTCTTTTTTTCAAGACAAGCTTGCACTATCTCAAAGTGAAAAAACCACGAAGGGAACTATTGTATACATTCATGACTACAATCATATAATAATAGAACTCTTAGAGAATGCAGAGAATTTTCTAGTCCTTTCTAACCTGAAATGTCTATCTTTTCTTAAATTAAATTTGATCATCATAATTTTGTGTCCAATCTCATGATCCAAATTATATTGCAACCACTATATTTCAAACATTTCATACTATAAATACAATAGTAGCACACACATAATTACATAATCACATAATTTAATTAATTGAGAAATAGTTCCTAATAAAGATATTTTTCAATCTATCATAAGTTTTCACGAACCGATGGGTAATCGGCACGTGAGAAATCTCAATCTCACGTGAACCTAAGGATCTTTACCTGCGTTATATGCATGCTCTTCATAAAAATCCGTTTAAAACATAATTTCACTTTCTTTAGATAAATTGTTTATTCTCTGAAATCAAAATAATCATGTCTAAAACCTCATAATGTTCTCTTTAGAATCACAAAATCATTCATATCATTGAAATAACATTGAAATACACTTTAACATTAAATCCTGATATGCTAACTTGCAAACGTCTCATACCTAGGTCAAACTCTCCTGCACTATTGGAGTGCTCTAGATAAAATCAGAATGCCTTACTCGGTGAAGCTTACCATCTGACACTTTACCGTGGTTGTGTAGGATTTGCCTCGTTGTTTTTATCTAAAAATGAGAGAAATGAGAGGGGTGAATTTTGTTACCAAAACTCAGTAAGTGAATTCTCACCTGAAACCCCTTTCATGAGACATAAAAAAAACAATTTATGAAATCATAAAACGTAATATGCCAAAAATCATGTCTAAAATTCCATAACTCTTTTATACGTATATTCATACATATTCAAATTATCCTTTCGATAAAATAATTTCTCTAATTCACTTTCTGTTTGAAATCACTTTTCCTCTTTTATATATGTATTTATATATTCGATTAATACTTTTATTGTTTCAAAAGTAATTTCCTCTATTCTTTATCATTTTGAAATCATATGAGTTTAAAATCATAAATTCTCTCATACTTTCAAATGATTACTTTACCAATCCAAAAGCCATTTCATTAACTAACTTTCGTACCTGGTATTAAACACACTCATCATAACATAGCTCCGAGAGAAATAGAAATCTCTAGACATATTTGGGTGTTACATATCGCATCCCCAGTGTGTCAATCAATTCTCTAAAATCTCCATCACATCTGGGTTACTATCGTCCCTAGTGTGATAATCATGGGCACCTAACTAGGTTCCTTCTCTAATACTCTGCTCCTACATACTTGGTACCAAGGTTAACGGATTTACTACCGTTAACACATGTATTTTTTTTATAGCTCCTGTAAATTAATCTAAAACTTCTTAAAACCATTTTATTCTCTAATAGCTCTGAATCTCTATAACTCTAGTTTGACCTTAGCTTAACTGTGACTATGAAATCATACTTAGTGATTTCAAGTCCACAGAATATGTATCCGCCAACTGCTCTAGTCACACGAAGATTCATACTCTAAAATCCTTTTATGTTGAATTTCTATATCATTTCTTATCAACAATAAACTCGTTATATTCTTGAAACTTGAATCCATTCAATTCTAAACTGACTTAGCATATCTGTGGCTAGATCCATGTCCAAGAGATCACCCTTGTAGGCATTGTGATTCCATACTTTCACAGAGTATGTAGCCGTAACTCTTCTGAATCTGATGAAGATTCAAACTCTAAAATCCTTTTAGTAATTAATCTTCCAAAAACACATTTCCCACTGTCAAACTTTTCATAATCTAGGAAACTCAATATCTTATTTCAAAATAGCAAAGTTTGCACTCTTAATTCCATTCTCTTCTCTAACTTCATATTTGGTCATAAATCTAAAATGTATACATATTTATCAAACTCTAAAACATTTTGATCAACCTTCCAAACATAGTTCAAATTATTAACTTTTTATAAACTAGGAAAAACTCAACATCATATTCTAAAATTATAAAAAGGCTAAATCTATAATTTCAATCTCTCTAAACTTCATATCTTGGTGTAAAACCATAACATAAGCATAAATCAATTTCTAATCCATAAACAATTATAAAACCCTCTAACAATTACATATATCATCAATTCCATATAAAACCATTATAACAAACATAGTCCCATGAGTTTTCTTTCCATTAACTTTAAAACATAAATGTAAATAAAGGAATACCCCCCATTTAGATTGAAATAAAATATTAGAAAAATCAAAATCCCAACAAATCAAAATCTCATTTTTGGGTTTTAGTTCAAATTCGAAAAATCTTACGATTTCATAAACTTGCAAACAAAAAGCGGAGTACTTACATAAAATTCGTTAAAAATCTCTTTTCAACTCATTTTTCTCTAAGGAATAATTATCGGACTTTTGGTCCAAGAAAATAGCTCTAATATATAGCCCTCCAAGGGCATGTAAGGTCAGACTTAGCAAAATTCAGGACCCGAAATAACAATTAAGTGCAACTAGCACTTTTCCCTTTTGAAAAATTTCTGACCTTTTTATTTATTACAAAGAAAAAGGGTATTACAAAACATTCTTTTTCTCTCATGTCAAATATTTGGCTTGTTAACTAAGAGAACATAAGAAGGTTTTGAATGAGGAAATATGTTGAACATCTAAAAGCCAATTTTTTTTTAATAAATTTAAACAACACAAGGATTAAATTCTAATAGCTAAGACAAGCAATCCACAACAAAACATAGTAATTCAGATTTTTAAATTGTAAGAGAAAAAAATTTATCGTTGAATATGTGCTATGTTTGAACTTATGCTATATAAAAAAAAGGGGGCTTGCGCAAAAAACAAATTCTCTAGAATTCAAGTTTTTCAACAAGGCAAAAAAGGGTTGCCTTATATGTTTCTAGTCTTTATCTTTATGCCAAAAAAGGTGTTCATAGGGTTTACGTATTGGTTAGCATAAATGAAAAAGAGAAAATAAAAAAGATAAAAGAAAAAGAGAAGGTTTGTATGGTTTGCTTAACTAGAAAGAAGATAAAAAGGGATTTGGTTGAGAAGAAAAGAACAATTGTTCAATGCGCACTGCAAAGATAAAAAATAATAGGTTATAAAGAATTGAGACATTGCAACAAATAAGTGAGAACCAAGGTAGAATGGAAGGAAGACGAACCAGGATGAAAGGAGCTTTTGTCTTTTCAATAATGATAGAGTTCATGAGCTAGAGAAGAAAAGATAGTTTGGCATCGATGGAAGGAAGGTTGAACTAGGAAAAGTATATCTTCACCTTATATGTTAAAAAGTTATCAGGTATAATCTTACCCACAAACCTGATAAAATTATACATTAAAATGGTGTATAAGGGGGATATACTAGATAAGCTTATACAATATCATGGGTACACCAAACATCGAATAAGTTCATAATATATTATATAAGCCTATACTATCATGCCTAATCCAGTGTACAACGAGCCCTAATATGTTAATCCTATAATTTCAACAAATTTTTAATTAGCTCCCAATTGTTTGAAAATTTGTAATAGGAATGCTACACACACTTAAGTACACTTATACCATACTCTTCCATCTCACCAAATAAAATTAGAGTATGGGACTGTAATGATTACGAAGAGGCAAAGTTGAAGAGAAAAGAAAAGAAAAAGTAACATCCTCCTCCCTTCCTTTTAGAACTTTTCTCTTTGTATTATTTTTTGCTCTCACCCATCATCCCTTCAAAAGCTTCTATTCTTTCTTTTTGTCACGTTTCTTCTCTAGTTTTCATCGTTAAGGAAGGAAAAAAAAAGGAGAATCAAGATCTGTAGGTAGTGCACAAAACTAATCCATACGCATGAATGCTTAGCTCATTTCATTTGAATTTCCATGTGTTTGTGGTTTATGTCCTAATATATGGATGATTTTTTTCTAGTTTTTCAGCAACAAAACAAACTAAAAATGGCTCTACTAGAAGCTAAAATTTGCTGTTTTTATTAGAAACTAGAGTTAAAAAATTATAAGTGTGTGTTATGAAAAGTTATAAACTGATACGCACAAAGTTATAAACCAATATACAAAAGATTGTAAACTAATTGATGACATATACTAAACAGGTTTAAGATTAAATATGAAATCATATACAGAAAAGTTGTAAACTAATATGCAAAAAGTTGTAAACCATTAGGCAAAAACTTGTAAACTAGTACGCAAAAGCTCTAAACTGGGTTTAATGTTATACCTACAAAAATCATTCATAACATTAAAACAGGAACCGATCCTTTTGTTCTCTAGCACGTTACTAATTTATAACTTTTTACATGCCTGTTTACAACTTTTTGCATACTAGTTTACAACTTTTCTATATATGGTTTCATATTTAATCCTGAACCTATTTAGTATGTGTCCTCAATTGATTTATAACTTTTTGTGTACTAGTTTATAACTTTTCATAATATACATTTATAATTTTTTAACTCCTTCAACAATAATAGTAAATGTAGCTTTTCAGTAGAGTCATTCTTAGTTCGTTTTGTTGCCTGAAAATGAAAAAATAATCATCTATGTCTTGGGACATAAACCACAAACATATGAAAAATCAAATGGAATGAGCTAAGCCTTCAAGTGTAAGGATTAGTTTTGTGGCTACCCAGATCTTGATTCTCCTCCTCTTCTTCTTCTTCCTGAAGAACTAGAGAGAGAAGAGAGAGAGAGATGGAAGCTTTTTGAGCGATGGTGAATAAGAAAGGGAAACAATATAAAGAGAGAAAAGTTCTAAAAGGAAGGAAGGAAGGAATGAATGTTGCTTTTTCTTTTCTTTTTCCTCTTCCCACTTTGCTCCTCTATAGTTATCCAATCTCCATACTCTAATTTTATCATCTAGTGAGGTGAAAGAGTATGGTGTAAGTGTAGCTTATGTGCGTGTATCATTCCTCAATTTGTAATTAGGTCTTCACAACAAATAAGATTTTGCAATTGAGTCAATAATTTTAGTCCTAATATTTTCAATTTGATATTAATTTGGAACTAATAAAATTGTTGATATTAATTATCCAGCAATTTTTTGAATTTTTTGACATCAATTCAATTCTAACATTTATTTTGATATCAATTTAATCATTTCATCCAAGTGAAAATCTAATAAAATGACTAAATTGATATTGAAATTAAAAATTTAGACTAGATTAAAGAAAAAAAAATTGTTAGAACTAAATTGATATGAAATGAAAAAATTCTAGAACCAAAATAATTATTTACTCCTAAATCTGATATACATTACAAAAATATGATATTAACAATAATATTCTCTGATTTTGTGTTGTAAGGTCTATAAGGGTTGTGTGGAGATTAAAAACTTAATAATGTTATCAAACTATATCTAAAACTCATCATGGTAAATTTGTATCCTTTTATTATTAGATAATAAATCAGTTCAATTAAGTCCTAGAAAAGTATCAATATGAAATTGTAGCCAACTCATTTCTTTCATGTGTATTCACATAAGAAAGAATCAAGGAATATTGTCTTAAATATTGCACTTTTTTCTTAGTGGTAGTTAGGTATATGGACTTGATTACAATTTTTTATTCATTATAGGGATTTGATTACAAATTTTTATTCATTATAAGGACTTGATTAAAAAATTTTAAATTATAGAAACTTAATTGAAAATTTGATGAAACTATATTAGCATGCAGATCAATTAAACGTTTTATAAGAAAAAATATGGAGTTTAATATTAGGGATAAGTGCATTTTACCCCTTAAATTTTAGGTCATATGCAATTTACACCCTGATTTTTCAAAATGTACATCGTGACATCCTGAACTTTCCAAACGTGCAGAAGACCCTCAGTATAATTTTGGCAACTAATAAAGGTAAGATTTATGTGCACTTAACACTTCTGATGTTTCAAATTTGTGCAAGTGTCACGAACCAACTTGGATCGTGACCGCGCGTGAGGAATCCAATCCCACGTAAGCCTCGTGACCTCTAAGTCTCTCTATATGCATAATATGACATACTTTTTAAGGTTAAATGCATTTTACCCCTCATTTTAAGTCATGTGCAATTTAAACTTCGACTTTTCAAAACGTGCATTATGACACCCTTGAACTTTCCAAATTGCACAAACCCCCCCCCCAATTTTCAAGCAGTGCATTATGACACTAAATTTTTCAACTGTGCAAAAAACCCCCAAAAGTTTAAGCATAGCAGGGTGTCGAGTTGCATACAATAAAAAAATCAGGGGGGTTAATTGCACATAGTATTCACGGACAAGATGTCGGGTTGCACAAATTAGAAATTTCAAGGGGGTTAAATGTACATAATCTTACCTTTATTAGTTGCAAAAATTATCCTTGAAGGATGTTTTACATAGTTTAAAAAGTTCAAGGTGTCGCGATGCACATTTTGAAAAGTCAGAGGGGTAAATTGCACATAATCTAAAATTCAGAGGGTAAAATGCATTTTAATATAAAGCTCTAAAAAGCATTTTAATCATGCTCTACAATTTCAAATCCATACATGTAAGTTGAAAACATATACATAATTGTTTCAAATGCTAAAATTTAAATACATAATCTGAAAATAATACATGACTTAGATCTTGCTACATCTACTAGAGCACTCTACTCTAACCAACTTTAAATTGAGCCTTATTCCAAAGTAAGACTCGCCACTTAGAACAATTGCATCAACTGAAGCGGTGATGAAATGGTATATCACCTGCAACTATGAAAGGAAAGGGAGAAGGGTGAGTCAATAGACTCAGAGATGAATTCTCACCCATCACTCACATGGGACAACCAAGATGCGTAAAATCATGATGATAATAATAATGATAATAGTAATAATAAAACAAGCTCTAAACAATTCCATACACATATATAAACACTTTAAAATAAATCATGAGCTTCTCTGAATCAGAAATAACAATACGTTGAACTTGATAAGCATATGTGAGTATACATACATACATACAAATATATATATATATATATATATATATATATATATATATATATATATATATATATATATATATATATATAGACAAGAATGGCCATCGCTGTACATAATTATCCTTATTTTCTATGGGCACCTCACTAGGTCCCGTTTCTTGGATTGCCACCATGGCGTTAAAAGGTGTTGCCTCCAAGTTTACTAATAGTGCCTTCATGGTTGTTTAATTCTATTGCCTCCATAGTTGTTTAATGATATTGCCTCCATGAGTTTAATACATCTCATTATACATAACTAAACAAAAATAAATAAAATCAACAATCCTGAGATTTCATAATTAAAGGGTGGGTGCTCAGTCCCTCAGAACAAGAGCCCATAAATTCTTAGTACTCTGAGAGTTTTGGATTCATATAACTCCAACAAACTGACTTTAGCATAACTGGGCTGGAAAAATATGCCCAAGGGATCACCCACTTATAGGCATTCCAATTTCAAGCCTACATAATATGTATCTGGCAGTTGCTATGAATAATACTGAATTCTATACCTCTTGATACCATAAACTGAAGTTCTAAATCCATATCTTAAGCTAACATATCTTTTCATATAATTGAAATCTCTAATATCATAGTTCAAAACAATGGGGTTCATAATCATAAAAACTCCAAAATCATATAACATATTTATTCGTAAAGTAGGGTCATACTCTTGTTTCACATTTCTTTAACAAATAAATATCTTAACTGGATATTCTAAAACTTAGTCTGAAATCTAAATCTTGAAAAGATAATAATAATGTCATAAGTTCGTAAGAACATATTTCTCAAATTGGCATATTGTTAAATCATACATTTTGCAACAAATCCCTTCATGAACTTGTAAAACATTTTTCCTAACACTCAACATATCAATCATGGTCCCATGGTTTTCTAAAACACATTTCTTTCATGCCATTATCTTAAATCATAATTTTTTTTATAGCTTCACATAATCATGTAAAATCATATTTTATATTTTTTCGCATCCCAAATTCCATGTTTCACAATCATAATGTAAGAACTATACTCATAAAGAGGAAACTAAGGCTATGAGATCAAACTCACTCACCGTTGAAGGGAGTATGTGGGCACCACCAACTTGACCTTTGAAGCTTGGAATGACACCAACAACTACCATAGAGTAACAAAGACTCATAAACAATCTATGGGTATCTCCAATAACCCTAGATCAACTTTAACAACATTAGGGGAACATCTCCACTTAACAATAATGAGAGAAAAGATAATATCCAAAACCTAGAACATAGAATGGAGAGGAAGGAGATAACAAAACCCATGAAATGTCTTACCTTGATCTTGGAAGAAGAAGGATTGGGGTTGGATTGAGTGAGGAAGAGAGAAAAGATGTTTGGGAGAGGAAAAGTTTTAGTTTTTAGGGATGAAATCTCGAGTATGGGGTGTTTTATAAGGGTTGAGGGTCATTTATCTAAAACTATATCATTTTGATACTATTCTGTCATTGGGACTCATAAGCAAGTAAAGCTCACTACAGCGAGCCAGCTGAAGCAACCACTCACTGACTAACACAGGTTGCTCAGCAAGCCTTCTAGCCCACTTGCTAGCTACATCGAGTAAAGCTCGTTGCAACGAGCCTATTTTGCATAATCTTCCAGAACCTGCATTGTAACATGGGCTCCTGCATCTGAGGCCTTCCTTGCTACATGGGTGGGTTCTGGAGACCTGAGCCACACTGGACTTGTCCAAGGACACGTGTACCTGGGGTATTACACAACCCAACACCTTGTCCGTGAATACTAGGTGCAATTAACCCCCTTGATTTTTTATTGTGTGCAACCCGACACGTGCTATGACTTAAATTTTTGGGAGGGTTTCTTACACAATTTGAAAAGTTTGGGGTATTGTAATGCACTATTTGAAAATTAGGGATTTTTACAGTTGGAAAGTTCATAGTGTTGTAATGCATATTTTAAAAGTCCTGGGTTTAAATTGCACATAACTTAAAACTCAGGGGGATAAAATGCATTTAACCCTTAGTATTATTACAAAAATATGAGTTTAACTTTGATATATTACTTCACCTTTTTTTTTACAAGAGCTTTTCATCATCTAAAGGATGTGGGGGTGATCATTATGGGTAATATGAAAATATATATTTGAATGATAGTGTAAAAAACAAAGAAAAAAATTACTCACATACAAAGATTAAATTCTTAAAATGTTGGCTTTAATGAGTAAATCCCCAAATTGATCCTTAACAATATCGTCAATGGATAAATAAGTCCTTGACAAAACAAAATTGTATTGAGGTCCTCAAAATTGCAAAAATAGAACTATAGGTCCCTAACTTCCTGCATGTTTGCAATCTATTAGAGGTTTGATGTGTAGGTTAATTGTTAACTTCAAATATCTTCACTTGATCTAAGCGGTACTCATAATTCCTATTCATCATCAACATACCTATTCCAAACAAAGTTCTGATGATCTAATTGACCAAGTCTCAATTCCTAATTGATTAATCATTAAATTGGTGGTAGGGTAAATTATTTCAATGTTGGAGTATTGAAGCTAAACTTAAACCTGCCATCTTAACCAATTATGTGGCATTTTATAAGGATTAATATAAGCTATAAAGCATTCTAAATATGTTGACCAACTCATTAAAGCACCGTTTGAAAAATTATAATGCCAACCAGACTATAAAAGTGCTGACCACCAATTTTTTTTAGCCTCTAGGCCAATCAACCCAAAATAACATGTATGGTTTGTAATGACGCAACAAGAGAGTAAAATTCAACAAATTAGAGCCCGCACATCAGGATCCTTGTTACAATACTAATTTCCAATAATAAGAGAAGAAATATGTAATACTTGATGTTCTTGTGTTAGCAGTCAAGTTTCGTACAACCTCGGTCCAAGGACCTCCTGGGTACTAAATTTCACTAAGTTTAGATCCTACGCCTCTTTGGAGGGTTATATGATAGAGGAACATTCTTGGGATTAAAAATCCAGTAATTGTTCCCAAAAGGAAAATAAGTTAAAAAGCGATTTTTAATGTATTTTATAAAACTTTTAAACATTTCGTTTTCAACCCACAAGTTTAGAAAATCTCAAAGATTTTTGGATTTGAGCTTAAACCCAAAATTTGGATTTTGATTTATTGGGATTTTGTTTTTTTCTATATTTTATTTGAATCCAAATGGGGGTATTTCTTATTCACATTTATATTTTAAAGTTAATGGAGAGTAAAATAAATGAGGACATAAAAAGTTAATGGTGAGTAAAATAAATGAACACATAAATTAAGAAAAATTAAGAAATGTAAATAAGTGAGCATTGAGACAACCTAGATGCAATTAGGTGCTTCCTGCAAGATTTTGTAGAACGCCTTACCAGTGAGTTAGGTTCGCTGAGTGGCAGGGAGCCAAGAGGCTCGCTGACGAGATATGTTCGCTGTGAGTTGTTGTTTCTCCAGGTTGCTTGCGCGAGTAAAGAGAGTGTCCTAGTGTGCAAAATGATGTATAGTAGGAGGCGGTCAACTAGTTAGCAGAATGCTAGGCATTCCCTTGGAGTATTAGACTTACGGGAAGAGGCACTCAAGGCGTGTGTGTGAGAATCTTCTAGATGCTACACTGTGGCCAACAGGGCCATATCAGGAGAAATAGCCCACTTTTGGGGAGTATCCATCAGGGGTTGGCAAACCCCACCACTCCAGCACCATCTTATCGGTCAATGAACGCAAGGGCTCAGAGGAGAGGCCAAGGAGGCAAAGGATCAAGCGGCAAAGGCCAAAGAGTGAGGGGCAGCCCCATCTTTTTGCCATGACATGTCATGACGCAATGGCGTCCAATCCATTATCACAGGTATTATGGCAGTATGTTCTTCGAGGCTTGGTGTTTGATTGACCTGGGATTCACATATTCTTATGTATCCCCATTCTTTGCCTAGTTTAGGAGATTCCCTACTAGTTTATAAAAACCTTTTTATGTTGGGGCACCTTCAGGAGATCCCATCTATGTCTAGTCAATATATAAGGGTTGTGAGGTCAAGGTCGGTGACATGGAGACACTAGCAGATCTTCACATGTTGGACATGTCCGACTTTGACGTCATCTTAGGTATGGCCTGGTTAGCTTCATGTCATGCTACGGTGGATTGCTATAATAAGGTGGTGAAGTTTAAGGCTCCTGGGTGAACTTCAAGAGTTTAAGGGTACTAGTTATTTGGTTCCCTCTAGCTTGATCTCGCAATGAATGCTATGCGGCTTTTGGACTAGGGTAGTTATGGGTTTTTAGCTTCGGTTAGAGATGTAGAAGTGCCAATCCAGAGCTTGGAGGTTTCGGTCATATGTGAGTTCCCAAATATGTTTTAGAGAAGTTCCGGGTATGCCATCAGATAGAGAGGTGGAGTTCAAGATAGAGCTTGAGCCCGGGGTAAGGCTATCTCTATTCTCCCATGTTAGATGGCTCCTACGGAGTTGAAGGAGCTGAAGAAGCAATTACAAGAGTTGCTTGACAAGGGGTTAGTCTGGCTAACTACCTCGCCTTAGGGTTCTCGGACCTTGTTTGTGAATAAGAAGGATGGATCTATGAGGATGTGCATAGACTAGAAGTTGAACAAGGTTACCATCAAGAATCGGTACCCCTTGCCATGCATTGATGACCTGTTTGATCAGCTCCAAAGGGCTAGGTGTTTCTCCAAGATTGACCTACGATTTGGGTCTCATCAATTGAGAATAAAGGACAAGGACATGCCCAAGATGGCCTTTAGGACACGCTATGGACACTATGAGTTCTTGGTGATGTCCTTTGGGTTGATCAATGCCCCCGTAGCTTTCATGGACCTGATGAACGGGTTTTTAGAGTTCCTAGATCACTTTATGATTGTCCTCACCGATGACATCCTGGTGTACTCTAAGAGCGAGGAGGAGCACGAGAGCATCTGAGGATTGTCCTACAGACCTTGAGAGAATTGTTGTATGCCAAATTCTCTAAATGTGTGTTTTGACTTGATCAGGTGCCATTTCTTGGACATATAGTGTCTAAGGAAGGCATTCTAGTGGACTCGAAGAAAGTTGAAGCGTTCAAGCAATGGCCAAGGCCCTCTCCAGGATCAGAGATCCAAAGTTTCATGGGTTTAGCAGGGTTACTATCGGAGGTTTGTTAAGGACTTTTCAAGGATAGCACGCCATTGACCAAGTTGACTCAGAAAGAGGTAAGTTTCAATAGTCGGATACCTATGAAGAGAGTTTCTAGAGGTTGAAGACCTATTTGACCACAGCTCCATGTCGGTATTGCCTTCTAGCATGGGTGATTTCTCAGTATATTGCGATGCCTTGAGAGTAGGACTCGGTTGCGTCCTTATGCAACACCAGGGAGTTATGGCGTATGTTCTAAGCAGCTCAAGAGGCATGAGCGGAACTCCCTACCCATGATCTAGACATGGTGGCTATAGTCTTTGCCTTGAAGATATGGAGGCATTTCTCTGTATGAAGAGGCATGTGAGATCTTCATCGATTACAAGAGTTTGAAGTATATCTTCCAACAAAAGAATCTGAATCTCAGGCAGCATAGATGGCTAGAGTTGCTTAAGGACTATGACTCACGATCTCATATCATCAGGCAAGGCCAACGTGGTAGCTGATGCTTTGAATAGAAAGTCTACGGGAGTTTTGCCCACATTGCACCCTTGAGACGATCGTTGATAGAGGATATCCATGAGTTAGAGCCTAAGGGAGTTCAGTTTGGCATAAGTGATTTGGGAGCCTTTCTTGCTCACATTAGGGCCCAGTCAACCCTAGTGGAGAGTAAGGCACAAGGGAAAGACCCTAAGTTAGTAGAGCTTATGGAGGATGTATGGAGGAGATAATCATGAGTTTTCTATTGATGCGGAGGGTGTGTTGAGCTTTGGGATCGTTTATGTGTACCTGATGGGTGACCTGAAGCGAAAAGTGATAGAAGAGTCCCATAGTGCAGCATACTCCATTCACCTAGGTTTAACTATGATGCACCAAGATCACAACGGTTATCCTGATGGGAAGGCATGAAGAGAGACATAGGTGACTTCGTGGCACGGTATATGGTGTGTCAATAAGTTAAGGCTGCATAAAGACCTGTGGGCTTGCTTTAGCAAATGAGATCCTAGAGTGGAAGTGGGAGAAGATAACCATGGACTTTGTAGTCGGTTATCTTGGACCTCCAAGGGTTTTGATTCTATATGGGTAATTGTGGACAGAATGACTAAAGTCGGCCTTCTTCCTACCAATGAAGACAACCTTTTGTGCTAGTCGTATGCCTAGCTCTACATAGATGAGATTGTTAGACTTCATGGCATTCCATGTCGATCATCTGGGGGGGTCCAAGTTCACTTCGCGATTTTGGAGATCATTTCAAGAGGCTCTTGGGACTCGTGTGGACTTAACCATAGTTCTTCATCCGAGATAGATGGCCAGTCGAGAGGATGATCAGGACATTAGAAAATATGCTTAGAGCTTGCATGTTGGATTTCGCAGGAGTTAGTGTGACCATTTACCGTTGATAGAGTTCTCCAAGCTAGCATCAGATGGCACCATTTGAGGCACTGTGGGAGACGCTAGATCTACCATAGGTTTGTTTCAGCTTGGGGAAACAAAGACCCTAGGCCCGAACTTCCTCCAAGAGACTCTGGAGAAGGTCCAACTAATCAAGGAGCGATTGGAGCTCAATCTAGGCAGAAGTCCTATGTGATAACCGCAGAGACTTATAGTTCCTGTAGGTGATCATGTGTTTTTGAGGGTATCTCCCATGAAGGGAGTAGTGAGGTTCATAAGCGGGGAAATTGAATCCACGCTATATAGTCCATTTGAGATCTTAGAGAGTTGGAGCAATGGCCTACAGATTAGCATTGCCTCCTAGTTTATCGGAGATCTGTTAGTTTCATGTCAGCATGCTCAGAAAGTACATGTTCGATAGTCTCAAGTGCTCACACCACAAGCGGTTCAAGTTGATACAAGCTTGTCATACGAAGAGGAACCGGTTGTCATCATAGATGGCAGATCAATAAGCTTCACTCAAAGGAAGTGGCCTCGGTGAAGGTCATATAGAGGAACCACTTCGCGACGAAACTACTTGGAAGCCGAAGAAGCCATGAAAAGCATATATCTTCATCTTTCCCTCCTCGAGGTATGTTTTAGATTTAGGGACCAAATCTCTTTTAAGAGGGGTAGTATGTAATACCTGGTATTCACGTGTCAGTAGTCAAGTTTTGTACAACCTTAGGGTCCTCGGACCCACCACTAGGTCTAGAATTTTACAAAGTTCTGGATCATACACCTCCTTGGAGGGCTATATGATAGAGCCATATTCTTAGGATCAAAAATCCTAATAATTGTTCCCAAAAGGAAAATAAGTTAAAGAGTGATTTTTAATGTATTTTATGGAACCTTTAAATGTTTCTTTTTTAGCCCATAAGTTTAGAAAATCTTGAAGATTTTCAATTTAAACTAAAAGCCAAATTTGGATTTTGATTTGTTGGATTTTATTTTTTTAATATTTTATTTGAATCCAAATGGGGTATTTCCTTATTTACATTTATGTTTTAAAGTTAATCGACATTAACTTAAAATTAAAAAATGTAAATAAGTGGACATTGAGACAACCCAAATGCAATTGGTGTTATGCAAGATTCTCAGAACAACCTCGCTATAGCGAGTTAGGTTCACTCAGCGAGAGTCTATGTTAGCACAATGCAAAACGATACAATTTCATTTAATGAGCCCGAGAACTTTATAAAACACCCCGCACTCGAGTTTTACACCCCAAAACCAAAACCCTTCCTTTTCAAACCCTCCTCCTCTCTCTTCCACTCAACCCCACTCAATTCCTTTTCCTCCTAAGAGATCAAGGTAAGATTTTATGGGTTTTGTCATTCCTTTCCTCTCCATTCTATGTTCTTTGATTGGGATTGTTGTTAGTCTCCATTGTTGTCTAGTGGTGGTGCTCCCTCAATGTTGTTAGTGTATGCTTAGAGCAACCTAGAGCTTCTCATAGGTTGTTTATGAGTTTTGTTATTTCAATTGTAGACATTAGTGTCATCCCTTCTCCTCAAGCTTCTGAGTTGTTCCTTCATAGTCTACCCCTCAGTAAGTGGGTTTGATCTTATGACCTTATTTTGGTCATCCTATAAACTATTTCTAGCATCATAAAATGATTAAAGATTATTTGCTTGAGTTTTATCATGAATTAAAATATTTAATTGCATTCTAGCATGGATTGAGAATATGTTTGAAACTTAGCATGAAAATCTACGTTTATTAAAATGCATGGGACCATTATTGAATTAAGTTTATATTATATGAGTTATTTCATGATCTTAGAAGTGATTTTGATAATGAGATGTTAGTATGGATAATGAAAGGATATATAAAGTTTATGTTCAATTTTTTTATAATGAGAATTATTGAACTTAAACCACATAGAACTCCTTTTTATGATTCCCGTTGATTTTAAATTAGGGAATTACTAAGAGAAGAACTAGTTAATGGAGTTATTAGTTAACCTTGGTATACCAAGCCGCTAGAGACAAGTTATCCTTATACTAGATCAATCTCCAGGACATTCACAGGGACCATTAAGATATTAGTTATGGACTCATGTTCACGAAGGACTGAGTACCACCCTTTCAGTTTACGGATAATATGTTCTTTATAATGCCTTGAGAAATAAATTATGATTTTATGGTTATTACGTAAAGTAAATAGAAATGATTTGTAATTGTTGCATTATTATTATTTATATATGATTTTTCCTTGTCCCATGTATAGCTATAAGTGAGGATCACTCCTAAGTTTTGTAACAAAACTCACCCTCTTCTTTCCTTTTTCTCAGATTTAAGCTCACTTGGATCATCCTTTCCTCAGGCAGCACTAGTATTTTCAGCTTTGGTGAGCTTCACATTGATATGAAGTTAGGTTATTTGTATAGAGTGCTCAAGTGATATGACGGGTCCCAGACTACATGCATAAATATATGTTCATGTTTTGCATTTTGTATACCATGATTCTTTTGTATTGAAAATGATTTAGTATTTATGGTTTATTTTGTAAATGAGCAACTCAGTTTAATTATATTACAGCTATAGTTTCAGATTTTATTTAAGATAATAGAATTACTCATGTTTATTAAGGAGTTAATATTAGATTTGATTTACGATTTTAAATAGATTTTATAAATAAAATTACATTGAGTACGCGTGGCAATCACAGACTTATTTTGGGATGAGACCTCATGAGTTCACGTTCAAGTCGGGTAATGACAAATTATCTAATATAAGTGTATTTCTTCAAGGTATGCTTTGAGTACAAAACATATCTCCTTATTTATATAAGAGTGGTGCTTCTTACGTTAGTTATGAAGGCAATATGGGATTAATTAGGGAACTACTCTCCTCATATTTTATTAATAATGTGGAACTAATAGAAATAAGAAAAAATAAAATAAAATAATAGTTCTATTATGAGCTTCGTGTTTGCCCCTTCCACTTCAGAAAATAACTCAACATCGAGTTGCCTGGATCATAGGAGCACAACGTCATACCTGATAAGTGGAGCAGATACATATTTCCCACATTAAATGTTTTGAATCCACTCATTGCATTTGGTAGCCCAACAATGTTTGTATCGCCAAGGGTCTTTTTTTGCACTTCAATTTCCTACTTTGCAAATCGCATCTGCTTCACAGCTAAAGAATGAATCTCGTCTGTCACTTCTTTTTGCTTAAAAGACGAGAGTAATTG
Source organism: Dalbergia oliveri (assembly GCA_030441495.1). Classification (NCBI taxonomy): domain Eukaryota; kingdom Viridiplantae; phylum Streptophyta; class Magnoliopsida; order Fabales; family Fabaceae; genus Dalbergia; species Dalbergia oliveri. Next base: position 17,167,810 of record JAMLFY010000013.1, on the reverse strand, counting down.
TTGTACTAACATGACTCTTTTTCACCACCGATATCCTCTTCTTCATTGTCATTTCCACAAAAAGATCATGTCACCGTCTTCTACTTGTTCCACCACGTTAATTGCTTTATGGACCAATCATTGGATCTGTGACCTAGTTGGTTGCACTTTGACAACCTCGTAGACATTGGTTTGGCATACGAATTGGAAGTCTTTAGCATCTGAGCTTTTCCAATTGTCTTTTCATCTTTATATTTGTCACCATGGGCAGGGCTGTCAATGATGTTATCACTTAAAATTTCCTCATGATACCTATATGGAACTCTCTTATATCATCAATTCAGCCCTCAAGGCAATATTTCAAGCCTTAGGTAACAATCTGGCTGTCTATACATCAATCTTCTCTTTGATTGTTGGCGTCAAACTTTCAGGACACCTTGCAAATTGTTGCCTTTCTTATTCTCTCAAATCATTCCTCTTCTAGTCAGATAAACTCTATAGTATAACTATGGGCTGATCTCAAACCTCATTGACACCTTTGGTCCACAGAAATAGAATTTGCTCATAATCTGGAGGTAAAATATTTCGATCAATGTATTTGTATTTGATTTTTTTTTAGAATTTCAAACTTTCTAAACATGTTTCAAGCTAAGCCAGACATATGAACATGTCAAGCTTAGACTTAAAAAATAGCCTATACCAAGATACGGGATAGTTTAGACCATATGTTTGTAATACAAGGCTTGTCGTTAAGAGTAAAGTTTAGCCTAGCCTAACCTATTTCCACATATACTTGGAATATCTTTACTTGATCTATGTGGCACCCACAATTCTCATTTATATCCAACATACCAAAACACATTGTTTCATTTTAACAAACCCATACAAAAACATTCCAAAACTTCACAGACACCATTACTTGCTCTCAACTCTTGCATACCATCTCCAAGCTTTCTGAAATTCAACAAATTAAAGCAAACTTGGCCCCAAATTGCAACTCGATTTCATAATTACATAATCGTTTTAAATTTGATGTTCACATTGAATTTAATTGCTCCTAAAATTGGATTTGTTTATTGTTCTTGTGGAATTTATTAATGAGTTGAGATTGAAATTTGTTTAACATGCCTAATTTTTGAAGTCTTAGGAGCATGGCTATGCAATAAGCCTCTAGGAATTTAATTTGAGATTTATGTATTAAATATATTGTGCATAGATAAAATATCTATGTCATAAATTAAAAAGTCATGTTGCATCAAAGGGATTATATATTAAGTAGATTACAAATTAATAATCTTCTCCATGCCAAAGCTTGTATTCTAGGACATGCTATAAAATTAATAAACTCTCTAATCAATTTAATTTTTCATTATTGAAAGGTTGGTGGTGGACATAAGCCCTAAACCCTATTAAATTATATATTGTCTTCTTACCAAGTTTATTGCATGTTTAAATTCATTCCTTGTTTCTCATCTTCACTTGCTTACCGAAAACAATTTCTTATATTACTTTTTACTTTTATCCAACATTATTTCCTCTTTTATTCTCAAATTAGTTTGGGTAGATATCTAATTGATTTTTGTTGATCAACTCACTCTTAGTGGATACCCTTATACTTGTTTCCCATTACATTGATCTTATGCACTTGCAATAAGGGAAATTTTCAAACCGACAAAATTTCCTATCATTGGAAGGGCTATTTCTTGGAAATGTGTCAAAAGAAATGTGACTACCTTCTCCACTCTGTTAGCTGAGTTTGTTAAGTCTTATGGAGTAATGTTACATGAGTGTGGATTAGAAACTTTACTTTTGCTTTGATATATGCATCCCTTTCACCAAGAACAATAGAACGACTTCTACTTCTAAGCACATTAGGATTAAGTTCCTAGTGATGAGGAAGATAGTTGAGAATGAAGAGATTTTGGTTGAGTATATTCACAAGATGAAAATGGTTGATGCCCCCTCACTAAGAAATTTAGGCCCATTGTGTTTATGAGGCATGTTTAGATAATGGATCTCATGAGGCCTTTCGATGTACTTAGCTAATGGGAGGTTTATTATTTTATGTTTATTTAATTACATTAGACTAATGAAATTAGGACAATGAACTTGTGCATATTATGTTGTTGATTTTGGTATCATTGATTTATTTATATTGAGATATAATATTTCTCGTAAGACATTAATTGTCTTTTGAGGAAAGTAGTGTTATTTCAAGTTTTCAACATCCAAAAGTTTTATTATGATACCCACTTTGTTACTATTAGATATAATGGTAGTCCACATTTATTCATCACATCCAATGATAATAACTTTTGTGGTGTTAAAATAACATCTTTATTTGAGAAAACACATTGAGGATTCATATATAGTAGCATTAAATTATCACTTTGATTGCTCACATTATTGTTTTACTTTGATATGTATAACACCTTGGGCACCCTTGATGTTGATAATTGCCAATGAGGTTATTGGTTATTCTAGGCTATGGGCAACTTGCCAAACTCTTTATAATTCAAGAAAAATGAACAATCATGAACTAAATTATTTTCCATGTGAGATGTAAGTTTACAAATTCTATCTCACTTATATTTTAAACAATAATGCAGATATATCTATTTTTAATTTAATTTCTATATACGATTGTCAATTGTTCTATCTAGGATCTGTTAGTGTTAGGTTTAAGAATAAAGTTATCCATCTTGCTACGAACGAGGGGTATTTATGATGCTAAGGCACTAATGAAAGGGATCATGATTTGGATTGAATCATAGGATTGATGAGCGGATTGTGATGCCTTAAAGTGGATATAGATGGCGGCCAAGCAAGTACTAAAGGAAAGCTATAGGTAGGAAAGTGCACGAGAAGGGGGATTGAATCATGCTTTGCTTCATTTTTCTTCTTAAAACAAAAATACTATCAAGCGTTAAGCTTGAAGTGCAGTGGAAACAAGGTTAGATGTATCAATAAGTTGCTTTCTAAAGCATAACATCAGGATTTGAAATAGCAAAAAGATCTAACATAGAGAAGTGAAAACAAAAGAGATTAAGGAGTAGAAGATCTACATAGATTTTTTATCCTGGTTCGGCCAAACCTGCCTACATCCAGGACTCAGCACTTGTTGAGGTTTCACTAAACATCTTTCTTAACTTGAGAAAGAAAAATAGGATAGTCTTTACATTAGTCTTCCTAAGCTCTCACTTGTGATCAGGAGAAAACCCCTACTATCACAACCTGAGTAGTTATTCACCAGCTTTTCCAAGCTGAAACCTTGTAACTAGTAAACACCCCTTCCTGTCACAACCTGAGAGGTATTCACCAACTTCTCCAAGCTAAACCAAGTAGTTATTCACCAACCTCTCCAAGCTAAAACCTGACTAGTAAACAACCCTTACTGTCATAACTTGAATAGTTATTCACCAACCTCTCCAAGGTAAATAGTTATTCACCAGCCTCTCAAGCTAAAACCGTGACAAGTAAACTAACTTTTACCGTCTTGTTGAAAGTAGTCTTTGACTAGCCTCTCCAAGCTAACCGTACCAGCAAGAACACCTTACCTCCACGTTGCAAGTAGTTTGACATTAGCCTTTCCAAGCTACCTTACACCAATCACTACTAGATCGAGGATACAAAGGTTTTGTGTTTGGGTTACCACTCAAACTAACCTATACTCAAGTTTCCTTAAAATATACGTGAATAACCTAGAATAACTTGAATAACTTCTTTCTAACATTTCTTCTTAAGAAGAAAGTATAACTATTTAAGAATGTAGAAAGAAGATCTTTACAAGTAAGGAATCTTGTGCAGCGTTAATCTCTAGTTCATTTGAGCATAGCATCTTTATTTATAGATGGTCTTCCTTGTGACCATTGCCATTGATCAGACCTCCAAGTGACACGTGTTGATCATCCATTTGTGTCTTGAACAAACAGTCTAGAAAAGTAGCATGTCTGTTTGTTAGAGCTTTTGTAGAAGCGTTGTAATTTTGAGGTTTCTGATATCCCTTCAAAATAACTCTTACTTTCTAACATGGTTTCTAATTCTTCTTCTAGAAGCTTGGCTAGTTGACCACGACGGCAGAAGAGATGACTCACCAATTTGAAACTGGGTTTGACTTTAAATTTGACTTTCAAAAATTCAAATTTCCCTCCTTTTCAAATAACGTTCTAGCGCGCTACAGGAAAGTGAGCTTTCTAAAGTGCGAAATCAGTTTCTTGATAATTCTTCGGTCTTTTGGTCTTCAATCCAATCTTTATGATGATGAAAGATTTGTGATCATGATGACTGAAGATTGTGTAACACGTTCTAGAGTTTGTTTGATATCTTTATTTAAGCGCTCTTTATGATATCTAATGCTACTTTCTAAGACCCATCCCTTAGTTTCTTGTTCTTGATTTGATATCCTTTAATCCTTAGGCATGTATACGTACTTCGCTTGATATAATGTTCACTTCTATTAGGTTCAATATCTTTATATGAGATAAATCATGTTTGCACATGCAAAGTGAAATTATTCTTACTTCAAGTCCGTGTTATGCACTCCTGAAGTATATGTATGCTATGTCAAGAAACTCAAGGTAAACATTAGTCATTCTTCAAATTATTTTCTTTAAATTGGCTTTATTGTCATTCAAAACATATTTCATTAAAGCTTTCAGAAGAGTTCTAGAGCTAACAGAAGCGGCCTATGCGTGACGTCGGGCTCTGGGTTATAACACAAGCCTTGGGGTTGTTGGGGGTAATCTAGGTCTAGTGCTTAGCCTCCAGCCTCAAGCTCAAGAGTGAGCAAGGGGGCTTGAAGAGTGAAAAGTGACGTCGATCATTCAATTGGTGCATCAACCAATAGAATTTCACTAAAATGACAAATTATAGAAAATAACTATTCATTATTATAATCACTCATCGTGATTTGTTATTCCTGGTGAAGTTCTATTATTTGACAATATGAAATTGTTGGTATAAACTTTTTTTTCGTATTGAATAAAAATATAAAATTTACTTTTTGAGGATATGGATACCCCATTGCCATTCCTTCTAGATGGATAATACTTGTTGGTATAGTGTTTTCAAAAGAAAAAAGAAAATCAAAGCAAGTTATTGTAAACACCATATTTTGTCCCTTTTTTTTGTAAATAAGAAAAATAAAGCAAAATTGAAAAATAACAAAACTAAAATCAAATCTTTTCATTTTCCATTAGCATATTTTTCTCTTTTTAAATTTGATTAGCATCAATCATTTTGTTGCAACTAGCATCTCTTTTCGTTTAGTAAAATCTCAATCAAATCATTTTCTTTTAATTAATTGATTCCAATCAAATCGCATTTACATCAACCAACATTGATCAAAATCATTTGCATTAATTATCATTTTATGCATAAATAGAACAGTCTTTTACTCAATAAAGGAAGGAAGGAGGCAAAAACATAGAAGGAGACTCAAGGGAGGATTCCTTGGCCCTTTCATCCTAATTCACGGCCTCCTCCAACCACTCATCTCAATCGCTACAAACCACTCGAACTCTCACCATCACAACCTACACTTCTTCAATTCATGATCACCATCATCACAAACCCACCTCCATTCTTCCACCTTCATCATCAACTTCGAACGATCATCCTAAACTGAAAGGCCCAAACACACTGATGTCGAAGTTGATGTTGATATAAGGCAAGGGGGAAGGGGGACCTGCCACGATCCCAAACTTTGTATTTTTATTATATAATTATATGTATATTTTTTATTATGGTTCCTAAAAAGTCAATCTCACATAATATGCATAATAAATAATACAAAACTCTGTAGTATCATATATAGTATAAATGTATGAAATATATAAATGTCTTTATAATATATTTTTTAAGATTTTTCACTTATTAACTTGTTTATTCACTTAGTAAAATTGTTATTTACTAGTTAGTTATTTATAATACCCGTTTTGATATTAAATGATATATTGATATACATTTTTTTAGGTTGAACCTAAAAGATGTCTATAAAAAAATTATTGACTCATTTGTTAAAAGAAAAGAGATAATTAATGATGAAATAAACTCTAATTTATTAATAATTTAGATAAAAAATATATAATTACTCATTTTATATTTATTATATGAAAATTTATTTTATTTTATTTTATATTATTTACGCCAACTAATTTGCTTTCTCTCCAAAATTTCTAGGTCCCCCACGGTGGGCATCTGCGTCTTGCAAGAACCGCGCCACCTTTGTTCTACAGCGCGACAGCCACTACGCGAAGTCGCAACCGTCGTCGAGGTCGCTATTCAACCAGCCATCGTGAGGCCCACTGTGTGCCGCCGTGAGGATGCAGGTCATCACCGAACCGTGAAACCTTCACCTCTCTCGACATGCTGGAGCTGACGCCGATGGAGCAGCGTCGGAGGCACCAACGCCCAGGGGCCAGCCACCTTCCCGGGACCTGTTGTGCGCCGCGAACCCATGCTGGTTCCATGAAACCAACACCTTCAATTTTGGGTTTTGCATGTCACGTTGTTTTGAATTTTTTTTTTTTTTTTATATTGTTTCACGGTAGTTCATTCCCTTTTTTTGGGGTCAAGCTAATTTCCTTTTTCTACTTGTGGGCTAACGTTTGGGCTTTTGGGTTAAATCCTTTTTAATTTTTTTTTAGTCTTGTATTTAATGATAAAAATATAAAATAAAAAAACATGCTTGAATCTTTTTTTATCCGTTCAACAATAAATAGTCATGATTGAGAGGTAAATGTCTTCTTCATTACTGTTGAATTATAAGATTTATTGAATAGTCTAAACTGAATTCTATCCAAAAGCAAATTTTATCTCAAAGTTTTTTTAAAAATAAAAATAAAAAAACCAATCAACGCTTTCTTTTATTTAAAATCCATCTAACACATACTTATTTTCTATAAGAATGACATGGTTTTGTTTCCCGCGGAAGATACGTCCATGCAACCAATAACTGTTAAGGTAAAATTAAATTTTATTAAAATTTGTTCATGTTATAAATTATTTTTATGGATGTTTGTTACCATTTTTAATTGATTATAATCTTATTTATTGCCCATTAATGTAATATCGTAAATACTCTATTTCTATTATATTCAAGGTCTATAAATAGGCAATAATAACATTACAATATATAGAAAAGAAGAACTTCTCCCTTTCTCTGTCTATTCTCATAGTTTGATCACTTCTCCCTTCCTCAACCTACATTTTATAACACGTTTCAGCAAGTTTGCTCATCATTCTTAACCAACGAGAAAGAAGTCCTCCATTTTTTTTGTGATTTTACTTTCTACATCATTTTTTTTGTGAGGGTGCAATGCCTGATGATACTGGATCTTATCATTTTTATAACTCCTGATACTAATATGATCATGGTTTGTGAAGTGAATACTATTTCTTTTTCCTCTCCTTTTAAGTGTCTCAATCTCTTCCTCAATATTCCATACTCTATTTTCTTCAAGTACTATATTTCACTAACATCAAGATTTCAACATAATAGCTTTGGTATAACGCTGGTGTTCTCGTGGAGAGAACAATATAATTACATCACCTTGGTCTCTTATTTCCATATTAGTGCCGTAGTATAATTTATTTCCATATTAGTACCGTAAAGTTATTATAATTTATTAGTACTGTATTTTTTTTAATTGCATATAATAACTTTGTCTCTTATTTCCATATTAATCACATATTATGTCATCTACACGTTATTATTTTTTAGTGCATAACATTTGCATATTAGTTTAATGCTCGCAATTAATATTGATTGTGTTATAATCTTGTATTATAATTTATTATTCTTTTATTATTATTATTATTTTATTTCTTTTCAATATCATTCTTCGAAGTGAATGATAATCATTATTGAAGTGAATGAATTATTTCTTCATTTATAAAGATATTTGTATATTCCCTAAGTAATATATAAATATATCAAAAATCATTCCCTTAAGAGAATGAATTTTACCAAACACATTACTTGAAATATATGGCACAATACTATAACCTAAAGTAAATTATTACATTCCTTTGAATGAATTTATATTTTTTAGGCAAAATTTTACATTCTGAAGCGAATGTAAGGATGAATTTTGAATATTCGTAATTGATGAATTTTATAATTTTGGGTATTTATAATATAGTGCTTGTGATATTCGAAAGCAAAATAAAGTACCACTAAACGTTAATTTTCTCTTTTAAAAAAAATTTAAACAAAATGGAAATCTGGACTGCTACATAATTATTTAGAAAATGATATTTTTTTTATGATCATCCTCATATGAATCCATGTTTTACTATTTTGTTATTATTATTATTTTTTAATTATTCTCGCCATCTTTTGAATTCACTTTTAATATTCATTATTGTTTTATGTATTAGATCACACTATGTCAAATTTGACAAAACTTGAGTTTGTTGCACTCAACATAACTAGAAAAAACTATTTATCATGGGTACTTGATGTTGAAATACATTTGGAAGCTAAAGGCCTTGGACATACTATTAAAGAAAAACAAGCATCAAGCCAAGACAAGGCTAAAGCTATGATCTTTCTGCACCATCACCTTCATGAAGGATTAAAGGCAAAATATTTAACTTGAAAGATCCATTGGAATTATGGGTCAATTTGAAGGAAAGATATGATCACCAAAAGACGATGATTTTGCCTAGAGCTCGTTTTGAATGGATGCACTTGAGATTGCAGGATTTTAAAACTGTAAATGAGTACAACTTAGGTTTAAGATAAGTTCTCAATTATGGCTATGTGGTGAAAAGATCACTGATGAGGACTTGTTGAAAAAACGTTTTCAACTTTTCATGCCTTAAATGTCTTCTTGCAGCAATATCGTGAAAAGGGGTTTAAAAAATACTGAATTGATATCTTGCCTCTTAGTAGTTGAACAAAATAATGAGCTACTAATGAAAAACCATGAAGCCCGTCCAACTGGCTATGTTCCATTCCCAAGTGAATGTAGCAACCCATGGTCATGGTCGAGTCATGGTCAGTCGTGGTGTGGCTATGGACGTGGCAACTGGCATAATAATCAAAATAACCACAATGGGCGTGGTCATTTCCTCCCTCATCACCAAAAGTGGAATAATAATTACAAGCAAGAGAAAAATAAAAGTGCTTAAGTTATCCTTCAAAAGGCATAGAGAACTTCTGCTATCAATGTGGAATAAAAGGCCATTGGTCACGTACTTGTCGTACACCTGAACATTTTGTTAAGCTATATCAAGCTTCAACCAAAGGGAAGAACAAAAATGTTGAGACCAATCTAACTCTTCACAATAATGAAGCTAAGGCAAATGATGTTTAGGCAAATCTAAAACCCATCGATGATGTTTTTGCAGACCTCAATGACATAATCAACTTAGAAGGCTCAAAGGATACTACACATTTGGATGTAGCATATTTCTTTTGAGAATTTAGTACTAGGGACAATTTTTTTTTCTTTTAGCATTTCATTTTAGTTTTCCTTTTCCTTTTCCCTTTATTCTCCCCATAAGTCTCTTATTATTATAATTTTTCTTTATAATTTCTCATTATTTTTCGTATTTTTATTTATAATTTCTCATTGATATTCATATTTTTTTATGAAGAATAATGGATGTTTGCAAGTCGTTATCAAGATCCAATGCTGACAAAGAAGATGTATGTCTAATTGATAGTGCGACAACACATACAATACTTAGAAATAAAATATATTTTACTTCCCTTATTATGAAAGAAGCAAATGTTAGTACAATTTCTAGTACTACAAAATTGATTGAAGGCTTTGGAAAAGCCAACATGATACTACCTGGAGGAACAAAATTTGCTATTAATAGTGTTTTATTATCTAGTAAGTCTCAACAAAACTTACTAAGTTTTAAATATATTCATCAAAATGGATATCATATTGAAACTGTAAATGAAGATAACATTGAGTATCTCCACATCACAACCATTATTGAGGGTAAGAAATGTGTATTGAAAAATTACCTGCTTGTCGTCCGGTTTGTACAATACAAATATTAGCAGTTGAAACTTATGCTCCAGTAAACCAGAAGTTTCCTGACCAAAATACTTTTACCCTTTGGCATGATCGATTAGGTCATCCTGGTTCAATTATGATGCGAAGAGTTATTGAGAATTCACTTGGGCATCCTCTAAAGAACCAGAAAATTCTTCAATTCAAAGAATTCTCATGTGCTGTTGTTCTCAAGAAAATTAATTTGAGATCATCATGGTTAAAATTGGGATTGAATCACTTGCGTTTTGGAACGTATTTAGGGTGATATATGTGGGCCCATTCATCCACCATGTGGATCATTTAAATATTATATGGTTTTAATAGATGCATCATCAAGATGGTCACATGTGTGTTTATTGTCAACTCATAACTTGGTATTTGTGAGATTACTTGCTCAAATAATAAAATTAAGATCACAATTTCAGATTATACCATCAAAACAATTCGTTTTGATAATGTTGGTGAGTTTAGATCCTAAGCTTTTAACAATTATTGTATATCAATGGAATAACAATTGAAGAGCCTGTTGCTCATGTTTATACACAAAATGGTCTAGCAGAATCCTTTATTAAATGCCTCCAATTAATAGCTAGACCAATACTTATGAGAACAAAACTTCCTTTCTTTGCATGGGGACATGCTATCTTACATGCTGCAGCACTTGTATGGATAAGACCAACAAGTTATCATAAATTCTCCCTATATTAGTTAACCTTTGGTTAGGAGCCAAATATATGCCATCTTAGAATTTTTAGATATGCAGTATATGTTCCAATTGCTCCACCCAACGCATAAAGATGGGACCACAAAGAAGATTAGGAATATATGTAGGATATAAATCTCCTTATATCATAAAATATCTTGAACCAATGACTGTGATTTATTCAGCAAGATTTTGATTGCCATTTTGATAAAACAATTTTCCCAACATTTGGACGAGAAAATAAGCAACCAAAAAATGAAATTACATGGAAAATAATATCATTATCGCATCTAGACCCTCGCACAGGGCAATGTGAATTAGAAGTACAAAAAATAATTCAATCGCAAAATGTTAAAAATCAACTGCTAGATGCATTTACTAACTCAAAGAAAATTACAAAATCTCATATACCAACTGCAAATGCTCCGATTAGAATTACCATCCAGAAGAACAACCTATTAATGCAAATGAAAGTAAGCCACGTTTGAAGCGTGATAGACTAATTGATTCCAAAGATAAAAATCCTTGAAAAAGAAAAGGGACAATTGATGAAGATGGTCATAATACGAGGCAACTACTCAAAAAGAGTCCTAAGACAAAACTATTAGTGAAAACCTAAAAGAGGTTCAAGTACCTGAAAATGATAGAAATGAAGAGATCTTAATAAGTTATGTCACTACAGGAAAAATATGGAACCAAAAACATATTGTCGACAACATTTTTGCATATAATGTTGCAATTGAAATAAAAAGCATGATGAAGATCATGAACCAAAATCTCACGGAATGTAGATAGAGAAATGATTGGCCAAAATGGAAAGACACAATTCAAGCTGAATTAACCTCGCTAGGAAAGCATGAAGTTTTTGGACCTATAGTCAAAACACCTGAAGGTGTAAAGCCAATGGGATACAAGTGGGTTTTTGTGCGAAAGTGAAATGAGAGAAATGAAATTGAAAGATATAAAGCACGACTTGTAGCACAAAGGTTCTCACAAAAGCCTGGTATTGACTATATGAGACATATTCTCCTATGGTAGATTCAATTACACTTAGATATCTTATTAGTCTAGCAATAAATGAAAAACTAGATATGCATCTAATGGATGTAGTTAAAGCCTACTTATATGGCTCTTTAGATAGCAAAATTTACATGAAAATCCCTGAAGGATTTAAAATGCCCGAAGTATATAAAAATTCTCGATAAGTTTGTTCAATAAGACTTCAAAAATCCTAATACGATTAAAACAATCAATGCGTATGTGGTACAATCGCCTTAGTCAATATTTGTTGAAAGATGGGTATAAAAATGATCTAATTTGCCCATGTGTTTTCATAAAAAAATTTGAATTAAAATTTATTATAATTGCAGTATATGTTGATGATTTGAATATCATTGGATCTGTTGAGAGATTCCAAAAACTATGGACTATTTAAAGAGGGAATTTGAAATGAAAGATCTCGACAAGACAAAATTTTGTCTTGGCTTACAAATTGAGCACTTGAAAATGGAATATTTGTCCATCAGTCAAATTATACCGAGAAAATCCTTAAACGATTTTACATGGATAAAGCACATCTATTAAGTACCCCAATGGTTATAAGATCACTTGATGTAAATAAGGATCCATTTTGACCTCATGAAAATGATGAAGATCTTCTTGGTCCTAAAGTATCATATCTCAATGCTATCGGGCCATTAATGTATCTTGCTAACAATACACAACCAAATATTGCTTTTTCCATAAATTTATTAGCAATGTTTAGCTCTTGTCCAACTAGAAGGCATTGGAATGGTGTTAAGCATGTATTGCGATATTTTCAAGGATCAATTGATAGGGGCTCGTTTTATTCAAACGAATCTAGACACCAGCTAATTGGATATGCAAATGCAGGCTTTCTATCTTATCCACATAAAGGTAGATCCCAAACAGGCTATTTATTTACTTGTGGCACAGCTATATCATGGCGCTCAACAAAACAAACCATAGCCGCTGCTTCGTCAAATCATGTAGAGATATTAGCAATTCATGAAGCAAGTCGAGAATGTATCTAGCTTAGATCGATTACCAACACATCAAGGAAGCATGTGGCTTGTCTCCAGAAAAGGAAATACCAACAACCATGTATGAAGACAACTCTTTGCATAAATCTATTGAAGGAAGGATACATTAAAGGAGATAGGGCAAAACATATTTCACCAAAGCTCTTTTACACACAAGACTTTTAACAGAACAGTGATATTGATGTTCAACAAATTCGTTCAAGCAATAATTTGGCAGATTTGTTTGCTAAAGCGTTACCTACGTTAACATTTGAGAAGTTGGTATACAAGATTGGAATGCGCAGACTTCGAGATATTCAGTAATGTTGTTATTAGGGGGAGTAATATGTGATGTACTCTTTTCCTTAACCAAGATTTTGTCCCAAAATGGGTTTTCCTGGTAAGGTTTTTAATGAGACAGCTTAGTATACATATTACAAAGATATATGTACTCTTTTTCCCTTCACTATGATTTTTTCTCTCAGGGTTTTTTCTTAGTAAGGTTTTTAACGAACATATTGTCTACCCACGACATCCAAGGGGGAATGTTATAAATTATTTTTATGGATGTTTGTTACCATTTTTAATTGATTATGATCTCATTTATTGCCTATTAATGTAATATTGTAAATCACTCAATTTCTATTGTATTCAAGGGTCTATAAATAGAGACCAATAGTAACATTACAATATATAGAAAAACAAAAGAACTTCTCCCTTTCTCTATCTATTCTATAGTCTAATCACTTCTCCCTTCCTCAACCTACCATTTTATGAGTTCTTTAATTTTTGTTTAAATTTTTTTTTTTTTGTAAAAATATAATTGTTATAATGTTTTGGGAAAATAAATATTAATTAAATTATAAATTAATTTACATGATGAGCTCTAAGGCAATGTATTTATACAAACGTACTAGAGATGTAATGAGATTAAGTTTTTACCATTTCTTAATCGTAATCAAACTTGGACTCAAACCTTTATCAAAGATTAGTTTTATCAAAATGTTTTCTAATTTTATCTATAATTAAAATTGGTGGCGACTCTAGATTTTTGTTATCATTTTTGTTGCAGTGTCTTCCAAGGATGTTGTGACAGTTACCGTTATAAATATCAACCTTGGAATTGTAAAACTTTACAACAATTGAAACTTTGGCATTAACTTTGTAATTTTTTTATATAAAACATTTTTCATATTTATTCTCGCAATTCTTTTTAATCTTTATCAACACATTCTAAATGTTCCCACATAAATTCTACCCCTCTTTCCTTTCACAAAAAAGGATCCAATTCAACTTGGTATAATTTATCTTCTCAATTACTTACAAAATTTCAACTTTCCAAAATTCAAATATTAAAAATTCTCAATCTTTAAACCTTCAAAATCCAAATCCTAAATTTCAAATTCTAAACTTCCAAAATCAAAATCCCACATGCCTGCAAAATTCTAATTTTCAAATTCTTTCCAAATTTTAATTTTCCTTTTTCCTATCAATCAAAATTCACAAACATCTCAATTTCCACTTCTCACTTTTAACCAATCAGTTAGAAATATGGATACACCCTCTTTCCAATTTCAAGTCCAAGTTGAGGGCTTGGGAGGGATTTGCCAATGTTGATGGATCATCTAACCCATGACATGAAATGCCCATAAATTTGACTTCAAGTTCACAACATTTGCAACTTGCCAATCATGATGGGCTTGATGTATCAACATGAACAATAGGCAATTTGAATATCATGTTCAAGAGAGTAGTCAGTGGTAATGAGAAGAGAATGATCAACTTTTACTAAGTGTATAATTGAGTATATCAATGGATCCTTTAGTTGGTACCGACCAAATAATGATGTATTTCATAACCAAATCCATATATATTGTGAAGAAAATAATCGTTGCTTGGTCAAAAGAGGCTAGCTACGATGAAGGAACAATGACATAGTATCAACATGGGACCCAAGTAGATTTTTCTCTCAATCTAAATTTTTGTTATTAAAAAAAGATTATGATGATGCCTATTTCTTTAAAAATGTTCATGGACTCCATTTCGATTCCAATGGCTTAACAACGTATGGGAGTGGGTCCATTCAAATTTCAACCACAACTTGTTAAATCTTATGAGTTTTTGTACAGTAGGTAGAAATCATACTAGGATCTAAGCATTTCTTTATGCCTAGAATATTACTTTTGACATCCACAATTTAAGAGGGTCCAGCTATGTAATTGGTTTCAATACCAGCCAACCTACCGCACACTACCTGAAGAAAGTGTGTATCTCGGGCCCAGTGATTATAGAAAGTATGAACAGCACATTCCTCCCGTGAGAAGATGGCCCCAAATTTTGCATATTTATATGATTATATATATATATATATGATCTTTTAAAAAAATTTGTTATCTCCATATATAGTATGCATAATAAATAATAAAAGTCTTTTAATATAATAGCATATATGATATAAAATATAAAATATATAAATGTTTCTAAATATATTTTTTAAGAATTTTCTCTTATTAACTCATTTTATTCACTTAGTAGAGTTTCTACTTACTAATTAGTTATTTATGATTAATACTATATTTTGATATTAAATAATACATTGATACATATATTTTTATTTTATATTGAACCTAAGAGATGTTTAAAAAGAAAATTATATACTCTTTTATTAAAAGAAAAGAGAGAACAAATGATAAAATAAACCCTAATTTATCAATAATTTATATGAAAAATATTATATAATGACTTATTTTATACTTTCTATATGATAATTTAATTTATTTTATATTAATTAATTTAGTCCCCCTCCTCCAAAATTTATGACTCTGTCACTTATTGCAATCACTTAGAACAATAACATGGACATAGATAAATGTCACAATTCTTTCTCCCTTGTGTAACATAATAATGAAATGTTATATGGTTTGAGAAGCATTTGCTCATGACAATTTAATTAATATGGAAATGTTCTACGGTTAGATATGGACTTGAATTTCCAAATGGTGCCCATATCATGAATCATAACTTAGCAAGTTAACAGTTAACTATACTCCTTAAGTAGCTAGTCAGAAAACTTAAAATTTGATTCCTGATTGTGTGTATGGAGAGGGTCTAATGAGTAGAGGCAACACCCACGTATCTGATCTTAATAGTGTGTGTGAAGAAGGTCTCATACTATACGTCTATGAATTTTATACCTTAAAGAAATTAATCATTATTTTCAACGGTGAATAGCATAGGTACATCTAAAAAATCCATATCCTCCTAGGCATAAAGGTTTCTACTCATGTCGTTGCAACTATTTTGATTTCTTTTCTCTATTTATGGGGAATTTCTTTCAATACAGTGACTCATGTCCCATTACAAATATTAAAATGTCCTCTGGGTATAGACTAGACTGGTTTTCCTTGGAAATAAAAATTCACAAGGCATACAAAGCTCTCATCAGGCAGGCTGTAAAGGGTGCAAACTATCTCATTTGCTTAATTGAATATGCATAATGTCAATGTATAAAACCTAACATGATGAATCAAAAGCGAGCAACTCATGCTTTTATATACCTTTTACGATTTCTTTATCTTGAACGGTGTCCAAAATTGGTTGGTGGTAGTTATAAGTCTTTTTATCCACCTTTATCACTGCTTCCATCAGCCAATAATAAACATTATTAGCAAAAGCCATTTAACGAATCTTATATATATAATAATGCCATTGAAGGATCCGTGAACAAACAATTTGAAGTTATTATTATATGGTGGAACTTCTTATATATTTCTTTGTGGATTCTGACGGGTGCGTTTTGATAACTATTTTTAGAGTTGATTTTCTTCAAAATTAATTTTATCAAAAGCAACAACGCAACGTTTGTTTGAGCTTTTAAAAAAAATTGAAACTTCTTTTTTATATATATAATTTTTTTTAAGATAAAAACGCCCAAGCCAATCATCAAAGCATATGGCAAGAAGAAAGAAATTTTTTTATATATAACTTAAAAAGTTAAAAATTGATATTTTTTTAGATTGTAATTTTTTAAAAAAATTATTCAAATATATGAAAGGTGATTTTTTTTTGAAAAAAGTGATTTCACCCAAAAAAAAATCTCACCCAAATGCCCGCTTGTTTCTAAAAGAATAAAGAATTGATTTTATTTCCATTTTTAAAAGAAAAAGACTTATGTAACTGAATTTTTTCTTTCAAATTAAACGCAAACCAACGCAGCTGTAGGCACCTTTTTTTTACATTGCAAAGTCATGTTTAAAAAAAAGATAAATATATTTTACTCCTGAATTTTAGGTTATGTTTAATTTACTTTTTGACTTTTTAAAATGTGCATCACACTATCCTAAACTTTTCAAATTATACAAAACAGTATAATTTTGACAATTAATAAAGGTAAGATTATATGCACTTACCCCCTGAAGTTTCTAATTTATGCAACCCAACACTTTGTCCGTGAATACTATGTGTAATTAACCCCTAATTTTTTTATTGTATGCAACTCGATACCCTATTATGACTTAAATTTTTGAGGTTTTTTTACAGTTTGAAAAATTGGGTGTTATAATGCATTGTTTGAAAATTAAGGGGTTTTTTGTAAGTTTGAAAAATTCAGAATGTCATACACATTTTGAAAAGTCAGGTTTAAAATGCATATGGGCTAAAATTCAAGAAGGGTAAAATATTTAACCAAAAAAAAAAAAACAAATGAATGCTTCCATTTTTTTGCTTTTTATATCTCATCCTATCTTATCTTAGGAAACAAGTAAAAACTAAAGTTAGAGAAGAGATATTAGGTAGTTTAAAATGGGTCAAATTTGTTGAGTCAACCCATTTACTTGTCAAAATTAGGTGGGTTGGGTTTGAAAATCTTGACCCATTTAAACTAACTTATTTTCAATCCAACCCATGAATCCATAGGTTAAATAAGTTAACCTGATTAACTAGGTAGATTGACCTATTTATATATTTAGTTATTTAAAAAAACGTCAATCTTACTGTATTACTATTTAAAACTTTAAATTTAATATTCATTTTTATTTATTTTTATCTTTTTTATAATTTATTAAAAAGGTTTAAATATCCATTTTTTACTTTTTTAAAATTTTTTGTTAAAAAAAATCTCAAACGGATGCATCCGTTTAAGTTGACCAATCATGAACGAACCAGGCCGGTCACTTTGGCCCCGTTAGACAACATGGTCAAATGCAAGTTTTACTACCATAATATGCCTATCGTGGTTAAATGAACAAAAGTGCAAAATGGACGTAGAATATTTCTTGCAAAAATTCATGTACAAATCATCCAAACTGTTTCCTCTAATTATAATCCGTTGTGTCTGTGGCATCGTGAAGGACGACAAGGAGCAACCTAAATTGCCACCTCCGATTTAGAGCAGGATGTTGATGCCTTTGTATGAGCAATTCCTGATGTTTGTACTCAAACTTAACATTTGCCTGCGATTTTGGTCCAAGACAATAATCATTATCGGGGTGTTTGGAACCTGGAATTGGAATTCAATTCCTTTCAAATGCCTAGAAGTAAACAAGAGCTAATGAGATATGGTTTGGTGATAGATTTGGTGTTAAAGACTCATCTTCCCAAAGCACCCTTGACCCACATATATTATGTCCTCTCCATCTTCCACTTTCTTCCCATCAATAGAGGGCGTCTACAGCTACAAATCTACAGTTGTTCTCCTATGCTTGGTGCTCTCTATGTCTCTCTTTCCCCCTCCTCTCTCTCTCTCTCTCTCTCGTAAATGACTAAATGTCGCATCAGTCGTGGGGGACACCTAGTTAACCAAGCCAAACAAATAGGACTCCATGTGTCGTGGAGGGAGGTTAAACAACCAAATGTTGAGATAGAAGACCCAGATCTCCCCCCCTCTCTCTCTCTCTCTCTCGTACGCACATATAAAAAATTAGGCACCTTTGTCTTCCTCAGTTTTGTGAACGTTGTGTTCTATCTTGTAGTTGCACTTTAATCAATTCTAGTGTTTTTTCTTTAATGTTCTTCATAGGTTTATTTTGTAGAGTATTTTGGTTTAGTTTTAATTGTGTGATGTTGTCTAATGAATAATTGAATTAGTTATTGAAATATGATATTTTGTTAATGGATGGTAAAATTGTCAAAATAAACAATTCAATGTATTTTTATATACATTCCAAACTAAATAATTGAATTAAATTCTATAATCTAATGGTTTATTCTAAATATAAAAATTCAATTCATAATGGAAGTGAATTTAATTCTCAATGGATTTCAGTCCAATTTTATCACCCAGTAAAATTGAAACCCCCTCTATGAGGGGTGTGGGAGGGGGTTTGGGTTTGTGTGTGATTTTGAGGGAAAAAATGGCAAGGGAGGGAAGATATGACGGTAAGAGAAAACATAATTTTAATACTCATTTTCATTATAATATTACCCAATATACATGACTGAACTCATTACATACTCCTAAAACCTCACAATGATAACTCTTTTTTGTTTCCTCACTCAATAGTAAGAGGCTGATCTTGTGAAGTATGACTATGCACCTAAATGGGTATCCTTTCAAATGGTGTTTTCTTTTTCTTTTTATATACATAAATCTTGAGATTGAACCTAGGATTATATACTTTAAGTGACCTGAGCCATTTCACTTGGACCAATACCTTGTTGGTAAACTCGCCACAATAACTAAGAAAGGATATTAATACTATATATCTTATAAACATGGTATAATGAGATTAATTTTGATTCACCATAAGTTTAAAAGAGTTGTATATTGTCATCTAATCATATGCTTCTATGTGTAAGAATTTTAAGATGGTGAGTGATTAAGTCAAACACCTTTTGCTAATATAGCAAATTAAAACACAATTGAATATTTGTATAAAACTTTTTACACTAATAGTATATAAAAATTTTAAATTTTAGTAAAACAAATCATTTTCTTCTATTTTTTTCATAGCCATGAAAAGGTAACCCCTAAGTTGGTCATGAATGAAAGTTGCATCATACAAAATAGCCCCTAGAGGGAAAAAAAGCACATTTCATGGTCCTCACAATTAAAAATCAGGACAAATTAGTCTTTTCTTAGTAGGACTATCTTATAGGACTAAGGTTTTGAAAACTGATGGACATCGAACCCAGGGCAATGGTTCAAAGGTTAAGGTTTAACTGGGTCTAACGAAATATAATCGGTATATAATAAAACTTGTATTTATATAAATATATACAAATACAAAATGAAATATATATCATAAAATAACTAAAAATTAAATTAGACATAAACAAAACCGATAGAACATAACGTAATTAATCTCTTAATCAAAATAAATATTATCCATATGAATCAAATCTCTCAAGTTACTACTTCCAATAAAGCATAATATTAACTCACATACGCATAAGTCAAAACATAACAATAACCATAACATAATTCTTCTGAAAATTTGCTTCAAAGCAAATGACATTTTTGTTTGATTATAGTATATTTATATTTAGACAAAACTACCAAATTCGTCCCTCTAAAATTTTGTGTCAACCAAATTGATCCTTATAAAAAATAAACTCTCAGATTGGTCTCTGCAAAATTGAATAGTCGGCCAAATTAATCCTTATAAAAAATATCTCAAATTAATCCCTACAAAAGTGAATTATTGGACAAGTTAGTCCTCTTGCTGACTTATCAGAGGGACTAATTTGGCCGATTCTTCAATTTTGTAGGACCAATTTGTGATTTGAAGTTTTTACAGGGACCAATTTGAGAGATTTATTTTTCAAGGACCAATTTACCCGATTATTCAAATTTGTAGGGACCAATTTGACATTTTTTTTTATAGGGACCAATTTGATTGACGCAAAATTTTAGAGGGACTAAAATGGAGTTTTGTCTTATATTTATATTTCATGTACATATAAAAGAACATTTATTTTATTAACTATAAAAAAAAGGAATGAGTTTTAGATTTTTGTTTATGGTTGATTTTAGCTTTAGGCTGAAAAACAAATGACTTAGCCTAAGTAAGCCTAGCCCAAATAACCTCAAAAAGTTTAAAAAAAAAAACCCTAGATCTATTAGGTTGTCCTTTGTTGTTACTTGTTAGCGGTTGTATATCACTATGCCTTGAAAAGCTTTAGGCTTGTATCCACTTTCCATGAAAAGGTGATCTACTTCAAGCGGCCATGATAGCACCCTTATTCTTCAAGCAAATGTAGAGCGCAGAAGAAGGGCGGGTGACACAAGCAAAAGCGGATTGTAGATCAGATGCAGAACACAGATGAGAGCACAACAAAAGCGAAGTAGAACACAGAGATAAGCGCATAGAAGCAGGAGCGCGGGGCGAGCGGGTAGAGTGACCGCGGATGGCATAAGGGGCGACATGCTCTCGGTCTTATCTCCTTTAGAGAACCGCAAAGCACAAACTGGGCCAATTTGCCCAGTTGATCCTGAGCGGTTCACGGTCAGAGGCGGTTTTCGATCACGTTTGAGCACCAAGCGGATGGACATAGGATCGGTTCCAGGTTCAGGGTAGACCCAGTCCGGTCCAATTTTCAGAACCATGCATAGGACTATCATCTACCACATTTGATTATATTATGGGCTGCTATTAGAGTTGGAAGTAGACTAGATTAGACTTTGACTTAAATAAGTTTGACTTATATTCCCAAAAGGTAGTCTGAGCATGGGCCTATTTTGTGATAAGCTAATAATTTAAATTAATTCATGTTTTAAAATTTGTGATTATGGAAAATAAAATTAATCGAAACCTAGTTTTGACATGGATTAAAGTGAACTAGTGTAGGTTACAAAACAATTAATGGGTGGAACACACTCCTTTTTTCTTTTTATTTCTCTCTTTCTTCTTTTCTTTTTTATCTTCTTCTTTTCCCTTCCCCTTTTTATCTCCTTTGCCCATAGAAACACTCCACTTTGTTCTTCTTCTTTATTTTTTTTTCTTTTCTCCTTCTATACCTTCTCCTTCTTTCTTTATGCTCACGAAATCAACCTAGCCACCACTGCCCAAGTGCCACCGCCATTATAAGAATACTATTGGTGTGCCCTCCATTATGCCTAGCCTAAAACCACTCCGAGCTTATTCCTCCCCTTTCCTTTGTCAAGGATTAAGGTGAATTAGTGTTCATTGGTGGGTGGAACCCATTCTTTTTTTTTTTTTTTTTCTTTTTCCTTTCTTCTTTTCTTTTTTTTTTTTTTCTTCTTATTTTCCCTTCTCCTTTTTCCTCCTATGCCGGTAGAACCTCTTAACTTCTTTCTTATTTTTTTTTTCATTTTTCCCTTTATTCTATTTTCTTCTTTCTTTGTGGTTGCCAAAATCAACCGAGCCACCATTGGCCAAGTGCCATTGTCGTTGCAGGGATATTGCTGGTGTGCCCTCCATTGCCTGGGCTATAACCCCTGCAAGCTTCTTCCTCCTTTCTACTTCGTGGTACGATTTTCTTTCTTTAGAGAGAGGAAACGTTGCAACCATAAGTTTTGAAGCATTTATTCCTTCTTTCCTTCTTCTTAGAGTAATAGGTGAGCCTTAATCTTTGCTCCATTGATCCTATTGAGCTTCCTATGGATTGTCTATGGTGGATTTAGGGTTTTTGGCAACCTTAAGTCATAGATTTTAGGAGGTTTTATGATTTAGACGTAAATTATGTTGATTGGTAACATGGTTAGCTTACAAATGTTGTTATTGTTTTGATTCTAGAGTTATGGATCTCTGTTGTCTTTGGTTAATGGTTTACATGATTTAAGTATTTGAGAAAATTATATATTGTCGTTGGTTGAAAAATAAATGTTTTAGTGACTACATGAGGCAAACAAATGATTTTTATACAATGTTTTAAAAAGATTGGTTTGAATGAGATAAACATAGATTTTCAACTTGAAATTGGTTTATGGCTAAGCCCCAATTGAATTGATGGATTGGGAAAATAATTGGAATTGGAATAAAACTCATGGCATTGTTTATGTTGATATCTTTATGATCTTATTTTGGGAAAAGCTATTGAACATGTTTTGGAAAGTCTACTATACTTGGTCATGACTATGCCTGAGATAAGAACTGGAGCTAATGGAGGTGGGGTTAGCGAGGGTGCACCTTGACTATGAGAGTGTTGCATAGCCATTTAAGGATGATGCATGGTGGGTGAGTGCATATCCACTTGTGAGTGGTTCTTGATGGAAGACGAGAATCATATGAGGGAATGATCGTGCTTAGGGTGTGATCCTGATGAAATTTTCCTGTTTTAGGCCGTTTCCCTCTTAACTTTACTTTGAGCATGAAATTACTTTCTTATGTTATTTTTTTATAACTTTCCGATATTATAGTTTTACGTGTTATTGCCTCATGTGGATGTAGATGTTTTATCTATTTGCTGAGTTATGGAACTCACTTCATTGTCACTCCTCTTTTTTGATACAAGAATATATCCTAATTTTACACATCCTCCAACTCGATGGCTTTATAATTGTATGATGAGCCCACTTTTGGTTTTGTGCACCCTTTGTTTAGTATTGTAGCTTCAACGTGTCACAAGCAGAGTTTGAGACAAGCTTATGCTTTTAAAATTTATCCTGAATCTAAATATCACATATTTTATGTATTGTTATGATATCTACTTGTGAACTAAAGTTTTTCAACTACTGCTTTTATTTGTCTTTGGTTACTTTGGATAAGATAGGATTAACCACATGTTTTATGATTTGGATTGCCTTGAAGGGATAAGACGATTTTGATGAAAAAACTATATTTTGATATAGCATCTTGGTTTAGCTGAGTTTTTGTAATGCTCTAAGAATGTACTCACAAGTTTTATACTTGGGAAATGTCCAAAAACTGAGGAAATTTTGTCCTTTTTTTTAGAAAATTTGTGCATTGAGGCTTGCTAGGGATCTTGTTTCCTATGTGTCAGTGATGGCCTGGGTTTGATCATGACACTATTACCTGACATAGGTTTTTTTCGTGACCTTAACCTAGCCTTCTTAAAGGTCTAGCTTCACTCGAAAAGTCTATTTAGAGACCTACTTGATTATAATTTTTTTTAAAAATAAAATAATATTTTTACTCATTTTAAGTCAAAAGACTTCTAAATATGTCAAAAAAATATATTTTGAAATTGACTTATTAAATTAAATAAGTTAAAAAGTATATTTTTAAATAGATTAAAATATTTCTATTATCATTAAAATTTTTAAATAATAATAATAATAATAATAATAATAGTATAAGTGGGACAACCTGATATGCCTAATATGTAACATCCCTACTTTATGGATTGATGACTTATCTCCACAAATCAACACGGGTTTTTTTAGTGTGCTTTGTCCCCACTCACACGCTTCCTGGAAAACTTTCCAGGAGGTCACCTATCCCAAAATTTCTCCAAGGCAAGCACGCTTAATGTCACGACCCGACTTGGAACATGAAGGCACGTGGAATCCCATCTCCACGTAAGCCTCATGACCTCTGAGTCTCTCTATATGCATATTTAATATTCAATCCATTTAATAAACATCATTTCCATTTCTAAGAAACCTTTGGATCTTTGAAAACATAATCATCATTAATAGCATATCATAATCATTTCTAACATAGTTCTCTGAAATTAGAAAACAATCATTTCTCAAACTCTAAACATATCATTGTGACTCAAAATATATGAGTCTCCCTATACAAAGTTTACATGAAAACTGAAATCATGTAATTACAAAATAATCATGATAAATCAATGCCAATCTATTTCTATGGTCCAGACCCTGCCCTTCACGTACACTAGAGCACATTTCTAAACAAAATACCAAAGATACTTCACTTCAAGTGAAGCTCGCCAACTGGAACTTTCTACTCCTGGGAATGAGGTGGATCAGAAGGACCCGTAGCAATTAACGTATCTGTAATGGAAGAAGGGAGGGGTGAGTTTCATCTAAAACTCAGTGTAGGCCCACCCATAACCCTCTCATGGGACAATCAAGAAACAAATAATCATATATAATCATCAAACTGTTAATACAATATCTCTGAAAATCATATTCATAGAAAACATCTCTAAATTCTTACTCTATCGAGAAATCATTTTCTGTACATATACATAACAGCTTTTAAATCAAATATTCTCTTAAAAACATCAATATTCTCTAAAAACATAAATAACAGGACTCTACTAGAGAAACAAAATCTCTGGTTATGCACAATTCATGTGACATAACAATATCTCTGAACTTGGGCACCTAACTAGGTCCCATTTCTATTTCTGGCCCTGGGCGACTTGGTATACCAAGGTTAACTTACCGTTAACACACAGCCTGTTTTCTATAGCCACTGTCTAACTCAATCAGAAATCTAAATCTTTTCTCAAAGTCTTCTATCCTAGAGTTCACAAGCTCTAGTATATAAAATCAATAATTCTGAAATTCATATAATCATTACAACATCTCTAATCATTTCTCTTAAAACTCTATTCTTGAAATCATAAAATCTCTAATATATATAAAATTATTTAAACATGAAAACTCTTGAAACTCTAAAGCTTTGGTCTCATATAACCTAACAATCTGACTTTAGCATAACTGTGACTATGAAATCATGCCCAAGGGATCACCTCTTTCAGGCATTCCGATTTCAAGCCCACAGAATATGTATCTGGCAATTGTTATGAATCATATTGAATTCCATACTTCTGAGTATCATAAAAATACTTATTTTCTCTAAAAACCCTATCATATACTTGTGCTCTACTCTAGAAATCATCATAATATTTCATAAATCTCTAAATATAATCATATTCATACTCTTGCTCTTTAATAAAAATCACTTTTAACAATAATGGTCCCATGAGTTTTCAAAAAACATATATTTCATGCTTTCATTTCTAATATCATATAGCCACGTCATAATTTCCTGAAATTAACTCTAATGATCAACATAAGGATCATAGGATCTGAATCCACTCACCGTTTGAAGCGGGAGTATGTGGGCCCCACCAACTGGAGAACTTGGAATGGCACCAACAACTGCCATAGAGCAATTATAACTCTAGATTAAACTCTAATAATCTCTAAGGGCTCTATCCTAACAAAATTGGGGGAGGACTTCCACTTGATAACAATGAAAGAAATGATCGGTCCAAATCCAAGATTATGAAGAAATAAAGACATAATCTAACAGCATATACTCACCTTGAAGCTTGGAAATGATGGATTTGAGAGAGAAGAAAATTGATGAAGAAGAAGAAGGGAACGCGTTCTGCGTTTGGAGCCCGAAACATTGCTTTTTATAAACTTTTTATCGCCTGTCCCTCTTTCCAGCCAGACCGCACTTCTCTCTTGACCGCCTGGGCCTCCAGGAGGTTTCTCTGACAGCCTTTGTTGACCGCGGTCCATGACCGCTGGGGCGGTCTCCAGGAGGTTCATTTATTTTACTTCCCATTAACTTTAAAACATAAATGTAAATAAGGAAATACCCCCCATTTGGATTCAAATAAAATATCTAAAAAATTAAAATCCCAACAACTCAGAATCCAAAATTTGGGTTTTAGTTCAAATCCGAGAATTTCGAGATTTTCTAAACTTGTGGGCTAAAACGAAACACTTAAAGGTTTGATAAAATTCATTAAAAATCACTCTTCAACTTATTTTCCCTCTAGGAACCATTACCGGACTTTTAATTCCAAGAATATGGTTCTATCATATAGCCCTCCAATGAGGTGTAGGATCCTCACTTAGCGAAATTCAGGACCCGGTGAGTTCTGGAAACTCCTGAGGCTATAGAGAACCTTAACTCCTGGCCCTGTACCTCGGGTATCACACTTAACCATGGAGTTCTTTAGTGATAGGTCACTAAAAAGAAGATACATCTTATTAGTATAGGTAGTACTAATCAATTCATATAAGTCATCATCAACTGTATAGTCCTATACCTATCCAGACTCAGATCCTTTCATTCCTGGTGTGTAATCGTTATTCATGTATCCCTCCGCTTAGAAGCTTGCCAGGAGCCATTCCTTGTTCATACCTTCTTGCAGATGATCACTCTCCACCCTCATCAGCTGGGCATTACATGCCCACCAACTTTTGCTTGGTTCGTCATTGAACCACACCGTATTGGAGAGGTGCAAGCTCTAATACCATTTGTAACATCCCCTACTTTATGGATTGACGACTTCTCCCTAACTATAACATCCGTTCAAATAGAAGCTAATAGCATGAATTTACACATGAAGCACAACGGTTAACATTAAGTAAAAATATTACAAGCAAAAAGGTTATAGCATGACTACTTAATGCCATTAATTACAAACTGAATATTTCTAAAATTCACAATAATAAATCACACACTAATTAAACATAAGTTCAAAAGTTCCTAACAGTTGCCATCCATTGAGCGTTACTCGGCTAATCTAAAACCACCAAAAAAAAAGAAAAATGAGAATTTAAAATAAATTCTCAATAGAAAATGAATGGTTTTAAAATATTTGAACTATGATTGCTTTCACCATGTCTACAGAAATACACAAAACTACAATAACGTTATATGAACATTATTAGTTATCATATTATAAATAAAATATGCCATGTAGAGTATGTCATGTATATCTTATCAAAATTATGATTCCTTTACTTTAGTTTAACTTTCATTTATTTGCTTGTCTAACGCATAGTTAAAGACCCTTAAGGAATTCTCATTCTTTCGTATTGCTCTTACATCGTGATAACAAAACAAGACTTTTACACCATTCTAACCTAGGCAGGTAACATGAAAGGATCTTATATGTATCCTTTTGCCTTGTCAATGGTTGATGACAAATTTTAATTGATCATATTAATTAATAGTTATTGTGCATAAATTCACAATAAGGAATTTATACAATTAATTCATAAATGAAGCTTAAATAAAAGCTCATAAGTTAATCAACAATTTAAATAGTGAAGCATAAATTAAAATAAATGCACAAAATTAATAAATTCAAGTGCAATAACTTTTATTTATTTTTAGTATTAGAATTTAATTATATTTTACATTTAATTTAAGTTCCTTAAAGAAATTACTATAAACATTGACAGCTCAAACTAATATAATATTATATAAACAATATAATAAATTCTAAAATGGAATAATGATAAGTTAATGTACAATAGATAACAACATAGATAAAAGGAACATTTTACTAACTTGAATTAAATAATGAACCATGTAAATATATAGAAAATTAAAATAAAAGAAGAAACCAAGAGCAACGATAGTCCGCACTTGTATTATCCGTATACATGTGTCAGGAGACAAATTCTGGACGGCCTCAGGGCCTAGGACCCACCGCCAGGTCCTAAACTTCTCTAAGTCTTGACCCTACACCTCCTTGGAGGGCTATATGTTAGAATCACATTCTTGGGATCAAAAGTCTTGGTAATTGTTCCTAGAGGAAAAATGAGTTGAAAGGTTAAATGTTTCGTTTTAAGCCCCCAAGTTTAGAAAATCTCAAAAACTTTTGGATTTGAAATAAAACCCAAAATTTGGATTTTGATTTGTTGGGGTTTTGATTTTTTTGATATTTTATTTGAATCCAAATGAGGGGTATTTCCTTATTTACATTTATATTTTAAAGTTAATGGGCATTAACTTAAAAATAAGTGAGTGTTAGGTAATCCAGATGCCAGGACATCTGAGGGTGCAGTTGGGTGCTGCTGCTGCAAAATAGAAATCTCATTGCAGCGAGTTATGTTCGCTGTGAGTTGTTCCTTCTCTTCGCTGAGCGAGCTTTACTCTCTACAGCGAACGTGTTTGATGTCAATACATGCAAAACGACAAGTTTTGTTAAATGAGCTATATATATACCCCAACTCTGGTTCTTCTTTCCTAGAAGCTAAAACCCGAACCCTAAACCCTTAAGGTGATCTCCTCCCCTCCCACTCTCATCCTCCATCAAATGCTTTTCCTCCAAGCTTCAAAGTGAGTTTGGTTGTGAGTTTATGTTTCCTTTCTTTCTTTCCATTCATGTTCTAGTGTATGGGCTTAGTTGTTTCTTCATTGTTGTCAAGTAGAGGTGTTTCTTCAATGTTGTTAGAGTTATATTAGAGTTATCTAGGGGATATTAGAGATTAATCTAAAGTTGTGGTTACTTTATGGCAGTTGTTAGTGCCATTCCCACTCACGAAGCTCCCTTGGTGTCGTTATTGTTCTCTCCTCTAGGTGAGTGAATTTGACTCCATAGCCTTAGTTTTATCATTATGAGTATATTCTTGCATTATGGTTGTTAAACATGAAATTTGAGATGAGAAAAAGTATAGAAAATAATTTTACATGATTATGCTTAACTAGAAAAATAATGATTTATGTTGATGACATGAAAAAAATGTGTTTTACAAAACCATGGGACCATGATTGCTATGTTGTGTGTTATGGAAAATGTTTCACATATTTGAGAAAGGATTTGTTAAGAAAATATGTATTGTAGCAAGATGACTATTTTACCGAATATGTTTTTATGGATTTATTGATATCACCATGTATTCAAGCTTTAAGATTTTGAGCTATGTTGAATAAGGTATGATTGAGCTTTATGAAGGAAATATGCTATTATGTTTTAAAGTTTTTGTGATTTAAAACCCAATGCTTTGGACTATGATTTTAGATTTATCAAGAATATGAAAAGTTATGTTAGCTTAAGATATAGATTTAAAACTTTAGTTTTATGGTACCAAGAGGTACGAATTCAGGATTCGTAGCAACTAGATACATATCTGTGGGCTTGAAATCATAATGCCTACAAGCGAGTGATCCCTTAGGCATGATTTCCACAGCCACAATTATGCTAAAGTCACATTGTTAGAGTTATACGAATTCAGAACTCCAATCTACTAAGAATTTAGTGGCTCTACTTCGCTAAGGACAAAGTACCCACTTTTCAGTTATAGTTTTCTTTTTGTCAAACTAGTTTAGATGGTAGAGATTAGCAACAGATAGTTAGTTAACGACGTTAAAGATCGTTAACCTTGGTATTAAGTTATCCTTAGGGGCAATATCACAAAGCAGAAAACATGTGTTCTTTCTTATGCCCGTGTTGGGGGAAGTAACGTGTTCTTCCTGTGCCCATGTCTGGGGAAGTAACAAAGCCTTGAGGGTGTAGCTTGTGTGGCACCCATAGAGGATTGGTTATGTTATAGTTGACATACATAACTGAAGAATATATTATGATATAATTAGTAAACAGAAATATTGTTTCCCAGGCTCTACCGCACTTCAGTTAAAATGATTTCATGTTTGATTATGAGTTTTGAAATGTTTGATTATGAATCTATGGAATGAAAAGTGTTTTCCTAGCTAGCTATGTATGTAAATATCAAATGATTTATGTTATTGCATTTATATTGCATTATGTATATATGTTCCTTGGTTGTCCCATGTGAGTGATGGGTGAGAGTTCATTCACTAAATCCGTTGACTCACCCCTCTCCTTTCCTCTCATAGTTGCAGGTGCAAATCCCTTCTTCACCAGTTAGGAGCCAGCGATCCCTTGGTGAGCTTTACATTGTTGTAAGACTTAGATTAGATTATGTTAGTCTTAGAGGGCTCCATAGTTTTGGAGGCAGGATTCGAGCCATGCATGTATTTTGAGATACTATTTATTTTCAAAGTTTATGTAATTTCCTATATGTGTTGCAAGATTTAAGTTTGGATTTGAAATTCTTGATTTCGATTAGATGATGTATTTGATCAGCTAAGTAATATAAATTAGTTTTCAATGGTTAAGCAAGTTATCAGATTTAAGATTAATATCATGTGATGTAGGCTTACACACCCGGCTTTGACCGATCTACCTAGCTATTGGAATTGGTCTACCCGAATAAGTGAGAAAGGAGGGTCAACTAAAAAAGGGGACAGGACAATTATTTTTGTGACTGGTTCTGGCAAGTCGTGGGTACCAGCCCGCCCTGTTAGTATTTGTTAATTTTATTATCTTATCACCATCACCTGTCACTCTCACAATCTCACTCACACATACAGACATAGCCACTCTCACACACACCTTTATTAGCTCACTTTTCCTTTTCCTCTTTTTCGCTTGTCCTTTTCCTCTTTTTTGGATGAGTAATGCGCCTCTCTTTGGAGTTGTGCCTTGTGCTTACTAAAAGTCAAAAGAATATTTATTGATGAAGATTTATTCACACACCTCATAGTAGTTCACTTTTCCTTTTCCTCTTTTTTGATGAGTTGTGCCTCAGTGCCTCTGCCTTTTGGTCTTTGACTCTTTGGAGTTTAGGAGAGAGAGGAACCAACCATGACCAACCCATTCTCGGCCAACTCACCCATTCCATCGTCGGCATCTATGATGCTCTACTAGGGACTAAGGCCGTGGACTAAGGTGAGGAAGGCAATCAAGGCATCTCCTCTCCAATTTCCTCAGTGAGCTCTCTATCCTCTTGAATCTTGATGTTGTTATCGTCATCCCCTTCAGTAATTGCTTCCATTCTTGCTCAAAAATAATATGTTAAGGTTAATAGTTTATCACTTATTTATGTTTGTAATATGAAAATATAAATGGGTGCCGAGAATAAGTATTCTGAGTCACTATATGTTCTCTTGAGTTTCATTTTTGTATCAATACAGAGATTACACTTGACAAATGTGAAAAATAATATGAGATTATTTATTCTGGAAGCATTAACAAAGTTAGGAAGACATGTTTTCAATTTTCAACTTTGTGTTGGGCATTCAAAAATTATTTTTTCTCTATTATTTTAAGATGATGTTAATTCAATGTTGGTAATTATTTACTATTTTTCTTACCATTAGGTTTACTTAAAAAACAAATGGAAGGGGAGAGCCATTTGGTTCAAGTTCAGCTAATGAAATTGGCAACATAGTCTCAAATCCTTCAACAAACACAAATGCCAATATTTTTGCCTCAACTACTACTTCAGCTCCACCAATAATTAGTGAGAAAAATGATGATGAGAAAATGAAGATGAGAAAAATGAGGGTGAAGGAGAGGCTAATAAGGGTAAAAAGTCAATCGTTTGGGATCATTTTATTAAGCTTCCTTTGGTAGAGACTAAAGGAGAACACAAGGCCAAATGTAATCATTGTCGTTTAGTATATAGTTGTCACCCAAACAAACATGGCACTAATTCAATGAATAAACACCTACATAGGTCTCATAAATGGATTTTTAGTAAAGTGGAAAAAGGGGACACTTCATGGGTATATGCCAAGGATTAGTGAAGGAGAGGAAGATGGTCTATGCATGAAACCTGTTGGTTATAACTTGGAGGATTGTAGGAAGGCTGTGGCTGAATTTGTAATATGTGATGAAATGCCATTCAAGGTTGTAGAAGGGCGTGGGTTTCCAAAGATGTTAAATCGATTAGAGCCTAGATTCATTGTACCATCTAGGGTGACAATTTCAAGAGATTGTTATCAACTATTTTTAGATGAAAAAAAAATCTTAAGGCTTGGTTTATGAAATCATGCATCCATGTTTCTTTAACAACGGATTGTTGGACATCAAATCAAAATTTATCCTACATGTGTTTGACTGCATTTTATTGATGAAGAATGGAGATTGCAAAAAAGAATTATTAACTTTTGCCTAATTGAGAACCACAAGGGTGAAACCATAGGAAGGGAAATTGAGAGGTGTTTGAGAGAATGAGGAATTGAAAATGTGTTTGCAATCACAGTGGATAATGCAAGCTCAAATGATGGGGCAATTTCATACCTTCAAAAGAAATTAGATGCTAGAGGTGGGGTGGTGTGTGGGGGAAATATTTACATATGAGGTGTTGTGCTCATATCCTAAATTTGATTGTCATTGAAGGTATCAAGGAGCAACAACCTTCTATAGAAAGTATTAGGAATGTTGTTCGGTATGTTAGATCTTCTCCCAAAGGCTAACAAAGTTTAAAGAATGCATTGTAGTTGAAATGATAAAATCTCAAGGTCTTGTGTG
Organism: Dalbergia oliveri; assembly: GCA_030441495.1. Lineage (NCBI taxonomy): Eukaryota > Viridiplantae > Streptophyta > Magnoliopsida > Fabales > Fabaceae > Dalbergia > Dalbergia oliveri. Next base: position 17,135,135 of record JAMLFY010000013.1, on the reverse strand, counting down.
TTTAGATGTCCCAACTAGGTGGAATTCCACCTATTTGATGTTAGAACAAGCAGAAAGTTTGAAAAAGCTTTTGATAGACTTTATGATCAAGAGTCTGATTTTAGGAAATGGTTTGTGAGGATGAAAGGGAAAAGAAGGCTGGTCCTCCTACAAATTCTGATTGGCAACATGATAGAATATTTGTTGAGTTTTTGAAAATTTTCTATGAAGTGACTTTGTGTTTCAGGCTCCTTACATGTCACTTCTAACAAATGCTTTCATGAAATTGCATCAGTGCAAACTCAATTGATATCCTGGAGCCATAATCATCCTGAGCTTTTGGGGACTATGGCATGTTCCATGAAATCAAAGTATGATAAATATTGGGAAATGTTGAAAAGTTTAATCCATTGTTGTTTGTTGCTGTTGTTTTGGATCCTCGGTACAAACTTGATTTTATCACTTGGACTTTAGAGGATATATATGATAAGGAATTGGCTACTAATATGTCTATTTTGGTTAAAGACACATTGGATTCATTGTATAAATTTTATTCTAAAGGAGTTTCTAATGAAAATGAAGATGGTGGGGATTCTTCTAAAAGTGTTGATTTGGATGAAAGCCTTAAGGGAATATCTAGCCTCAAAGGTGTTTCTAAAATAGGGTGAACACTTGGAAAAAACAAAAGAGGGCCAAAGCTAATTTAGATACTAAATCAGATCTTGAGAAGTACTTGGTTGAGGACACAATTGAAGAGAATGATGTTGGAGATTTTAACATATTAGGTTGGTGGAAAACAAATTCTTCAAAGTATAAAATCCTTTCTCTTATAGCTCGTGATACCTTGAGCATTCCAGTTTCAACAGTTGCATCTGAGTCTTGCTTTAGCACAGGTGGGCGTGTGCTTGATGTCTTTCGAAGCTCTTTATCACAAAAATGGCTGAAGCTCTAATATGCACTCAAACTGGCTATGCCTCACTGACTTAAAGTTGATGATAAGGATTTTGATCAATTTGATAGCACTGAGAGCATTATTGATGGTTAGTTTATAACACCATTATGTTTCCTTTGTTTGTTTATATAAATTTTCATATGGAATAAGAAAACTTTATATGTTTTGCAGATGTTTCAAAGAATGAGTCTCCAATACAAGGAACAAGTTCGCAGCCACAAAACATGAATATAGACTGATGGATGTTGATTACCTTTAGTTTTTTGGAATAGAAAAGCTCAAATGACATTTTGCTGTAGTATTTTTTTTATATTTAGTTATTGGTTAAAATTTAACACGTTTTGGTGTGTAAAAGGCCCAAATGCTTTTGTATTGCTAGTTTTGTATTCAACTCAATTTCAAATCACTTGTTCTTGGTATTGGAGTGTTTGGCCCTTAGGCCCGTGTGTACCCAGCCTTAATCCTTGAACATGATCGGGTTTACTCGTGTTAGGGTTTGTTAGGGTCTTCAAAATTGATCCGTCAAAATATAGGGTCGGTTCTACTAAGTCAAACCCGTCATAACCCGTCCCATGAACACCCTAATGTGATGAATTAGTTTAATGATTTTATCATTTGCGAACGGATTAGAAAAGGGTTTTCAAAGCATGAATATTAGATATTCTCAGTTTTATGTAATCAAATATTATATTTTAAGTAGATAAATTATTGTTGATTTAGAAGAAAATCATCTTTTAACTATTATATTATAATAAGTTATGCATTTAGATAGACACGTCATCCAGAAGACTTACGTGGGATAAGATTCTCATTACCAGCCTCACGTTCCCAAGTTAGATCATGACAGCACTGGTTTGGTGGGGAGAGAGAATCTTTATAATTAAATGATAAAATAAAGGAAGAAACTGGAATGGTAGTAGTCCACATTGTACTAGTGGAGAGAGAATAAAATCTTTATAATTAAGTGATAAAATAAAAAAGAAACTAAAACACGGAAACGACAAGTCCATAATCATCAATAAATATAAAAGAATAACAAGAAAATGACAATGATAAATAATTATGAGTATCTATGATAAAAATGACAATATATAAAATGATTAGTAATAATAATAACTATAGTCATGGTTTTATTTTGTATAAAATAAATTCATTTCCTACCTCAAGTTCCATCAATAGATAGAAATTATGTGTACTAGTTGAACTTTTTAGTACACTAACCTTACTATCTCTATTTTTTTTTCTTCCTTCTTTATTCTTTCCTTCTCTCTTTATTCTTCCATTCTCTCTCTCCCCCCCATTTTTTCCTTCTCCTTCTTTTCCTTACTCACATCACTCTCTCACTGTCACTCACTTCACATCACTTCACTTTTCATTCTTTTCTTACACACACACATTCACCCTCCCCCGTATATATATGCACGCGTAGCCAATAGAAAATCTATTGCTGGATGCATTCCTGTGGGTAAGTTGCGTGTTTAAATGTGTCTCTTTTCTTTTTTTTTGTGTAAAAATTATACACCTAATTATTAACACTTAACATATTATTACTTATTATTCTTAACTTAGTATGTATTTGAAGTTTATTATTACCAATTTATGGTCTTACTTTAAATAGTTAATATCTATTTTTTAAAATTTTGGTCTAACATTTAAAATAGATATTGATGCAAAAATTATTAAGTAAGACAAATAAAATATTTATGTCTAATACATGACTTAAAATTGTTTATACAAATTATTATTATTATTATTATTTTAAGGATGTTACAATTCTCCCTTTCTTTTTGGAATTTTGTCCCCAAAATTCACTAACCTGTTTGGTAATATTTTGGGTAGGCCTTCTTAATTTCATCTTCTAGTTTTCACATTGCCTCTTCAGGTGACAACTCTTTCCAAACCACTTTAACTAAACGAATTTATTTTTCTCTTAAGTTTTTGACATATCTATCTATGATTTGAATTGGTTTAACCTCATATGTTCAATAATCTCTTACTTGCATTGTTTCATATTCAATGATGTGTGAAGGATCAAAACAATACTTTCTGAGCTAAGAGACATAAAGACATTATGAAGATTTGAAAGATTGAGTGAAAATGCGATTTGATATGCAACTAGTCCAATTCTTTTAATAATTTGGAATGGACCAATGAATATTGGGCTTAACTTTTTGGATTTAAGGGCTCTGCAATTCCATAGTAGGAATGACTCTAAGGAAGACATGGTCCCCTTCTTTAAATACTAAAGGTCTCCTTCTTTTATTAGCATAACTTTCTGTCTACTTTGTGCGTGAGTAGCTTTTCCCTAATAAACTTGATCTTTTGTGGTTTGTTGTACTATGTAAGGTCCTAATAAACTCTTTTCTCCCACTTCAAACCAGCACAAAGGTGATCTGCACTTTCTACCATATAGAGATTCAAATGGTGTCATGTCTATACTTGAATGATAATTATTATCGTAGGCAAACTCTATTAATGGTAGATGAGTATCTCAATTTCCTCGGCTCTAGCACACAAGCTCTAAGCATGTCTTCCAATATCTAGATATTTCTCTCTGTCTAACCATCTATTTGAGGGTGGTAAGCTGTAAAACAAAGTTTAGTACTTAAGGTATCTTGTAAGGCTACCCAAAACTTTGAGGTAAATCTAGGATCTCTGTCTAAGACAATGCTAGCTGGTACCCCATGTAATCTTATGATTTTTTGGATGTAATTCTAAGCCAACCTATACAATGGCCAACTAATCTTTATTGGTAGGATATTAGTGGACTTGGTTATCGACAATTACCCATGCAGCATCATGGCCTGAAAGAGTTTTGGGTAATCCTACAACAAAATCCATTAATTTGCTATCCCATTTCCATTCAGGGATATCCAGAGGCTATAATAATCCTGGGTTTTTGGTGCTCTATCATAACCTTTTGACAAGTAAGACACTTAGCTACAAAATTAGCTATGTCTCTTTTCATGCCATTCCACCAAAACCACTTCTTGAGGTTCTGATACATCTTTGTTCTTCTTGGATGCATGGTGAATTTACTACAATGTGCCTCGGTTAAAATTTGATTCATCAATTCTTCATTATTAGGCACATATAACCTTCCCTCATATATTACATTCCCTTTCATCAAGTTGGAAATAGTCAAGTTGTTCTACGTGAATCTTGCTCTTGAGGGACTTTAAAAACTCATCACTATCTTGGGCATTCCTTAATAATTGGTCATTCAAATCAGATTCTATTTTAAGTTCATTGACATACAAGCAATGGGGTTGTAGGGACATTGAAATTTTCAAATCCCTAAATTCCTCCAATAACTTATGCTCTTCTACCATCATTAGAGACATATGTAAGGACTTTCTGCAAGGCATCTGCTACAACTTTAGCTTTGCCAGCATGATAATTTTAATTCAAAATCATAGTCCTTTAAAAGTTTCATCCATCTGCTTCGGCTCATATTTAATTCCTTCTAATCGAAAAGATATTTGAAACTCTTATGGTCACTGTAAACCTCAAACTTAACCCTATATAAATAATGTCTCCAAATTTTCAAGGTAAAAACTACGGCTGAACTCTAGGTCATGGGTTGGGTACTTCTCTTCATGAAACCTAAGTTGTCTAGAAGCATAAGCCACAACTCTCCCTTCTTGCATCAAAACACAACCTAGTCCCTTCTTAGATGCATCTCAATACACTACAAAGTTTTTTCTAGGGTTAGGAATTATTAACACTAGAGTTGAGGTAAGCCTATTCTTTAACTCTTGAAAGCTGGTTTCACAAGTTGAGTTATATTCAAAAATCTGGTTTTTCTTAGTTAACCTAGTCAATGGTAAAACCAGTTAGAAAATCCTTTAATGAACCTCCTATAGTAACCAGCTAATCCAAGAAAACTCCTAATCTTAGTGATTATCTTTGGTCTTTCCCAATGAACTACGACTTCAACTTTGCTTGGATCTACAACCACCCCTTTCTAATGATGTTTATATACATAGCTAGCTAGGAAAACACTTTTGATTCCATATACACATAGACAAACATTTCTAAATTCATAATCTATCATGAAATCATTTTAACTACTGGTGCGGTAGATTCTTAGATACTTAGACATGATAAATATGTACATAATAATAGTAACAATCATCTCTGAATTTTCTGATCTCTATGGGTACCTTTCAAGGTCCTAAATTTGGACACCTAATTAGGTTCCATTCTGAATATGCTAGGGGTGAGATTATTGTCCTTTGACGAACAATTTGAGACCAAGGCTAATGATTTCTCAAGTCGTTAACACATTGTCTGTTTCTTTATATCTGCCATCTAAACTAGTTTTGAACAAAAATCCATTTAAATATGAAACCCTTAAACTCTAAAGCTTTGGATTCATATAACTATAACAAATTGACTTTAGCATAACTGTGGCTATGAAATCATGCTCAAGGAATCACCCACTTGCATGCATTCTGATTTCAAGCTCACAGAATATGTGCCTAGTAATTGCTATGAATTATCCTGACTTTCCATACTTTTGAGTATCGTAAAAATTGAAATTCTAGAGTCATCTCTTAAGCTAATATTTTTTCATAAACTTGGTAACTCTAATATCATACTTCAAAACCAAAAGGGGTTCATAATCATGAAACTCTGAAATAAAAAATAATATATTTATTCGTGAAGCTAAATCATACTCTTGTTCACATTTTCCCAATATATATCTTCATTGCATATTCCAAAACATCACCTCAAATCTCAAATCTTGAAAAACATAGTGGTATAATAAATTCCTAAAAACATGTTTAACAACTTTGATAAACTTACTAAATCTAGTATTTTTCAATAAATCCCTTTCATAAGTGTATTAAATACTTTCATAGCATACAACAATCAATTGCGATCCCATGATTTTCTTAAAACATATTTTTCATGCTAAAATCATAAATCATAATTTTTGCTAGCTTGTCATAACGTGGAAAATCATATTCTCATATCTAATTTCATGTTTAACAATCATGATGTATAGAGATATACTCATAATGATGAAACTAAGGTTATGGGTTCAAACCCACTCACTTGGATATGGGAACTAGAGGTGACAACAACCAAGGAGCTCCGTGGAGTAGGGGTGGCACTAACATCTGCCATTGAAGCAACAGGACCAAAGATTAACTTCTAACAACCTCTAAACAACTCTAAGCACATTGAGGGATTGCCTCCATTTGACAAACAACCATGTAATAGCAACACCCATAATCTAGAAGAGGAAGATGATGGAGGAATCTAACATAAAACATAGATAAACACATACCTTGAAGCTTGGATGAGCTATTAAGAGGGGATGAGAGTGAGGAGGGTAGAAGGGTGTTGAAAGCTTAGGGTTCTCAGAAATTAAGGAAAATCCGAGTAGAATAGTATTTATACGGTAGGGGTCACTTATCAAAACAGGATCGTTTTACACGTTCCTGACATCAAGGGTCATCGCTCCAATGAGCCTAGCTAAAAACTTGCTTGTCTCCTCATTGCAAGGATTTTTGCTGAGCAATCCTGTATAATCTTGTAGACCTCAGCTCTTAGGGTATAGGGGTTCCCTGGCACCAAAAGGCCATGTCAGGTCTAACCCAGGACATGTGGACCTAAGACATCATTTTGCTCTACTAAGTCAATTTATTAAAATATAGAAAAATAAAATTTAAATCATAATCATTGAAAACAAGAAGGGTACCAATATTTATAGAGTACCAAAACAAAAATCCAAATAAATATTTTTAATATTTATAACAACTATATGTATATTTAAAAATATTTACTGAGACTAAAATTTAGAATAATAAAAAAAAGGGAAAAATAAGAAGGAAAGACCGAAATCAAAGCAAAATTTTAGAGGGTCCAAATTCATAATGACCTAAATTAATGGATTCTAAAAATGGCAACACAACAGTGGTATGCACCGTAAATTAGAAGCACATGCCTGGTTAATTTTCCAACCACCACCACCCTGTCAACTGCATATACACACAGTCTCCTTCTCAACACTCATCAATTTCATTTCCTCCCTCCTTCATCTTCTTCTTCACCCCGTCAATCTCAGTCCCCACACACACTCTCTCTTTTTCTCTCTCTATCATCACACCCTCTCTCTACACTCTCCTTCTCCCAAATTTATCACCCTTGCAATCTTGCATTTGCATCTGCATCTGCATTTCAATTCGCATTTCGCATTTTGCATTAACTCAATGTAACCGCCCTCGACACTAATCCGGGAGCATTCGGAGCCGGATCTGAACCCGCCCGCACCAGATCCAAGCCCCTCATCATGGAGGAAGCGCTGGAGCTGGCGCGTGCGAAGGACGCGAAGGAGAGGATGGCGGGCGTGGAGCGGCTCCACGAGCTTCTAGAAGCTTCTAGAAGGAGCCTGTCGCCTTCGGAGGTGGCGTCGCTCGTCGCTTGCTGCCTGGATCTCTTGAAGGACGGCGGCGGCGGCGGCGGCAGCTTCAAGGTGTCGCAGGGCGCTCTCCAGGCGCTGGCATCCGCCGCCGTGCTCTCCGGCGAGCAGTTTAAGCTCCATCTCGACGCGCTTGTTCCTGCCGTCGTAGACCGCCTCGGCGACGCGAAGCAGCCCGTTCGCGACGCCGCCAGGAGGCTCCTGCTCACTCTCATGGAGGTAAAACCATTTCGAATTCGATTGTGATTTTTGGTTTGGTGTTTGTGGTTTGTGTGACAGTAGTGGAAAAGGAAGTTAAGTGCATGTTATATTTAGGAACATGTCTTTTTTTGGTTTAATTTTTTTTATGGCAGTGTTTGCATGGTTGGATCAGCTTGCCAATTTATTTATTTATTTTTCTTCTTCTCATGAAAAAGTTGCGTTGAATATAATTAGAAATGTTTGATAGTAGATTTAACTTTGATTCACTCAAAAAATTTGGAGTAATGGTATACATCCAGAGGAATATACATATAGAATTTTTGACATAAATGATGGTGATCGTTAGATAAAAAAAATGGTATAACTTACTGATTCATTTAAAGACTACTAACTATTACTACTATATGATACATAATAGATTATAAAATTTTGGCAAAATTTATGGTTGTCTGGCATTTTCCAAAAATTTGACTCTTGCAATAATTACATCTATGATGATGTCTGTGATTGCTTTAAGACAATTTATATTAACAATGAATAAAAATTAATTTGTTTTCCCCTATTCAATACTATTTTGATATGTTGGAGAAATAAAGATATAATTTTTTAATTTATTTTTTATACTAGAAAATGCTTTTTTTTTTTTTTGGGGTGGGGGTGGGAGGGGGGGAAGCATCATTTTATAGCACTATGAAAATAAGAACAATCTGATTTGTTTTGAATTACCACATTTTTGCCAAATTAGGTGCATATCTAGTGAGCGCCTTTTACCGGGAAATGATCACTTATAAACTATCTTGAACCTAAAATAATTAGCTAATGTAAACACACACTAACCTTAAATATTATATGTCCCACCAATAAATTATTCCATACACTTATTAGAAATTTATTATATAGAAAAACATTTTTTTTCTATACAATTGAAAGAAAACTTGTTAATTTAAAATTACATATAAGTTATTTCAGAAGTACCCAAAAAAAAAAAAATTACGTATAAGTCAATACATTGCTCTTGTCGGAATTGATTACAAAAATATTAATTATATTATATCTATATATTATTGATTATTAAAATAATTTTATTTTTTTCGCACATAATCCGAACACCTCCTGATAAAGGTAGATTCTTGCCAAGTGGAGAATCCGTATAAAGGAAAGTGAAAAAAGGCTTTTTGCTTGCTAGCAACGTTAGGGTACTATGGAATGTTCATTGATGAGTGACAATAGATGAAAGTGCAAAACCGTTGAAAAAGTGAGAGAGGGAATAAGACTTTGAGTGTGTGAAGAGGAAGCTCAGTGGCATTGAAACCATAGGTTTCGCGGTTATACATGAAGGTTTTCACTCTTCGGTGTTTGGTTCTTATGCTTTTATAGCCAGCCTTCTGAGCTTTAATTAACCAGTTCGAATGTCCTGTGGTTCTGGAGAATGGAAAATCTGATGAGTGATGATAAATGGTTCCTTGGATATGGGATTAGCTGTGGCTTATTGAGTATTGACTCATACCAGACTCACTATTTCTGAATAATATTGTGAGATCTTTAATCAGAATTATGACCTTGTTTGGAAGATTACTCAGGGTTTGGCATGCAGCCATCATACTCTGTTGGAGTGTCAGTGAAGTGCATTGCCATAGTATCACTTTCATAGCATCATTAAACCATCTTGGCGGCATAGTTGTCAATAGTGGATGGCATTGTGGATTATGGCAGAAGCCATGGTGGACTGAAAATATGTGTGTTTGTACATATATACAAATCTTCTAAATAAGACTGATAAGACTAATAATATATCAAGAACAATAAAATTAGAAACATGGTTGAAAAAAATTCATCAAATGTATCACAAGATCAAGAACTATCTCTTCCAAAATACCTTTTCTTTGGGGTGGTGGTTTATCTTGTGAACTATTTCTTCCAAAGATGAATGAATGATTTTATATCTTAACATGATCCCTCACGCCAAGTTAGTCAAAGGCGCTAAGGGCTTGTAATGCCTTGGGGTGGGTGGTTCCAAAAGGTGCAAGCCTCATTGGAGAAGAGCATTGAAAAATTTAAATATTAAACTATTATGCATAAATTTATCTTGTAAATTTAAACACTTCATAGCAACAATCAAACATTGAAATCCTTAGTAAAGCTTGGTAATAAGTTGATAATAAGCTTTAAAGGGTAGGGTTCATAACCAAAATAGATGTATGGCAGCCCCAAAGTTCCTAGAATTCCTATAGTTCATCACAAAAGTATTGAAAACAGTCTACGAGTGCATCGATAGAATCATTACTAGATTCAGTTTCATAGTCATCATTAGTTTCATCCATTCCCTTTGTGGATTTGTATCCTTCTTCAACATCTTTTTCTGTTTCTGAGTCAACCTCTTCAACACTAGGAAATGACTTCATGCCTTCTGTTGTAGTGGTTGCTTTTAACTTGACCTACTAATTCCCTAAACTTAGCAATAAAAATCATTTATCTAATTTTGACTAAGACACTCAACATAATGATTAAGGTGCCCTTAAGGCGGAAAAAGCGTCCTACTCATTGAAGAGGCTTGCCTGAAGCAATGTAAAGCGTTGAGGCTTTGCATAACCTTGCCTTAGCACCTTTGGCTTCATTGTCTCAAGCAAGAGCCCTTTGGGTTTGAAATGTGAACAATGCACAAGTCCACCAATCTTGTGCCTAAAATTCAACTTAGTTTATTTAGAAGCATTGGAGTGATAAGAATTGAACTTTGGGTTACTTGGTCAAGAAGCTCTGATGATAAGAATAATCTCTTCCAAAAGCTAACATTGTTTGTTGAAGGCAAATGAATGACTTGATATCTTAGTACTCCCCTGCATACAAGAGCACTTTAGAGTTGAAGCATGGACAACGCACATGCTCACGTACCTTGTGTTGGAATTGAATTTATTTTATTTAGAAAGGATGGGGGTGGAAATGATTGAGTTTTAGACCACTTGATCGTGTAGACCATGCAGGAGGCTTTGATGCCAACTTCAAAGGAGATGTGAGGAAAGACTGAATGCTACTTACACATTGAACTGATGTACATAGTTTACAATATCCAGACATCGAGTGATTATTGCCTGTAATTATTTCCCAATAGTATCTTGCCTAAATTAGACCATTCTAATAAATTGAAATAAATAGAAAAATCTTATAGAATCAATTACATTTTGAAATATCTCATGCCGCATCTCAACAATTTTATATCTTATCTAGCGGTGGTGGTTTATTTTGCATCTCATCTTGCTAGCATGACTTCTAGGTATATCTTGACTGTGTCATCTTAAACTGTGGTGCCTCCATTCCAACTTTATTAAGTAGTAATTAATTTTGCACCAGTCGCACTCTTTTTTGAATTAAAATTTGGCGGTTATATTTTCAAGAGAATTTCAATGATCTGCTGGTAGTTATTCTATGTGGTGATGGATATTTTCACATAGACTAAAATTTATGTTTATGCACTCTGAAAAGTTAATCCTTAGCAATCCTTGTGTGCCCATAAACTGCTGCAGGCATATAAACTTTTTCAAAATGGCCTATGAATGATGATACTTCTAAGTTCTTGCAGGTTAAGCTGGAACCTATTTGAGTAGATGATTGCTTTGTATTATTGGTTGTTTTGTTGCAAAAAGTAGACATTGGCACTATGTTATGATTTATCACTAGATAAATGTAGTTTTGCCTACCAACTAGGTGTTGATTCGAGTAGAAGGGGTTCGGGTCTCTTAAGCATGTGATCTTGGATTCGATCTTGAAATTCACGTTATGGAAAAAAAACATCTTTGGAAGAGGTCCCTGTTTAGGCATCTAACCGTATCTTAGGAGATTAGTCTCTCACCCGTCGAATGAGGGATATTGTGGGAAACACAAAAAAATGTAGTTTTTCCTGAAAAATCCATATAAATTTGAAGTTTGGATGTATTCATCTTAATGCCCTGATTTTATCTTGAATGTTTCTTACGGAATGCTATTCTGTATGTTTGCGCTAACAGGAAGCATCAATGCACTCATGATGATTATGTGTGTACTTTGGCATTTAGTGAAGTCAATCTGTCCATTTGGATGATCTCATTCAGGTTTTTAAAAGATTTCCTGGGTGTCCTTCAAGTTCCTTTCATTTTGACATGCTATTATTATTTGCAGGTTTCTTCTCCTACAATAATTGTGGAAAGAGCAGGGTCCTTTGCTTGGACATGCAAAAGCTGGAGAGTCAGAGAGGAGTTTGCACGAACTGTCACATCTGCAATTGGTTTATTTTCATCTACTGAGCTCCCCCTTCAACGGGCTATTCTTCCTCCTGTATGTGCACTGGCTTTTACAAATATGCCGTCATATCTTTTGCATGGTTCAATATTTTGGTATGCTATACTAAGTTACTAACCCTGTTTAAAAATTGATCAATGACAGATTTTGCATTTGCTGAATGATCCAAATCCTGCTGTTAGGGAAGCATCTGTTCTCTGCATTGAAGTATGTCTTATCTTGTAGTCATTTTATATCGTTTGTACTGCCTAAGAACTGGAACTACATTGTTAAATTCATGTTAGTCACCCAATAAAAGAGGATTATGCCACATAATAGTTATTCAAATTTGTTGAGAAATATCTCTCCCAAAACTTACACTATTAGGTAGAGGCAAGTCTTGACATGCCTCCTCATACAAGACCCCCTTGGACTTAAAGCATGGACAATGCACTAGTCCATCTACTTTATGCTGAAATTTGATTTATTTTATTTTATTTGTAAGAATGAGGGTTGCAAGGATCAAACTCTAGACAACTCTAGCCCCCTTGGTTATATAAGCTCTAATACCTTACCTTGAAGTTGAACCATCTGTCCCAAAGCTTAAGTTCTTAGGTAGAAGTACATCAATGAATTTATAAACAAACCGTCTTTGATCCATGTCACAAAAATCCGAAAAGTTTTATTTTTTATCAGAGCTTGGATACCTAGAAAGAATTGCTAAGTTGCATTTGCTTTTTAGGTTATATTAATGTTTATGAATGTATATATGCTGATGTGACTGATAAAAAAATGGAAGTGGATCTTGTAGAAAGTGTGATTTGATGTTAGAATATTTTTTAAGTGTGGATTAATGATCATATTTTAGTATTTTACGGTCTAAGGTGTGTCATCAAAATTTGTCTTATATTTAGTGATCTTGTGAAAATTGATATGGCTCTGATAAGCTTGAGGTTCTATTTTAAAGGAACTAATTCAATTATGCATTATTATGTGTAACTGGATTTATGTTCTTTTTATGGTTTAGTGAAATACTTTTGTAATTGGTTTAATGAAATACTCATATGTGAGGATAGTGTTTTGGAGATTTAGATTTGCGACGAATCTCAGTTAATTTTGACTGTTAACATCCTCCTTTTTACAGGAGATGTATGCGCAAGCTGGGTCTCAATTCCGTGATGAACTTCAGCGCCACAATCTTCCTTCATCTTTGGTAAATATTATAGAAAGAACCAATTTCCTGATTTCATTATTATTTAGTATTTTACTCTCATACACGTTTCACATCTGTAATTTGGATCTTTGAATGTCCTTTGGCATTTTCATGAACTACTCTGAGAGTTTATTATTCCCCTTTCATTGGATCAAAATTGTTTCAGATGAAAGATATTAATGCCAGGCTAGAGGCCGTTGAACCTAAAGTTCGTCCTTCAGATGGTATTTCTAGTGGTTATATTGCTGGGGAAATTAAGCCTTTGAGTGTTAATCCCAAGAAAAGTAGTCCAAAAGCTAAGAGTTCATCAAGGGAGGCCTCTCTTTTTGGAGGTTAGTATATCTGCCATTTTTAGGTTGCAAATGTTTCTTTTCTAATATAGCATCAAATTATGAGCGTGATTTCTATAGTATAGTGCATATTTAATTTAATATACATACATACATATATAAAATGGAAGTGAATTTTAAAATGGAAATGGTTGTATTTGGCATCACTAATTTTGCTTTCATTTTAGAATAGTTTGACCTCCTTTGTGTCATACCACTACATAATGCTTTCATATCATGCTTGGATGGTTAGAATTTTGACTTAGGATGATAGGGGTTGCTATTCCAATTGACCTAGTGTTGTGAGTATTGTCTTGTTGTGTGTCAGTCAGTTATCGGAACTTTGGAATATTGTGTCTAGCTTGAACTGGGTAATTCTAATTCCACCAGTTTAACCTGCATGATTTTTGGGATTTTGCCTTTGATGACATTGTAGTTCTAGGATCTGACTGATTTTAGTAATCAAATAGTAGATATTTTACTCCAAACTTTTTTCCATGAGAAATTTACGCAAAATGTGTAAAAATTCAGGTTATTTTGGTTGTGGAAGTAAAATGATTCAAGGAAGATAAAGTAATATGGTTAATAGATTAGTAACATCCAGAGTCATAAATTTGGATAATTTTTAACGTGATTTAGAAAAGTTTGCTATGTATCCTTGCGGCTCCCTTGTTAGCCAATATGTTGGTATTTCTATGTGCTTTATTTAAATGTGTCTATTCTTTGTTGGTAAAATTTGAGCAGGAGAAGGTGATGTCACAGTGAAACCCATAGATCCTATCAAGGTGTATTCAGAGAAGGAGTTAATCAGGGAAATTGAGAAGATTGCATCTACACTTGTTCCTGAGAAGGACTGGTCAATTCGCATCGCTGCCATGCAGAGAATTGAAGGTCTTGTTTTGGGAGGTAGGTGTTTCCCATATACTTTTCAGGAGTATGCAGTATGCACAAGATTTTATATGCTTAGAATTCAACCGAAGTACTTCCTCTTATTTTGGGTTTAAAACGGCAGGAACAGTTACTGTGGTAGAATATCTTAATATGAGATTGGTGTGAAGGATGTTAATCGTGATTTTACATGAATTTGGTGTTAGATTTTACTTGTAGCTATTGATTCATTATACTGTCTTTCTCAACTGAACTTTTGCATCTAAGAATTATGAAAATGAGTATGTATTTGATAAACAAGAAAGAGGAAAAGTAAGTGCTGGTCTAGGCATTAACAACAGCTGTTGGTGGCCAGTCAACTAGGAGTCCATTTTATAGAGGTGAGGATTTTTGGATCCTAATTTTGCATAGTAGAGGGGCTTGTTTGTGGCTTAAACATATGTTGCACTTTAAATACATAAGTGATCAAAGCCAACATTGTTAAGTTTCTATACATGCTTGAATTCCCTGCTTTGCTTCACTTTCTCTTTTCATATTTTTTTTACTATTTTATATGCAATAGGGGCTCTACCTTTTTATTCTTTATTCTAATTTTCATGGAGATATTAATGTTTAATACAGCGTTATCTGTTTTTGATTTTCTCATGAGTGCTGAATATCTTTTGATACTCTCCTTATCAGGTGCTGCTGAGTATCCAAGTTTTGGTGGACTCTTGAAGCAGCTTGTTGGACCTTTAACTACACAATTGTCGGATCGGCGGTCTAGCATTGTGAAGCAGGTGCACTGACATTTCCTTTGGTTTTCTATTCTCTGTTTTACACACACACACACACACATTATAAGAAGGCACTGGATTGTGCTTAGTTTCAAGTTAGAGCTTCCTGTTCTGCCTTCCCTTTCTAGAACGAAGGAGATTGTGAATGTTCCCTGTTTAAATACTCGATGTGTCATGAAAGATATCCTGCCCTTAATATTTTTGTTGGTCTCGTCTCAGAATATGAAATCGTCATTTTTGTTTCTTCTTTTGGTCCTTTTTCATTTTGTTACTGTTGAATTTGTAGGAAAGTAAAAGGAAAGGAGGTGTGGAACAATGTGGCAGAATTACTTAGGTTCAACACTCACTTTAGGATAGACACCCATCAGCAATCTATATAGTGCGATGGGAATAAATACAGTTTATTTTCAAAAACAATAATAAAGACTTAAACTATTTCCTATGACTACTGTTATTACAATGCCTTGACTTCTATATTTTCCAATTCATTACTAATCACATGACTCAATACATTTAGTCACGTATTCTATTTTTAACACTGCCCTCAAGCTAAAGCTAATTAAGCTCTAAGCTTCTTACAAAAGAACTCCTTAAAAAGAAATATTTAAAATGAACTCCATTGAAGAGGAAGACAACTCAGGGATGTTGGATACGTTTGAAAGGATAGCACAACAAGGCAGTTGCCAGGTTGAGGAGTGCGTCAAAGAACGTAGGATTGCGCGCTCCTGAGGAACCCAAGAGGCGCCATTGTGCTCGTTCCTCTGTTGGCGCGACTCTGGCCGCGGCGTGGGAGCGTCGTTCAAGCACGCAGGAGCGCTGAGCGGCTACACCTTGCGCGCTGAGCGCTTCCGCTTTGGCCCCAAATTTTGGAGCCCAACCCGCCCAATATGGTTTAAAGGCGCCCTACCCTAACATACCTGATACGATGAACCTCATATCTCTCACTCTCTCACAATGTCACTCAAAGTCCCGCCCACTCGACCTCTGCTTTGTGCCAATCGCCGCGCGTGTCGCGTCCCCAAAGCTGCCATTGGTATTGTGTCACCGCCTTCGTCGCGTCACCGATTGCGCTGCATTCTACCGCCGCCGACGAGGTTCTGCTTTGGGTCTTTTTCTTCTGCTGCTTTGCTTCTTCTTCGTGAGCTGATGGCTAGTGACTGGTGAAGTGGTGAGTGTTGCTCCTCGCTTCTGTTTGTTGGTCTTCTCTTCTTCTTCGGTCTTCTTTTTTTTTTTTTTCTAATCAGGAGACTTTTTCTTTATGTATTACAAATTTACAATAGGTATTGTTTGATGAAAAAAATGTCAAATGGAGGAGCTAGTCAAGATAATAGGACTCGTGTTGAGTCAATCTGGAGCATTGCTGGGCCTGGAGTGGAAGCTGAAAATAGGAAGTAAGAAATTGCATAAGAAAGCCTGGAAATAAGAGTGATGTGGCTTAGAGTTATGGAACTTGTATTGATGGAAATTCAAGGAAAATAAAATGCAATTTTTGTGGACATATATTTAATGGAAGCATTTATAGATTGAAACATCATTTGGCTGGAACACAAAAAGATATTGCACCTTGCATGGAGTTATGGATGATGTGAGAAAACAAATGTTTGGTATTGTATTTGGATTGTAACAAAATTTGATTAAAAAAACAAGACAACTGGATGAAGGAGGAGCAAGCAACAAAGATGGGGAGGAGGAGGATTCTGTTGGTGAAAAAAGAAAAGGGAAAGAAGTGGAGACACCTAGAAACCTTTTCAAGAGAAAGGTTGTTACCACTCAAGCCACCATCAATACCATATTTAAGAAGAATCTGAGGGAAGAAGCATGCCTAGAAATTGCTTCTTTTTTCTACAATAATGCCATACCTTTTAATGTGGCAAAGAGTGAAGAATTTGGTAAGATGTTTGAAAAGGTTGCTCGGCATGGCTTAGGATTTAAGCCACCTTCTTATAATGAATTAAGAGTCAAATACTTGAAGCAAAATGTAGATTTGACAATGGAATCACTAGAAGAACATAAAGCTGTTTGGAAGAAGGTGGGATGCACTATCATGACTGATGGGTGGACAGAGAGAAGACGGACTATATTGAATTTCCTGGCAAATAGCCCTAAGGGAACTTTTTTTGAAGTCTGTTGATGCCTCTCATATTTCTAAAACTGATAGGTTATTTCAAATGATAGATGATGTTGTAGAGGAGGTTGGTGAAGAGAATGTTGTCCAGGTTGTCACGAACAATGTAGCTAACTACAAAGCTTGGAGAGATGTTGATGCAAAAAGGAAAAAAGCTTTATTGGACACCTTGTGCTGCTCATTGCATTGACTTGATGTTGGAGGACTTTGAAAAGAAGTTGGAGCTACACAAGGAGACAATTTATAAGGCAAGGAAAATTACAACTTATATTTATTCAAGAACACTTCTCATTTCCTTGTTGCAACATCACACCAAAGGAACAGATTTGGTGAGACCTGGCATGACTCGCTTTGCTACATCCTACCTCACATTGGGTTGCCTCCATGAGAAGAAAGGTGCATTGTTAAGAATGTTTACTTCTAATGAATGGAAGTCAAGTAAGTTCGCAAAGACAAAGGATGAGAAGTTGGTTGAAAATGTTGTTTTGGATAGGCTATTTTGGAAAGATATTGTTCTTTGCTTAAGGGGTGCTTATCCTCTTCTCCATGTGCTTCGTTTAGTGGATTCAGATGAGAAGCCTCCATGGGGTATATCTATGAGGAAATGGATCGAGCTAAAGAGAAAATCCAACAAGCCTTTCAAGGTGTTCAAAGGAGGTAGACTACAATAGTCTTGCATTCTTTAGTAGTTTATTTTAAATTAGGAATTTAGGATGTTATTATCTTTGTTAGCTAATTCAATTTTTGTATTCTCTAGTTATATGCAATTGTGGGAAATCATTGATGCAAGGTGGGATAGCTAGCTTCATAGGCCTTTGCATGCTGTTGGCTACTACTTGAATCCTCAATTGCATTATAGTGATGGATTTAAAATAGATTATGAAGTTAAAAAAGGGCTATATGATTGCATGGAAAGAATTGTGGGAAGCTCGCGGAAATAACCAAGATTGATGCTCAACTTGAAGACTTCAAGAGTCGAGCAAAGTTTTTTGGGAGGGAAGTAGCCAAGGTTGCTCTTAAGACCAAAACTCCAGCACAATGGTGGGATTCTTATGGGGATGAGCACCTTGAGCTCCAAAGATTTGCCATTTGTGTGTTGAGCTTGACATGCAGTTCTTCAGGATGTGAGCGTAACTGGAGTGCATTTGAGATGATAAATTATTAATATGATTCATATTTCATTTTTAGAACTAGTTTTCCAATTGCTATATATTAAATTCTTTGTATTTTTTAGGTCCACACCAAGAGGAGAAATCGATTGAAGCAGAAAACCATGAATGATGTTGTGTTTGTAATAGCTAATTCTAGACTGGCCAAGAAGAAGCAATCTAAAAAACCTATTGAGTATGACATTGGTGATTTGGATTCGGATGAAGAATGGATTGTGGAAGATGAAGGATTGGATGGTATGGGGATTTGGACATCCGGATGATCTTAACTTGGCCCTTGAAGGAGATGATGGTAGAGTTGGTGGCCCTTTAAATGATTTGGAAATTCCTGATCTGGATGATGATGACTTTGATGATCTTCTTCAAAGAGGGGCAATGAAGATGGAGGAGATCACATAGAAGATGATGAATATGATGATCATAATCCCATGGATTTATTAGTTTAGATGTCATTTAATTCTAGTACTTGGATTTGAGTTGTGTTCTTTAATGTGTTAGTTTTAAATTATGTCAAAAACTTATGGTTTGTTTGTGACTTGATGCCTTTTTAATTGAAGATTTGAAGTAGTAGTACATTATTATGTCAATTATGACCAATTTTGCATATTTGTGTTGTCATATGCACATATATATATTTGTATGAATGGAACTGTCTATTCTAGTAGGAACTTCCGTTCTGTGCTCGTTCCCACGCTTTTCATTCTTGTATCCTTTGACCGTTCCTACGTAGGAGCTCGCTCTTGACAACCTTGGGCAGTTGGAATAACTAACAACTTGAACGACTTGTTGGAATATTATTTGACTGGGAAGAAGAGACTGGAATGGCCATTAGGGAAATTTCATGAAAATGCAATAATAGACAGCAAGAACAGCATATAAAAGCCTTGAATAGTAGGGAAAATGTTGGAGATCTATTACTGTAACAAAAACTATGAAATAAAAAACTAAGGCTAGTATACATCTTGAGTGTGAAGAGTATATCACCAGCATGACTCATGAGTGAGAAACAAAAGTCATCATTTGTATGATTCACAATGGGAGGCTAGTAGGAATCACAACCTAGCATTCATTACTATTGCCATGCGGCAAACAAGAAGCCAACAGCAAAACAGGGGAGTTGAACAGTGTAGGCAGCCAGAAAAATCACTGGAAAGTGAGTAGTTGCTGGAAAAGTCATAAAAAAATGAACACTCACCAAGAAATTTGCTGACGGGGTAGAAGTAGTAGTTTGAAGGAGAAAAAGCTGTCTGAAAGATGACACAATAGTGGTCAGAGTGATTCATGAGTAAGAAAAAAAGAATGAAGAGAAAAGATGAAGTTGATGGAAAAAGATCTAGGGTCTTGACGACCTGACATTATGGTTTACAAATAGAAACGAAGTTTCAAATTTTAGGAACTCAGCAGCGGAATAGGAGGAATGTCAGAGGTCATGGAGGATGGTGTTGCCCTGATATCTTGTTGAATTTGTAGGAAAGTAAAAGGAAAGGAGTAATGTGTGAATTACTTTGGTTCAATAATTACTTTTAAGAAAGGTGGTAAAATTTGATTTTGACTTGGGGGAGAAGGGAGCTGATATCGTCGCATCCATTTTGAGCATCCTTAACATTATCGGAAATTCATAATAGACTCAAAACTTCTGTCATTTGAAATCTGCTTAAACTTTGTTGGCTCCAACCAGACCTTAAGGGTGCTGATGCTGAACCTCTTATACATAACCTGTGAAAAGTTGATTTTTAACATATTTTGAAATAATGTCAGGAAAAGTGTTGGTTGTGACTTGTGATCTCCTTTTGTTTTTCACCCCTTATGTTTGAATGGGTATTATTTTAGCTTAGATTTAAATGTTACACTGGAAGGACACATAATTATTGATGGTCAATCTCTTAAAAGTGATACGCGGACACCTTTTGTTTTGTATTTGCTTTGTTCTAGGCTTGCCATCTATTATGCTTTTTATCGAAGGACCTCTTGGGTGATTTTGAAGCATGTGCTGAGATGTTCATACCAGTAAGTTCATCCTTTTATCTATAATTCTCATGGTAGTGATGTTTTCAGAATCTTGATACTTTATCTGATAATCAGGTCCTTTTGAAGCTGGTTGTGATTACGGTGCTTGTAATTGCAGAGTCTGCAGATAATTGTGTGAAAACGGTAATTTCATATACTTATGAGCTTATCTAATTTTCTGCACTGTCTTATTCCCTTGCAATATCCCATTTTCATGTTTGTTCTCCACCGTCCAGATGCTGCGTAACTGTAAAGTTGCTCATGTGCTTCCTCGTCTAGCTGATTGTGCAAAAAATGATCGGAGTTCAGTACTTCGTGCAAGGTATGCATTATCTACTCTTGTGAATTTTTGAATTTTATATAATGGACGCCATCTGTATTGTAGGTGCTGTGAATATGCTCTTTTGGTACTTGAACATTGGCCTGATGCACCAGAAATACTGCGATTGGCAGATTTATATGAAGATATGATAAGGTGTTGTGTTTCGGATGCAATGAGTGAGGTATTGTTTTTAGTTGTAGCTTATTTAGTTTTCGATAAATAGAAATTGTACATCTTATTTCAACTTCAAATAGCTTTTCAGTGGTTGCACTTTCTTGTGATCTATTTATTAACCATTTGCATCGCATTTGTTGTTGCATTCAGTTGTGAAAATGAATCTCTCTCTCTTTTTTTTTTTCCTGGGGCGGTGGGGGGACTTCAGTTCCATAAAATGAGTTATTTGGTGAAATGTAATATTTATGCTGGTATTGTGAAAAACCATGAGCAAATTTAGTACTAGTTAGCTTTATGCTTCAACATGTGTGTTTGTGTGAGTCGTAAAGAATGTGAGTCCTAAAGAGTAAGATTCAGAAGCTTTGTCCAAAACTCATGTGGAACCAGAGCCTGTTGTGGGCCCCCCTCTCCCCCGCCCCGGGCGCCTGCCCTTGCTCTCTTTTTTCTTTCTTCTTCTTTTCTCCAAACCCTGGTCTTGTTTTCCCACTTTGCAATTGCAATGACTAAACATGAAATGTCCATCATGGGAACAAAATGTGTCCAAGGGATAGTTGTGAATTACCAGGACTCAACTCTTTTGCCATCATGTTTAATAGGGGGTCAGAATCAATGACTTAAATGATTTACCTATGTTAGGCACAAGTAGTATCTGGGAAGAACAATGCACTTTATTGATCACAAGTCTTGGCTAATCACCAAAGACTTCAAAGAGAGTTTACAAGGAACCCTACAGGAGAGGAATTCCCAAAATCTGAGTTAGTTACAAATGAATTCACACCTACAAAAATGCTTATTCTGCACTATTTATACTAATCCTAAATCTCCAACTGTTTTTCCCTCCAAAACTCTTCACAACTAACTTCTTAGCTTCCTAGCTGCCACAGAACTAATCTTCTGCTGTGGGGAGAGTTTCTGGGCCCATATTTGGCCCAATAATGCTGCCCTTATCTCTTCTAACATAGACCTTACCATATCTATGCTCTCTAACTTTCCCTCCCCCCAACAAAACCACAAACACCTTTTCCCCTGTTCTCTCCTCTTGGAGAAGCACCTTGTCCTCAAGGTGAGCAGTGGGGAATCGATCCTGTAAAGAACTCAGCAACTCCCAGGAGTTATCAAAAGCAGGGAGCCCCTTCAACTGAACAAACACCTCGGTTGCACCTGCAGAATTCTGGTGAGCTTGCAGAAACTAATCAAGTTCAGTTTCCAGAATTTCCTACTCGGCCAGCCCTGAGGGTAATGGCTGAAGTTGCTGGCTAGGTGGGATAGCACGTTTCAGGCTACTAACATGGAATACTAGGTGGAGTTTGCAATCAGCCGGCAATTCCAACCTATAAGCCACAGGTCCAACTTGGTCCAAGACCTTAAAAGGGCCATAAAAGTGAGGAATAAGTTTTTCATCTGGTCTCCGCACCAATGACTTAATGCGATAGGGCTAAAACTTGAGGATACTCAATCATTAACCTGAAAAACCACTTCCCTTCGCTTCTTGTTTGCAAAGTACTGCATACATTCTTATGCTAGGGACAACTGAGTTTTTAACTCAGCTAAAACAGTATCACGGTCTGCCATGAGGGCTTGCACCTTAGCTACTTTAGAGGGATATGTTGCCTCTTTGAATGGGACAAGCGGAGCATGCCCGTAGAGAGCCTGAAATGGGGTAGTTTGCATAGAGGCATTAAGGGTTGTATTAAATCAGTATTCAGCCCATGGTAACCAGTACACCCAACCTTTCGGTTTTGTTCCCACAAAGCATCTTAAATAAGTTTCCAAACACCTGTTTGTCACCTCGGTTTGCTCATCCGTTTGTGGGTGATACGAAGTGCTGTATTGCAACTTAGTACCAGCAGCTTTGAGCAAGGCCGACCATAAATTACTGAGAAACACGGGGTTATGGTCTTAGACTATGGTAGTGGGAAACTCGTGGAGGCGCACGATGTCCTGGACAAAAAGCTGAGCGACATCCTTGGCTGAAAAAGGGTGTGCCAAAGGAGAAAAATGGGCATACTTAGTGAGGCGATTGACCACCACCTTTATTGCATCCTTACCCTTCGATTTTGGCAACCCCACAATGAAGTTCATCGAAACTTTTGCCCAAACCTGATCTGGAATTGCTAAAGGCTATAGTATACCAGCAGATGACAATGCTTGATACTTGCTGGTCTGGCAAGTATGACAATATGCCACAAAGTCCTTCACCCTTTGTCTCATGCCATGCCAATAAAGATTCGCAACCAACTTCTTGTATGTTCGGAAAAAACCTAAATGGCATCCTGATGGGAATCATGTACCTCAGCTAGCAAAACAGGGATTTGAGAGGAGTCATGAGGGATAACAGTGTGGCCTTGGTAGAATAATCTACCATTTTTGAGAGAATAACTTGGAAATTAGGGCCCTCCCTGCAAATACCATTGCCATTAATTCCCTTTCATATGCTGACTTCAACTAAGCTCTCTTGGACAACGCTTTGCCAAGAAAAGCTATCGGCCTACCTGATTGAGACAACATAGCCCCAATACCCTAACTCGAAGCATTAATTTTGATGACAAATGATTGGGAGAGGTCAGGAACAGCCAGCACCGAAAGCTCTCCATGGCTGTTTTCAGCTTGTCAAAAGCTTGTTAGGCCTCCTTATTCCACAAGAAACCATTCTTCTTAGTGAGATTGGTGAAGGGCTTAGCAATGCTATCATAATTCTTCACAAATCTTCTATAGTTTCCTGTTAAACCTAAAAAACCCCGTAGCGCCTTCACATCACGAGGAACTGGCCAGGACTTCATTGCCTCGGTTTTTCTTGGAAGCTGAGACCTCTGCTGCAAAGACAATGTGGCCCAGGTACTCAACTTGGCTTACTGCAAAATCACACTTTTTTTTCTTATTTAAAACGAGCTGATTTGCCTGCAGCAGCTAAAACACGGCCTGCAAATGTTCTGCGTGTGTGTTCTCATCCTTGCTGTACACTAAGATGTCGTCGAAAAATACCAAGACAAATCGATGAAGAAAGGGATGCAAAATATCATTCATGAGGGCTTGGAACGTGGAAGGCGCATTAGTGAGACCAAAAGGCATCCCTAGAAATTCATAATGCCCTTCATGAGGCCTAAGGGCCATCTTTCCTATATCTTCCTCCACCATTCGAATTTGGTGGTAGTTGGACTTGAGATCGAGCTTGGAGAGGACAGGAGCCTCCGCAAGCTGATCTAACAACTCATCAATCACCAGAATGGGAATTTATCCAGTATCATGATGTCGTTTAAGACCCTATAGTCAACACAACCTCTAGCTGCCATCCTTTTTCTTGACGAGAATGATGGGGCTTGCGAACGGGCTAATAGGCCTTATTACTCCTACAAGTAACATCTCGTGCACCATATGCTCAATCTCATTCTTCTAATAGTGTGGATAACGATATGGCCTGAGGTTTGGAATGGCAGCACCATCTTTCAACGCTATCGCATGATCATGTGTCCTACGCGGAGGCAAACCAGGCAGGGGTTCAAAAATATCAGCAAAAGAATCTAATACTTGTTGTACGAAACCAGGGAGTAGAATTTAAGCAGCCATTTGTTTCAATAGTGGCCAGAGCTGAACCATGTAGCCACAAGTCTCCCTTCTAGTTCCTTAAGTGTTGGTTTAAGTGCCACACCATGGTAACAAAGCTCCAGATCACTTTGTATTACCATCCATTCATTATTGATATTAATAGTGAACCAAGACTTGCCAAACTTAGCAATTGTCGTCCCCAAGGTGTCAAGCCAAGCCAGTCCGAGTACCAACTCAAAGTCATCCAATAAATGTAAAAGTCCTGCGTGACCAACAGATTGGGAAATTGAATGGAAACTCCCTTACATTTTCCTTGGCCTAGCTTCTGACCACCAGCCATGGTGACAATAAATCTAGAATTGGATTTCACCATCAAATTGGCCTCTTTGACTAGTACAGGGCAAATAGAATTGTGGGAGGCACTTGATCTATAAGGACCTTGACTTTGCACCCCTGCACTAAGCCCTAAGCTCTAATCCGCCTCTGAGTTCCCTGACTTGTCATGGATTTGAGCATCAAATGGACTGGAGTTGTATCCTCCTCCAATTCCTCAGGTGCATAATGCCACACGCCATCAAATTCCTCTTCAACCAGCATTAGTTTCAGGCATTTGTTCTTGTAAACATGAACAATGAATTTATCGTCACAGAAAAACACAGCCCCTTAGCTCGCTTAACCCTATACTCATCATCGGATAAATGCTTAAGACCTCGCCTATTTGGGCCCTTATTCTCATCTGATTGTGCTACCGAAGGAGCAGCAAGTAATGGTGTTGTATAACCCTTCGGTCTACTCAGAGTAGAAGCATATGTAGGCAACAATCTACTAGAAACCTTTTTGTATCATTTTGTTCCTACTTCCAACTAACTCATCTTTGTTCATCAATTCTTCCAAGGTAGCAAAAGTATGGAGTTTAAGCTCAACTCTTACTTTCGGTTTGAGACCATTGGGAAGAGCCCAACAGATAGCGTTGGTTAGTGATCTTAAGAGGACTTGCATACAGCTCATATAGCTCTCTGTACTCGCGAATGGAGCCTTCTTGTTTGACACCAAACTCAATTCAAAGGGATTTTGAGCCAATTCAGCTTGAAACCGTTTGATGACTCCATCGCGGAATATGGTCAAGATGGATCGCGGACAGACCTCTCCCACCACTGGAACCTAATTAAGACCTTCCCTTCTAGCACGATCTTCGCAACAAATAGCCATTGATTTTCAGGGACTTCCCTCACTTGAAAATAGCGTTCAATGCTATCAAGCCTTGCAACACAGCATCACCATTGAACATAGGTATGTCAATACATCGCCAATGATCGAGTTGGCGTAGTCGTGCATTGCTATTCGAAAAGCCATAACCATCACTGCCAAAACCACGCTGATCCTGCGATTTTGCTCATCATGATCTTGAGAATTGTGGAAGTTCCCATCCTCGAACAGGTTCCTGATGTCGATTTTGTCGTGTAGAAGAATCGCAATCGCGATGCTGTGCTCTCTCATCAAATTGCGCGGTGAGAGATTTTAGAGAGGTAGAAATTTCCATGACCGAAGCTGCGATGTTCGTGATTGTAGTGCGACCCTCTTCTTGCTTCAACTGGATGGCATCGATCATTGCTTCCAATGCTTCGAATTTCTTATCATTTTTGGCAGCCATTGAAGTCAAATTCCCGGGATTCACAAGGAATCTAATACCAAATGTGAGGCACAAAATAGTATCTAGGAAGAACAATGCACTTTATTGATCACAAGTCTTGGCTAATCACCAAAGACTTTAGATAGTTTACAAGGAACCCTATGGGATAGGAATTCCCAAAATCTGAGTTAGTTACAAATGAATTCACACCAATAGAAGTGCTTATTCTGCACTATTTATGCTAATCCTAAATCTCCAACTGTTTTTCCCTCCAAGACTCTTACTTCACGACTAACTTCTTATCTTCCTAGCTGCTGCTGAACTAATCTGCCATGGGGAGAGTTTCTGGGCCCATATTCAGCCCAATAATTCTGCCGTTATCTCTTCTGACATAGACCTTACCCTATCTAGGCTCTCTAACAAGCTGCATACATCTATTAATTTGTCATTTGTTATGCTAATTATATTGTTTATTTTCTGTCAATGGAAGGGTTACAAAATGACATGATTCTTCATTACTTTGTTTCAATGTGTAATTATGTTTGGTAAGATGTTTGAAAAAATCTCATGCAGTATGCAATTTACATTATATTAGAAAGTATGATATTTCACTTTTTTTAAGCAAACCTTGCTCTTTTCATTTACAAAATTTATTCATTAACAGATGCTTGTCAGCATTTCCTTTGACATGACATATTTCATGTGGCCACGTTATTGGTGGCAAGGTATGGCATGAAAATGATTATAGTACAATTATGAAACGTGATAGGTGCGGTCTACTGCAAGGATGTGCTACAGAATGTTTGCAAAAACTTGGCCTGAGCGATCCCGTCGTCTATTTTCATCCTTTGACCCTGCTATTCAAAGGGTATATGCGTATAATCTTGAAAGTATTATTTCTCCCGTGTTTGTTGCTTTAGTCAATTTTTAAGGTGAACATAACTCGCAGTTGATAAATGAAGAGGATGGAGGAATACATAGGCGACAAGCGTCACCTTCCATTCGTGACAGAAGTGCACTGATTTCATTAACTAGTCAGGCGTCTGCTCCCTCTAATGTACCTGGTTATGGAACTTCTGCTATTGTTGCAATGGACAGAAGTTCAAGTTTATCATCGGGGACATTGGTCTCCTCTAGTGTTCTTCTTTCACAGGCCAAATCACTTGGTAAAGGTACAGAACGTAGTTTGGAAAGTGTGTTGCATGCAAGCAAACAGAAGGTTACTGCTATTGAAAGCATGCTTAGAGGTTTGGATTTGTCTGATAAGCGTAATTCTTCTGCTTTCCGGTCATCAAGTTTGGATCTAGGTACCAAATAAGTTTATCTGTTAAATATTTTCATTTCTACCTCCATTTTCAGGATTTGTTGTCATTCTTTGTATAATGGTGTTAATGGCATGGTTTTTAAACTATTTGTGAGCGGCTAAATTTATCTCTTATTGTCCCTAGTGCAGGAGTTGACCCTCCATCATCTCGAGATCCACCATTCCCTGCTGCTGCCCCGGCATCAAATCATCTGACTAGCTCTTTAAGAAAAGAATCAACTACTTCTGGTGTCAATAAAGGTAGCAGCCAAAATGGTGGTTTGGGTATGTCTGACATAATCACCCAAATTCAAGCTTCCAAGTATTCTGGAAAGTTATCATATCATAGTAATGTTGGCATTGAGCCTTTATCAGCATTTTCATCGTTCTCAAGTAAAAGGGCTACTGAAAGATTTCAAGAAAAAAGTTCTGTTGATGAAAACAATGAGATTAGAGAGGCTAGGCGATATATGAACCCCAGCATGGATAGACAGTATGTGGATATGCCATATAGAGATGGAAACTTAAGGGATTCACAGGGTAGTTATGTGCCTAATTTCCAGAGACCACTATCGAGAAAGAATGTAGCTGGACGTACATCTACTGGCCGGAGGAGGAGTTTTGATGATAGCCAATTATCTCTCAGAGAGATGTCACATTTTGCAGATGGACCTGCATCTCTTCATGAAGCTCTGAGTGAAGGACTTAATTCTGGTTCTGGTTGGTCTGCCAGGGTTTCTGCCTTTAATTATATTCACTCTTTGTTGCAGCAAGGTCAGAAAGGAATTCAAGAAGTAGTCCAGAATTTTGAGAAGGTAATGAAGTTATTTTTCCGGCACTTAGATGATCCTCACCATAAAGTTGCACAGGCTGCTCTTTCTACACTTGCAGATATTATTCTAGCATGCCGAAAGCCCTTTGAGGGTTACATGGAAAGAATGTTACCGCATGTGTTTTCTCGGTTAATTGATCCTAAAGAGGTTGTTAGGCAAGCATGTTCAACGACTTTGGAGGTAGTTGGCAAAACATACAGTATAGATTCTCTCTTACCGGCTTTGGTGCGCTCACTTGATGAACAAAGGTCTCCAAAGGCAAAATTGGCTGTTATTGAGTTTGCAATTAGTTCTTTTAACAAGCATGCAATGAATCCAGAAGGTGCTGCTAATATTGGCATCCTAAAATTATGGCTTTCAAAGTTAACCCCGTTGGTTCATGACAAAAATACAAAGCTTAAAGAAGCAGCTATTGCATGCATCATATCAATGTACTCTCACTTTGATTCAACTGCAGTTCTGAATTTTATTCTTGGTTTGTCAGTTGAGGAACAAAACTCTATGAGGCGAGCCCTTAAACAGTGCACCCCTCGTATTGAAGTAGACTTAATAAACTATCTGCAAAGCAAGAAAGAGCGACAACGATCAAAGTCTTTGTATGATCCATCTGATGCTGTGGGAACATCCTCTGATGATAGTTATGCTGGTTTGTCTAGGAAAACTCATTACCTCGGTAGGTATTCTGCTGGTTCTCTCGATAGTGATGGTGGCAGGAAGTGGAGTTCCCAAGATTCAACCCTCCTTAAAACTAGTCGTGGCCAAGCAGCTTCTGATGAAACCCAGGAACAACCGTATCAGAATTTTGAGACTGATGCCAATTGTAATATTCTTGGCTCAGAAACTAAAGATCTTCCTTACACAGTCAATTCAACAGATCAAAACTTAGGCTTTCACACTAGCCAAGTTGGACATGTGGACAGCAGCATGAACTTTGAGGTTCTGCCATTGCATCTTGATGTCAATGGTCTGATGTCATTAGAACATTTAAATATTGCTGAAGGCTTTGGACATGGCAAAGAATATCTTTCTGAACTGAATCATAATCATCAGTCAGCTGAAGCCGTGAAGATTAACTCCACAACAGGACCAAGTATTCCTCAAATTCTTCATATGGTGAGCTAAAAATTAGTAGAGGATGAGTTTGAGTTGGCTTTATAATTTTGTTTTTTGGAATAAGAAAGATTCAATGTAAAAGAGAGGTAGGGTTAAATCATGAGGGACGATAAGCATTTTTGAAGAACATCACAATAAAGCAAAAAAATATAGAAAGTAAAAGGTCCACTTAAAATCAACAAAATCCCATTGTAAAACAGGTGCAGAAACCCTAAAATAAGAGTAGTGTTCTTTAACCCATAAAGGAGGCCAAGAACATGAGTCTGTCCTGATGGAGATATAATGGCCAAAATCATTGTTCATGTTAAGGATAGCTGAAATTAAGGACAGAATATTGGGCCGTAAATTAGGATATAATTTGTATTTATTTAGTTTCCTATTTTGCTCTCTAATTGTTGTCAAATCCTTGTAATTCAGCTTGTAACATTTTATCACTATTAATAGAAATACATGAGTGCTTGGCTAGGCGAAGGCCATGGCTTCTGCACACTACCGTTTCTTGACCTAAATAACATGGTATTTAGAGCCTGGTTCTCCTAAAAGTCCTCGTACAACCTTTTCTTTCTTCCTCTTCCATTTTTTTTCCCGTCTTCATTTTTTTTATTGTTGGAGTTGTGTGAGAGGTTAAGTCCCACATTGGTTGAGAATGGACTAAGTGAGTAGTATATAATATGGGAGAAGCCATAACTTAGTGTCTTAAGGTTATGGGTCAAGATGTGGCGTCTAGCCTGGTGGTGTGGTGCTCTCACTTAACCCGTTGGTTGTATCTCTCCTTAAGTGGTATTGCTGGGAAGAGCAATTGGCTGATGGGGGAGCAATGTGGTGGGTCTCACACTTAAGGGGGAGATTGTGACTCATTACCTTAAGGTTTTTGGTCAAGATGTGGCATCTGACCCGGTGGTGTGGTGCTCTCACTTAGCCCGCTGGTTGTATCTTCCTCTATTGCACTCCCCCGCCCTAACATCCCCGACTCAATGCTTTTTCCCTTTTCCCTTTATTTTCCTTACCCCATTGTATTTTTGGTTGCACTTGTTTTGTTCAAGATGTTCGCCCTCAAATTACTAAACTTGATCCTAAATCTTTGAAATGTGTATTTGTTGGTTACTCTCGTTATCAAAAAGGGTACCGCTGTTTTTCTCTTGATCTAGGACGATAATTGCTATCTACAAACATCACTTTTTTGAGACCACACCCTTCTTCCCTAGTATTCCTGCTCCACTCCATCCACTGCACGTTCCAATGATGACTTTCTTGTCTACACTGTAACCCTACACACGCCAAAAGAGTGACCACCAATCATACAGGTGTATACTAAGCGAAAAGACCAACCAAACTTGGGTGTTGTCACTGAACCAGATTCTTAACTTCTTGCTGTGACTTTGGCTAGAGATCCAGCACCTTCCCCACATCATGACCTTCCAATTGCTGTTCGGAAAGGTAAAAGGTCCTGTACGTACCCCATCTCTTCTTTTGTTCAGCATAATGCCTTATCACCTTCTTCTCGAGCTTTATTGCCTCTTTCGATAGTGTTGTTGTGCCTAAAATTGTTGCTGAAGCATCCTCTTGTCTTGGCTGGTGTGCTGCAATGGAAGAGGAGACAAGTGCCCTTGATCATAACCACACTTGGGATTTGGTTTCATTGCCTCCAGTAAAGAAAGCGATTGGATGTAAATGGGTATTTGCTGTCAAAATGAATCCGATGGCTCTGTTGCTCGATTAAAAGCATGGCTGGTTGCTAAGGGTCATGCCCAAGTCTATGGTATGGCTTATTCCAAAACCTTTTCCCTTGTAGCCAAACTTACCTCTATGTGGTTGTTTATTTCCTTGGCTGCTTCTAATGGTTGGCATCTTCAACTACTAGATGTTAAGAATGCATTATTGCATGGTGACCTTCAAGAGGAGGTATATATGGAGCAACCACCTGGGTTTGTTACTCAGGGGAGTTAGGTCCAGTATGCAAACTTTGTAAATCCTTGTATGGACTAAAACAGTCTCCAAGGGCTTGGTTTGGGAGATTTAGTGAAGTCGTCATTGAGTTTGGGTTACAACGGAGTGCATATGATCATTTGATGCTCTTCAAACAAGGTAGTACAGTTGTATTCTTCTAGTAGTCTATGTTGACGATATTGTCATTCCTGGGAGTGATGTTGTAGGGATTATTGCGCTCAAAAAGCTCCCTTTAGAATCATTTCCAAACAAAAGACTTGGGTGCTCTTAAGTACCTTCTTGGGATTGAAGTCCTAAGGAGCAACAAAGGGATCTTTCTATCTCAGAGAAAATATGTTGTTGACTTGTTGGAGAAATTGGATTGTTGGCAGCAAAGCCATGCATGGTTGTCAAGAGTGTGCATTGCAGCATAGGAGCGTACGCTTTTACACACCTATGATGGGCCACCGTGTTCGCTCCCGTTCATGGGCGTCTTTTTTTGTGGAGTGTGTTGGAGCGTCATGCTAGAGCGTAAGAGCGGCAGGAGGCGGCTGCTCCTTGCGATCCGCAGGCTCCTAGGAGGCCTGAAATTTTGGGCTTGACTTGGTTCAATTTGGAAGAAGAAAACCCTAAGGGACACTTACTTACCTCTCTTTGTCACTCAATCTCTCTCTCACTCTCTACCTCTTGCACGTCGCACCCTCTTTGTTGGTTCCCGTCCCTTCGCCATCGTGCTGCCGTCATGCCGTTGTAGTGCTGCGTTGCGCCGTTGTCCGCATGTCTCCGTCCTTGTCACGCAACCTCTATCCTCAGCATAGCACCTCCGTGTGCCTCGACTTTGTTGTTTCTCCTTCTCTCTCATCGTGCATTGTGGGCATCCATTCTGTTTCTACTTTTCTTTTTTTTTTTGGTCGTGCTGTTTTTGCTTCTTTGGTCATCATCGGAGGGAGCAGGTGATTGTGGGTTTTTTAAGTGTGGTTGGGTTTTTTAGTATATTATTGATTTTTTTTTTGAGGAATACGGATTGGGCTTTTTTAGTTGCAAGTGTGGTTGGGCTTTTATTTTTTGATGTGGCTCATTGCTAAAAATGTGGGTTACTGCTGATTTTTTTTTCTGTTCACATATTCTTCTGTGATTGTTGATTAGGTATTATTTGAGGAAAAAAAAAACTTGTCATCAAAGTGGGTTGTGACTATTTTTTTTTAATTGAAATATTACTATGTTAAATTTGACTAATTTTGCTTATTTGTGTTGGTATATGCATATATATTTGTTGGTCACCAAGGCCTGAGAGGAGATCCATCATTTATTGGTTTGCTATTAATAGCATATCAATTACTAATTAGTTGTTAATAGCATATATACTAGATTAGATATAAATATGTATTTTAGGAAATTATTTGTACATCTCTTGAGAATTATCTCTCTGCTACTTTTTAGGGATAGGATTTTATTCTCTTTCCTTGTTGATTAGATTCCTTGTACCAATCTATTTATACCAATCAATTTCAATAGAATGAGTATTCCTCAAATTTTGCATGGTATCAGAGCAAGTTCTGATCCAGGCGTTAAAAAAAAAAAAGTCAGCCATGGCCGACGAATGCAGCTTGACCACAACCCAAACAACAAAGCCGGCGGCTGGTGAATATTGGACAGTAAATTAGGATATAATTCCCATTTATTTAGTTTCCTATTTCACTCTCTAATTGCTGTCAAATCCCAGTAACTCAGCTTGTAACATTTCATCACTATTAATATAAATACATGAGTGCCTGGCTAGATGAAGGTCATGGCTTCTGCACACTGCTGTTTCTTGACCTAAATAACAGTTCAGAACTGTAGCATTATGCTGCAGCTAAATACACCAAATACCTGCCAGAAGTGCTAGTTCCATAAATTCTTTGGGAGTAAGCACCCGTTTTAAGTAATGAGTAAGAACAATTGGAGGCTAGTGGTGTAGGGCCAAAATTAATTGTATGGACAGGGATGCACCCTAAATGAAATTCTTTGCATTGATCACTTTGTATAATATTAAAGCAAGATCCTTCAAATAAACTACATCTGCCCCCAGCTTTGATAGTTTTGTTGTGTGTACATGAATATGCAACCCACCCAAAATTTTCTAGTTCTGCCCTGTACTAGAGACAGCTTTATTTGGTCAATGTGCTTGTGAACAAATCAGTCTCTAAATTTATTTTAAATTACTTAGCTTTCCTCGCAACTAAAAAGATATAGCATTTGTTTTGTGCAGATATGCAGTGGGGATGATGGAAGTCCTAGTTCAAGTAAGCAGACTGCACTTCAACAGCTTGTTGAAGCTTCTATAGCAAATGATCTTTCTGTTTGGACCCAGGTATTATTGATTTGATTAGTATTTCCTTCTTGGTCTGAAGTTGAATGATTGTCAGTTGTACTTGGAAGATCTAGTCCATTGAACTTCATAATCAAACCAATGTTGTTTCTTATCTTCGTATGAGTGTTTTTGATTTGATAGTTAATATTAATATTAACTATTAACCAATGCTATTTTTTATGCAAAAAAAAAAAGGAATGCTCTTTATTTTCCTATGTGAAAATATTTTTTTTTTGTATGTTGTATATAGTGATTTTTTCTCTTGTTCTTGGATTACTTTATTGGCTGAGATCAAAAAATAGAGAAATTCTGCATGTAAAAAAAAAAAAAAAAATCTCCAATATGTTCTATTTATTAAGCACCATTGGACAATATCTTGGATTGTTTTCTTTGTGTAATGTTAGTTTCATGGTGTAACTGCAGTACTTCAATCAGATTTTGACAGTTGTGCTTGAGGTGCTGGATGACTCAGATTCCTCAATCAGAGAACTTGCTCTTTCATTGATTGCTGCAATGCTAAAAAACCAGGTTCGTAATCCCTGTTGTGCCCTTCTTGGATTATGCCCTTGCTCATATTGGTACTTGCAACTGTACATATTTCTCCTCTTGAGGGCAGTTTGGAATATAATGAGAGATTTTTTTATCTCTGTGTTTATTGTTTCCAGAAAGAAGCAATGGAAAATTCAGTTGAAATTGTAATCGAAAAGCTTCTTAATGTTACAAAGGATAGTGTTCCTAAGGTAACCAACTTTATGTTGTTCTTGGTCTCTTCCATAATTGCTTTCTTTTCCTAGTTTCTGAAATTTTTATCTTCTTTTCAGGTCTCGAATGATGCAGAGCACTGCCTGACCATTGTTTTATCTCAGGACGATCCATTCAGATGTTTAAGTGTATGCATTTCTTGATTCTTCTGTTGGTCCTCCTTCCTGCTTGTAAATGTATTATAGAATAAGCGGGCATGGGTTTGCTTTATTAACTTAAAACTGATGTTAAGTATTAAAATGTTTCAGGTTATTGTCCCTCTACTGGTTACCGAGGATGAGAAAACTCTAGTCACTTGCATAAATTGCTTGACAAAGGTAATTGTCAAATTTTTCTTCAAGTGATTGTTTCTTGTAAACCGTTTCTGAAATGAATTCCACTTTCTGATATACTTAATTTTTCAAAGCTTCTTTCTGTTTTGGTAGGAAGTGCTTGGCCCCTATGAAGCAGTGATGCTTCAAAATGGGGAAAGCATCCCTTTGAACTCATCTAATACCAATATGCTTATAATATTTGTAAAAACATATCATTGGATTATCCTGTTGATCTTTTATTTTTTTTATATTTGAATTTTTAAATAATTGATACGGCTTGGATACCTCTTGGTTATTCCAACCAGTATGCTATTTGTTTGAATTTTTCAAGACCTGCTGGATAAATATGGTCCTGCTCACAAGTCCCTGGCTTTCCTTTCAGAAATTTTATATTGAATATGTCCCGGTTTTCAATTTACCCAGGAAAAGCAGGGTCATGTATATCAGCTAGTGATAGTAAGTAGGAATTATAAGTGGATCTCATATCACTAAAGCATACTAAAAAGTAATCCCCTTTTTTGCTCTCTAGGGTTGTATCTTCAAGTATTACATTTGTATTACATCCCATATTTTGAGAACTCGCTATATCTCCACATCTGTATCATATAGTACCCAGTCAGACCACATAGGCAATGACATTTTTTGTGCATGAATTAGATTTGCATCACGAACATATATGCTGTTTAACTAAGGTTTTTCCCTTCTTCAGCTTGTGGGCCAGCTCTCTCAGCAGGAACTGATGGCTCAGTTGCCCTCATTTTTGCCTGCTTTATTTGAAGCTTTTGGAAACCAGAGTGCAGATGTTCGTAAGGTACTGACCATTAGTTAATGGTACTTCATACATTTACCGAGAGTTAGGTAGTAAAAAATTTCTTATTTCTTATTAACACACTGTAAAATGGTGTATGCGGTTATGGCAAAATTATCCAACAACTGAAGATTAGATTGTTGACTTGTTTGGTACTTAATCAAAGCAGTGTTCTGTTCCAACATTAATAGAATCACTAATTGAAACAACTTAAAATAATTGAGGAGGAAAAAAAAAATGCTTTGAAAGATTTCATCTTGGCTCAGGCTTCTTTATGATTCGAAACATTGAGAAATTGCCATTAGATATTGTGGAGATCCTTCTTAAACCTGTAATGTATATTTACCGCGTGTATGCTGGAGCTTCATATTTTCTTTAGCACCACGAGCTATCTGTTTTTGAGTGACTTGGTTGGTTGGTCAAGCTCAGCAGTTCTGGGCCTCTTTTTTCTTTGCATTAATCACGGACAATATGCTACAGGGATTCCTATGGCTACATGATAACTGCTCCTGTTTCTATCATTTCCTTATAATTTTCTTGCTGGGGACAACATCAGATAGTTCGTTTCACTATAAATATTGTGAGATGGTTATTAATTTCAGATATACTTGAAATGGAAAACTGAATTGGGGATAGTACTTTGGTTACATTTGGCTGGCTGGAATTGGAATTGAGATGACAGTTATTCCCATGGAAATGGCCATTCCCTCAGACGAGTGAAGGCCTAGTCTGTTCCATCAAGGGTTGATTCAATTACCAATATATCTTGATTTTTTTTCAATTACATTATCTCCAGTACCACCACTCCTACCTGCACTGCCCATTGCCACTACTTGTCATCATCCCTTACGCAGCAACATGCATCACTGCAAACTACCACGGGAGCCCCAACCAACCAACTGCCCCAATGTCTGGCCCAACCAAATCACAGTTACCATTATTGCCATAACATCCACTACTATTGCTCTTGCCTCCACTACCATTGTTATTTTTTCTCACTCTATGCTGGCAATGTGACCTGACTTGGTATGCCAAATGCATGGATAGAATGGAATGGTATTGAGAATGATCATTCAACTCCATTTGACTTAGATTTCAAACAAAAAATTACTCTAGAAGACCAAATGTAATCTTATGCTATGAAGTTATCCTTTGCGTGTCATTACTTTATGTATGTCAGTGTTGATGATTTGGTAGACTTGAGCCACTGAAAGTAGCTATACACCTTCCTGTGATGTGGCAAATTTGATGATCAGTGAACTATTCTCTTTGTTCTCTTTCAAGTACTGAACATCTACTTTTAGCTGTTTTTCTAGATGAATAATGGTATACACAATGGATGATAAACGTGACTGGCGATATATAAAATTATTTCCTGTAAATTAGAGGGATTGGTATTTTTTTTATTGCTAGTAATTGTTGACATGTTTTTGCCGTGTCCTTTTCCTCCATTTGTATATCTGTCTCTTTCATTGTTCTCATTTTATGTTAATGGTGGATGGTGCAGACTGTTGTTTTCTGTCTAGTGGATATTTATATCATGCTTGGCAAAGCATTCTTGCCATACTTGGAAGGGCTCAACAGCACGCAGTTGAAGCTGGTCACCATTTATGCGAATCGAATCTCACAGGCTAGGACAGGAACATCAATTGATGCCACTCATGATTAGCAGGTTCATCTGGAAAAAAATTGTAGGTTTGGGGTTGTTTTCTTATTCATTGTTGTGCATTTTGTATATTTTCATGCATGAGTTTTTCAGGTGGGTTTTCATTGTCTTTTCTTCCTCACCTTTGTCATATATATATTTTTGGTATTTTTGGTCTTCCCTTTTCCCTACCATTATTGGATTTGGAGAGTGCTGGTGGTGGAATGCAATGCGCAAATTGTAATCAACATTGATGAAACACTATAGATTGTATTCAAAGGCTTTTGGACAAGTCTGTTGTCCTTTTTTCTTTTTGGTGAATAGTCGCTGTTCATGCCATAAAAATTTAACAATTTTTACAGTGGTATCGTTTGATCCATATAGCCGACCCTAAGTGGGAAGGCTTAGTTGTTGTTGTAATAGTCCTTGTTGTCTTTGATTTGGTGACTTGAATATTGTGTATTTTGGTATGTAAATTTTTGGGAAGCTGCGTTTCCTTTCCTTTTCTTTTTCTTTTCTGGATGATAGTATAAAACCCTCTTAGTGTTAGTTCTTGTCGAGGGTGTTGTGTGTTATGATTTTTAGCATCACTTTTACAGTTTCGCACATTGAATGTGCCACTAATTTGTTAGAATGTTTAAATTGTAAAAAAGTTCATATTTTACCCAATTATCTCTTTAGGTCAAATGTATGATACATGATGATATTGATCCAATGATCCAAGTCACAAAAGGAGTGATAATCTAAAGGATCAACACAAGAATTTACAGGGAGAAAATAAAATACCGTAAAGGGCGAAGGCGAAGCTATAATCCCTAGCCAAGGAAATTACTTTCTGAAATAATTGTGGGCCAGTAACTGATCCACCATCAAAAATGAAATCATTGCCGGCGTTTCAAACCGCATTGCAAGCCTAACAAAAAGAAAGGGCCAACTTATCCCATAGAAAGAGCGAGACTTAAATCATGATATATTCTTCCACCCAGACACGTAAGGGGAGAGGAAGAAATTACCACGATCAAGCCTATTGTCGATGCTCATTCACAAGCTCCGAGCAAAGTCGCAATCTCGGAGGATGTGGAGCACCGTTTCAGGGAGTTGAGAGTAGATTGCACAAATGTCAGACTGTCATATGTCTTCTAGCTCGAGCCTGGTTAGTCAGTAAGGCTTCATTACCCACTAGCCACATAAACATTCTAAGTCTTTGAAGGGCTTCTTCAATCTTCCAAATATCGCAGGGTAGCAGCAGAAGTAGACTGGCAAACAGAATAAGCTGAACGGAGAGAAAATTGCCCAGAAAAATTATGGAGCCAGGCCACAGTATCCTTTCTTGCATTCGAGTTAGGGGCTCTAGTTGGGATAAAAAGGGGAACACAATCCACAGGCAGCATTTGCTTAATAAGATCCTAATTCCATTCCCCATTCCCAGCCGAGAAATCAGCTACAATATTATCTTCCATATTGTCTTGTAAGTCAATTTGGGAAAAATCCTTCAGCCTGTGAACACCGAGAATCTAGTGGTCATGCCAAAAATGAATTTCCTTGCCATCATTAACTCTCCAAACTAGGTTATTGGTGAATTTATCCTAACTGCTAACTACATGTTAATCAGGAATTAGGTTTCGGGAATTGATTTGGAGACAACCCATTAATTATAAATAATTAGTTTTCCTAAAATAGGTTAGATAAATTAGGCAATAGAATATTTGTAATAATGAGTTGTAATTACCTGTAATTAATCTTACTATTATTTATAGAAGGAATACAATAGAAAAAGTTATGTAGTCAATTTTCATGACATGGTATCAGCCTCGTGACAATCCCACTTTCGCGATCTTGGTTTCTCTTCTTCGTTCTTGGTCTGCCCTGGTTGTATCTTGGCTTTGAATTTCGTGATCTTGGTCTCTGAGGTTGTTCTTCATTCGCGAACCTCTTCTCAAATTTCCAGGATTTCCAGGCCGCCGCTATTGCTCCGCGCCTTCTCCATCATGACAACTCAGAGAAAGAACATTTATGTGTCCACTTCAGGCAAGAATTATGTTGCTTGGGAATTCCAGATTCTCGATGTATGTCAAAGGGAAGGGATTATGGAGTCATTTGGATGAGCTCTCCACGACGCCAGAAAAACTTGCCTTAGATGCATGGGAAGTGAAAGATGCTTAGATTATTCTTGGATTCTAGCTTTTATCCCAGATGATCAATAATTTGCCTCTTTTACAACTGCCAAAGAAATGTGGGAATATTTGAAGCGTATTTACAATCAGGATAATACGGCTAAGCGTTTTCAGTTGGATCTTGAGATAGCCAATTACAAACAAGGTACTTTGTCTATTCCAGAGTATTATTCTGGTTTTTTGAATTTATGGACAGAACACTCTCCATTTTATATGTTGTTGTTCCCAAACCTTTACTTCTGGCTGTCCGAGACGTTTATGACACCAGGAGCGGATCAATTCCTCATGAAACTGAACCAGAGTTAAAGGCTGTCAGGTGCTTTGCTAACTAGGAATCCTATTCCTTCTTTGGATACATGTGTTGGTGAACTTCTCAGGGAAGAACAACGCTTACACAAGGAACCATGTCTCATGATGCTGCCTTTTGAAACTATGACGGTTGCATATGTTGCCCAGAGTAAAAGTAAAGGTCGTGATATGCGAGAGGTTCAATGCTTCTCGTGCAAACAATTTGGTCATGTCGCTCGTAGTTAGGTAAGAAGTTTTGCAATTACTACAAGCGCGGGTCATATCATCTCGCTGTCCACGCGTCCTAGACCAACACACGTCCAGTGCAGGCATTCCATGCCAATACCAGCTCAACAACTTTTCCTTCCACTAATGGTGCATCTGATGGTGGTGCTCTGCAGCCTAAAATGATTCAACAACTAGTACTTTCAACCCTTTCAGCCTTGGGCGTTCATGGTAAGTCTTCTCATGTTTCTCGTCTATGGTTTCTTGATTCCGTGCATCCAATCATATGATAGGTTCCTCTGAATACTTGCACAATATACATCCTTACCATGGTACTCAGAAAATTCAAATTGCTGATGGTAATACTATTTCTATCACTAATGTTGGTGACATAAACTCTGCTTTTCGGGATGTGCTTGTATTACCTGGCCTTGCTTCCAACTTATTGTCCGTTGGTCAATTAGTGGACGCCAATTGTAATGTTAATTTTTCTCGGGTTTTGTATTGTGGAGGAGATGTCGGGAAAGGTGATTGCGAAGGGGCCTAAAGTGTGAAAATTGTTTCCACTCCAATTTATCTCCAGTCATTTATCTTTTGCTTGCAATAATGTTTTGAATCTATATGAGG
The DNA here is from genome assembly GCA_030441495.1 of Dalbergia oliveri. Taxonomy (NCBI): domain Eukaryota; kingdom Viridiplantae; phylum Streptophyta; class Magnoliopsida; order Fabales; family Fabaceae; genus Dalbergia; species Dalbergia oliveri. The sequence continues at coordinate 17,094,775 of JAMLFY010000013.1, read as the reverse complement.
ATTGGCATAGAAAATTGGGCCATCCAAACTTTGTTGTTTTGTCTCACTTGTTTAAAATTGGTTTGTTGGGTAATAAACATGTTGTTTCTCCTGCATCTGTTTCCATTTGTTTGCAAATTGGCTAAAAGTAAAACACTTCCTTTTCCATCAAGTGCTCATCATGCTTCCACGTGTTTTGAAATAATTGATAGTGACATTTGGGGTATGTCTCCTGTAGCTTCTCATGCTCACTATAAATATTTTGTCACATTTATCGATGGTTACAGCGTTTTACTTGGATATACTTTCTTAGATCTAAATCTTATGTGTTTTCCATGTTTTAGAAATTTCTGACATATGTTGAACATCAATTCCAAGCCAGGATTAAAATTTTTCGTTCTGACTTCTGGTGGTGAGTACATGTCTCATGAGTTTCAGGAGTATCTCCAAAAAAGTATCTTGTCTCAACATTCCTCCCAATACTCCTCAACAAAATGGCATTGCAGAACCTAAGAATCGTCACTTGCTTGATATGACACGCATGTTACTTCTCCAAGCTTCGTTCCATCCAAATTTTGGGTGGAGGCTCTATCCACAGCTGTCTTCTTGATCAATCAAATTCCTTCTATAGTTATTGATCTTGATTCTCCTTTCTTTCGTCTTTTTAAAACTCAGCTGATTATAGTACCTTACATACTTTTGGGTGTGTATGTTTTGTTCACCTACCTCCAATTGAAAGGCATAAGCTTGGAGCACAATCTGTCCAATGTGCATTTATGGGGTATAGTCACTCTCATAAGGGTTTCGTGTTATGATATTTCTAACAATCGCTTTCGCATTTCAGGAATGTGACATTCTTTGATAATCAATTTGTGTTTCCTTGTCTTTCTTCTACTTCGCATAATATTACCATTCTTCCCCAATTTTCTACTCTGACCCATTCTGGAGAACGTTTCAAACCAGGCATTACTTATGTCAGATGACGCAGCCAACATATTCCCACTTCCCCTCCCGACGTGTCCCCACCTGATCCTATACCGATGGAACCATGACGATCTAGTAGAGTGTCTCGTTCACCTACAGATATTCACCAGGCAGGCTTCATCACATACTTCTCTCCTCTCTCTGGCACATCTATTCCTACTTGTTACTCAGGCAGTTAAAGACGTGTGTGGATAAAAGCAATGAGCGATGAACTTCAGGCCCTTCAAGATAATTTCACATGGGATATTGTCTCCCCCTCCTGATATCAAACCTATAGGCTGCAAATGAGTGTATTCTGTGAAACTAAATTTTGATGGTTCCCTCAACCGTTACAAGGCTCGATTAGTTGCCTTAAGGAACAAGCAAGAATATGGAATTGATTATGATGAGACATTTGCACCTGTCGCTAAAATGACAATTGTCATAACTATGCTCTCTATAGCTGCTTCTAGTGGCTGGTCTCTTCATCAAATGGATGTGAAGAATGCATTTCTTCATGGTGACCTGACTGAAGATATTTATATGACTCCTCCTCAGGTCTATTCTTTTCATCTAAGGGTGTGTGTAAGCTCAAATGCTGATTATATGGTTTGAACAGGCTCCAGAGCATGGTATGAGAAATTCTCTCCACTCTTCTTGGGTTCTCCTTTACAGAGTCAATATGACTCCTCTTTGTTCATTCACCACACACCTACAGGCATTGTTCTTCTCCTTCTTAATGTTGATGATATGTTCATTCCTGGTTATGATCCGGCATCCATCCAGCAACTTAAACGCAATTGCAAGCCTCATTTCATATGAAAGACCTTTAATTTGCATAACTTTCTCGGCCTTGAGGTTCATTCTACCTCCAAAGGTATGTTTCTCCATCAACATAAGTATGTCACAGACCTTATTTCTATGGCTGGCCTCCAATCAGCTAATCCGGTGGATACTCCTCTTGAAGTTAATGTTAAATACTAACATGATGATGGTGACTTCTTGACCGATCCTTTATTGTATCGACAACTCATGGGTATTCTTAATTACTTGACAATTACACGACTTGACATATCGTTTGCGTTCAACAAGTAAGTCAGTTCATGCACTCTCCTCGACATCTTCACTTGGCAGGTTCGTTGTATAATTCGCTACTTAAAAGGTACCTCTCAACGGGGTCTATTCTTTCCCACTGGACAGCTCCTTAATTGATTGCTTCCATAATGCTGATTGGGCTGGTGTCCTGACACTCCGTCTGTCATTGGTTGGTGCATGTATCTTGGCTCTTCATTGATCTCATGGAAGAGTAAGAAACAAGCAAGAGTCTCTAAGTCCTCTCCTGAATCTAAGTATCGCGCCATGTCTACTGCTTGTTTGGAAATAATTTGGCTTCGTGGTCTCTTGGCTGAACTTGGATTTCCTCAAAGAGCTGACGTCTCTCTATGCTGACAATACAAGCGCCATTCAATTGTGGCAAATCCCGTCTTCCATGAGCGCACCAAGCATATTGAAGTAGATTGCCATTCTATCCGTGAGACCTATGATGACCATGTTATATCACTCCCTCACATCAATACTCAATTTCATATTGCAGATATTCTTACCAAGGTTGTTCCTCGCCGCGTCATCAATTTCTTGTTAGCAAATTGATGCTCATTGACCAGCCGCATCAATTTGAGGGGGATGTTAACCAAGAATTAGGTTTCGAGAATTGATTTGGAGACAACCCATTAATTGTAAATAATTAGTCTTCCTAAAATAGGTTAGATAAATCAGGCAATAGAATATTTGTCATAATGAGTTGTAATTACCTAATTAATCTTACTGTTATTTATAGAAGGAATACAATAGAAAAAGTTATGCAGTCAATTTTCGTGACACTCCACACCAAGCATTAGACATCTGGATTTCTTCTTGAAGGAGGAACAATACCATCCAAACAATTATATTTAGCTCTAAAAGGCGGACCCAAAGGAGTTGGAGACCACCCCCAAGCCAATTTCATCATAAAGGAATTATTCAAATCTCTGCTTGTCTAAGCCTAAGCCTCCTTCCTCCTTTGATCGACATATATTTTCCTAGCTCATCAAATGATCTTTTCTACTAATCTCAGAAGAATCCCAAATAAAATCCCTGCATAGCTTATCAATTTTATTGCAAACAGCAATAAGAAGTTTCATGGTTTGCATAATATAGCTAGGAATGGAAGCCAATGCAGATTTCGCAAGAGTAACTCTTCCCGCTAAAGAAAGCGAATGAGATTTCCACCCATTTAATTTTTTGCTCATCTTGTCAATGATAAACTGGAAGTCACTCACCTTGCATCTATCATGAATAAGAGGGGCTCCTAAGTACTTCCCAAGATTTGAAGTGAGCGAAACACCAAGAGCATCACTAAGCTCTCTTCTTCAAAGGTGATTAACATTACTCGAGAAGAAAACATTAGATTTCTCGAAATTCACCTTCTGCAGAACTGTTGCAAAATAATTCAAGAATATCCCGAATGACTCTCACCTGGTCCAAAGATGCCTTAGCAAATAGAATTAAATCATCAGCAAAAAGAAGATGGGATAACTTAGGTCCCTGTCTAGACAATTGGATTGGTTCCCATTTTTCTTCTAGAAGCACATTGATCAGATGAGCTAGCTGCTCAATACAAAGCACAAAGATATGGGGAGAGATTGGGTCACTTTGTCTAATGCCTCTGGTAGGTGAGAATTGATCAGAATTACTTCCATTCCACATGAGAGACATCTAAGAGGAAAGAATACAACAACATAGAACATCAATAATATTATATGGAGACCAACTTAAAGCCATGGGAGTCGATTTTTATCAGTGCCTTTATAGTGATCAATGATTGAGGGTTCCCTTTATCCTTAGAGGGGCCTTTCCTCTACTTGATCCTGAAACCTTGCATAAACGCGGTTGTGATGTGAAAGAAGATGAGATCAAGGCTGCTCTTTTTTCAATGGGAGGCTGGAAGGCTTGGGCCGATGGTCTTCTAGCTATGTTTTATCAAGTCAATAGGAACACATTAAACTCTCTTTCGTTCTTGGGCTAAATTTGTGTTTGTAGATCCTGGTTGTGTTTCCCATGCCAATGATACTCTTCTCTCCCATATCTCGAAGATTGACCAACCTTCCAGCTTCAGTCAATTTTGTCCTATTAGTTTGTTCAATGTCTCTTACAAAATTGTCACTAAGATAGTGGCGTCTCGTTAGAGAAGCTATGAGCCAGCTAATTGGTCTTGGTTAGAGTAGTTTTGTTCCAAGTAGACAAACAATGGATAATATTCTCATTGCACAAGAGGTGATTTAGTCAATGTGTTTGAAAAAAGGTAATTATGGTTTCATGGCGTGAAAATAGATCTGAAAAGGCCTATGATAGGCTAACTGGGCTTTCATTCTAGACTTTGTTAAGTGTTTCACTTCTGATAAACTAATATATCTAACACTATTTTAGTTTGGAAAAAATTTGGGTTTCTTTCTTTTCTTTTTTATTTTTGGTCTTTTGGATTTGTACTAACAAGAAAAAGTTTGTACTTTGAAGTAGTTTTAACTAATAAGGGAACTATAGTTCATAAGAGGTCAGCAACACACAATTAGGGCTTTTGGTTTGAATTTTTAATTTTCAGTTTTAATTTTCAATTTTTCAGATTTTGTGAAGAAAATACTGAAAATTTTGAAAACTGTAAAGTTTAGTTTTCAGTTTTCATTTTCAGGATTTCCTTTACAAAATTTGAAAACTGAAAATTCAAATCAAATAGGCTCTTAGTAACCTAAGACTAATTATTGATTGTTTTGTTCTAGTAAAGATCATTGACTGTTCCTTTTATGGAAGGATTAAGAAATTGGTTCCGGAATATAAAGTGTTAAAAAAGGGAAAAAGTGGACAACAGAAGAAGTGAATTAACGCAATCCGTCAAAGGTCTCTTTTGTCCTTTTGCTTCCCATTATTGAGAGAGAGACTCCTTATCCTTGCTCTATTCTTAAATCCATATTCCACACTAACACAAATGCAAAGGCAAACAACAAGAACCAAACCCCATCTCCTACCAGCCAAGCATACATTTCTCATCAACCCAAAGCATCAAACTAAACGGAAAGGACAACAAAAGACCCTTTTTTTCCATTAACCTCTCTATTCATAATTTCATGTACTGAATAATTCTTAAAGTTTCAAAAGAAATCGTCAATAGCTCCAACTGTAAGTTATTGTTCCTTAGCTTCATCAATTTCATTACAATTTCTAGACTATGTTTAGTTTTAATTTTCAGAATTTTATGAAAGAAACATATTTTATAAGTTTTAGTATTTTTTTATAAAATTTAAAAAATTGAAAAATTTAAAATTGAAAACTTAAATCAGCTTAAGCTTTTCCTATTTATTTATATTTTTTTCTAGGAAATTATTCATCTTTTTTATTTTTAATTCTGTTTTTCCGTGAGCTCAAACTCAAACAGAGGCTGCATGAATAATCAGTGTGTTCCAGATTTCAAAATCCAAATGAACGAAGAAGAAGAAGAATATCCAATGCCTATTTCTTCTTCTGCTCCAAAGAAAACCTCAGTGTAAATTCTTCTCTTCCCTTCTCATTTTTTTTTAATTTATATAATATACATTTTTATGATATTTATTTATTAAACAAAAGCGATGAAAAAGTGGAAACAGGCAAAACGACGAGATCATGCAGAGCCAAGAAGGAAATTACAATAACCAACATTTGTTCATGCAAGAAGACGAAATGGCTTCGTGGCTTCACTATTCGATCGACGAAGATCCTCCGTTGGATCACCGCGATTTCTGCGCCGACATGATCTACGCGCCGCCGCAGAACCACCTCGGTACGGCGGAGCTCCTGCCGCCGATTCCGCAGGCAAGGAGGATTCAGAACTTCGCGCACTTCTCGAAGCACAGCAATGCTAGGGCTGAGACGGCGACGCTGAGGCCGCCGGCGAAAATGAAAGGTGCTGCGGCGGCGGCGGCTGTGGTTTCGAGAAGCTCGGAGGAGCAACCTGGAAAAGCGGCGTGGTCGGATGGAGGGGAGAGACGGCGGCGGCGGAGTGCGAGATGACAGTGACGTCATCGCCGGGAGGTTCGAGCGGGAGCGCTGAAGCGGTTGTGGAGCGGAAGAGGAAGAGACGCGAAGCGGAGGATTCCGCGTTTCAGACCGAGGTGAGTGAGTTGACTCAGCCTGCGATTGGTTATGCCTTCGCCGACTTATTTTATGCCGCTGATTTTGTTAAAATTAAATCTGAATTTAACAATATATCTATACAATAATCTTCTATACAATAATCCCGTCAAAAAAAAAAAAACTTCTATACAATAATAATACAATAATGAAGGGAATGTGGGGGCAATAACTGCTATTTTGATGCACAATTTTTTATCCAATTTTGACCCTCCAGTATATTTCTCTCCATTTCTCACCCATTCACTCTCAACCACCTCCTTCTAAACTACTTCCATTTCCGTTACCTAAATATAACCTAAAGTATCTAATTCAAAAAAACATAAAAAAAACTCACGCTTAGGGAAAAAAGAGATGAACCAATAAAATAATAAATAAAAAAATATGGCTTTACGGGCAAGACACTGCCCCATAAACCGCTCGTATTAATAAAGTCCATGAGATTCAAAGTTGTGAGCTCCTAATAAACAACCCAAATGGTCATTTTCTGTTTAATTTTGATGCAACAATTATGTCATCCAATTAAATTCTTATATTATATTACTTTTTAAATAATAAATATGAGTCTTGTTATGATGTGATAATAATAAGATAATAGTATAAAAACGTTTTACACGATTGATACATATAAAAAGGCTTTTTTGTTTGTGTAGTTTAGTTAAGGAAAAATGAAAGTATTAAAACCATACAAAAATAATTTTTTAAAAAGTCATCATTTTTATTTTCTCAAAAAAATTATAATATAAAAATATTTTTTATCCATATAAAAAATATTTTTAAGAATGAATAAATATTTTTAAATATTATATCCAAATAGAAATTAATTTTAAATTCAAACATAAAGCAATTACTTTTTCAAAACATCTATTTTTGAAAAGATTAATTAAGTTTTTTTTTTTTAAAAAGACTCATCCAAACTATAATATGTAGTTGAGTGGCATCCTTTTTCAGTTTTAGAGGGTTGTTAATTTTGAGTTAAGAACTTGATTTCTTCTTATCTATCCTTTTATATATATTTATCTTAGTTTTATTAGAAGTTTCCTAAAACCAAAAATAAAATTAATTATTTGTGCTTCATACTTTATGATAAAAATAACGTAAATTTTTTTTGATAAGCAAATATAACGTTATATTACTTCTGATAAGAATTGATTGTAGAAATGTAATCCCATTTAAGGGTATATTTAGTTTAGATTTTGATAAAATTACTTTTGAAATAATTGATGTTAAAGGAATTGATTTTAAAATAATTGATTTTAAAAGAATTAATTTGTATTTAAGAAAAATGTTAAAAAAATGAATTTAGAAGAATTGATATGAGATGGAAAAGTAAAAATTAATATTTTTTACTTCTACTAGAATTAATTCTTATACAAGTGAACCACTTTTATCAAAAATAAAAATACAAAACAAATACATTCACTTTTTTTAACCCAATTTTAACAAACCTAACACTGAAATATTTTTGTAACCAAAATAATTAATAGAAAACCAAACAAATCGCCTGATTATTTTATTTTATTTTGGCTTATTTTTTTTACAGAATCTAAAAAAATTGAAAATAAAAATTAAACGAACCCTATTATATAATTTTTTTTTCTGTTAAAAAGAATTTGAACTATACAAGTGAATCTACGATTTGGTGATAGGCTTCTGCATGCGGCAACAAGCTAGGGAAATTTGCGTGTTGGACTTCTATCTTCATTTCCCCGATCTCTTAATACCTTAGTTTGAAAGGGATAATAATAATAAACTACACAATACACTTATTGCATTGAATTTAAACCATGGTGCGCTTGAGGAGTGACGTGGGTTTGCGTTGCCGTTGTGGCACTGAATTGTTTTTTCTCTTTTGGTCAAAGCATGGCACTGAATTCATCATCTATATCCAATCCAGTCTGATGCTAAATCTTACTGTCGGTGTGTGGCCCATGTCTTTCTCTGGCAACATCGTCTTTTTGTTTCATCAGAGCTGTTACATGCATCTATGCCACGTGCATGATGAAATATTAAATAATAAGTCTTTTTTTTGGATAAGATACGGAGCATAAAAGCCCAATTAAATAATATGATATTTTCTTAAAATATTCCTCCCGTTTATTTGTAACTATTTTTATGACAAAATTCATGTCTTAAATAACTATCATTTGAGTTTTTTTTTTCCTTTTCAATGGAATCATAATTTGAGAAAATGTATGAGTTCTAAGCATTACCTCGCATGATATTAGCTAAAGTTTGCTCACATATCACGTGTTAATTATTATTTTTTGATCCATATGGTAGCAAGATTATTGGCAGCACTACTTTATCCATGACTTGTATGTTATTGCCTTTATGTTTTTGGAAAACTATAAACCTATTTATTTTAAATTTGCCTTATCAAACCAGGATTATGTTCTATTCTAATTTCTCTTTTTCACTAGGAGGCTCCTACTTAAGATTTGCCAGAAGTTCTGTAGTGAAGTGTCAACGAAATGTTATTCCTATATATGGGCTTAATCACATGAGTTGTTTTATTGATAATTTAATTCGGATCGTTTAATTTAATTTAATGGCTGAGGTTACCCTTCTCATTTCTCATATAAGAAATTAATTATCATGTGATACATCATATATATATATATATATATATATATATATATATATATATATATATATATATATATATATATATATATATATATATATAGACATAATATGGAGGAGAGAAAAATTCAAATGTAATAGGTTTACTACCTTGCTTTTTCTCTCATCACCCACTATTTTTTTAATCTTTCTATCTTTTACATTTTGTATAATATATCTATGTTTTATGCACAAATATAATCCTTGTCAACAAATATTACACATGGTAGCCAATAATTCTGGAACTAAAACGTGAAGGGGCTAGCCATTTGGGCTTAGGCGTGGAATTTAGTGAAAAATCTTGCATATAAGTTGATGGTTTACCTTGAAAACAGATTCTTGACACACACGTTGGAACAGCCATGAGTTTGATGAATAGTTCAATAGACAATATCAAACTTCTTGTCTTTCTAAGTTATACGTGCTTCTATCTTCTTAACTCTATTTGTCTCACTGCAAAAGGATGCCGATTTTGAATCACGGGAAACACAAAAACAAGTCCGTGCTGGCTCAACATCTACAAAGAGGTCTCGTGCTGCAGAAGTCCATAATCTTTCAGAAAGGGTCTGTATAGACATTGCTTTAATGAGCCCACAAATTTTATACTGTGTTTTTCATAGTATCAAAGTGTTCATATATTGTATTTGCATGCAGAGGCGCCGAGATAGAATCAACGAAAAGATGAGAGCTTTGCAGGAACTTATACCCCAGTGCAACAAGGTCAATATTTATTATTAAGCTTCGTTTACTATTTTTTGGATTTTACTTACAACTTCAGAGCTCTTTCCAATTCTGATTCCTTTTTTTAATTAATAGTCTGACAAAGCCTCAATGCTGGATGAAGCAATTGAATACTTGAAGTCACTGCAATTACAAGTGCAGGTGAATTCGTTTCTTCTTTCCTCTAGTATATGCTTGACATTCTTATTGTAAAGTTTTATTTAGAATTATAAGAATCCGTGTCCTTTAATTTAGGCGTGAGAGGGCAGGTGACAGAGCTAACGAGGTTGTGTTTGACATATTGTTATTAGATGAAAGATTTTATTATTATTTATTGAAGTATACACCTATGTTGTATATGTACTACAGTTTCTATCTTTATTTCTCACCAACAACATTAGTCAAACACTATCTTCTGTATTTACAATCCATGTCATATATATTATTATAATGCATGCATACTTTTTAAGATAGTCATATATCGTATTGGATATGTATGGTATTGGATAAGTATATGATATTTTTAGATATTCCTAACCATATTTTACATATTTTTAATTTGATTTATATTGTATATCGATATTATATTTGTGCCGTACTGTATACTCATACAAGTAACCGTGCAACATATGATTTCTAACTAGAATAGGGAGCAATTTATTTATGCAGATGATGTCCATGGGGTGTGGCATGGTACCCATGATGTTACCTGGAATCCAACAGTACATGCCGCCAATGGGAATGGGCATGGAAATGGGGATGAACAGCCCAGTAAGACCATTTTCCAATATGTTAGCTAGTTCGACTTCGGCAGCAGCAACTGCAGCTGGTCATTTGGGACCAAGGTTCCCTATGCCTCCATTCCATATGCCCCATGTTCTTGCACCTGATTCATCCAGAATGCAAGCAGCAAATCAGACAGATAATATGCTTACCTCGCTTGGAACACCTGATTCAGACCAATCACGTATCCCAAACTTCACTGATCCTTATCAGCAATACCTCGGTCCCCACCATATGCATTTACATTTAATGCAGGTAAGTTTATCCAAGAAGGAAAATGCTTTATCGCAAGAAAATCTCCGGAATATTATTACCCAAATTATGTGGCAAAATATTATTGGAAAACTTTAAATTTTTCAATCACTCATGATTTCTGCTAATTGGTAGATTTTCTAGCATGATTTTTTCTCTTGTTGTCTAGCAGCACTCATCCTATAAATGTTTTTTATTGGATTTTTGGTTTTCTGGGGGATAATTTGTGAAATCATTTGTTGCACTTGAGTCCTGAGACCTGTGAGACTCCTGATCACCACTACATACATATCAATATCATCTAGCTTTGGTGCACAATTCCCTTTTTTGAGATGAATATGCAGCTGTTAAACACTGCTGGCTTCCAAAGCTCAGCACAAGCCTAAATTGTTTGCTGCACATGCTTTGTGAAAATTGGTCTTATGTGTTCATAATATCTCAGATGTGAAAATTACTCTGAACACCCTCCCACCCTAGAGCAAAAGAATAATCTCTGAAATAACTGCTTGGAAAAAGCTTTGTTTGGTATGTTGCGTTGTATGTGTGTATACGTATCAGTAGTCTTTCTATCTTTTCGATAGGAACAGTTTGGGAGTTTTGTCTTCTCTTATTGAGATCAAAATGTGAACATTTATGAGGTCCATTTACATATGTGAAATCAGGCAATGAACCAACCAAATGCCACCAAGCAAAGTGCCAGTAAGGGCCAAGAGAATCCAGAAAAGCATCAGCCAGGTAAATTGCTATTCAGGTCTTCCGAGTTTAATTTATCTTCTAACTGTTTTCTAGTGTCCCAAGCTTCCTGAGCAACAAGGCCGGGATGTTTACTAGAGTAAAACCTTGAATTGGTCCTCCAAAGAGTTAGAGGATATCAATTTGATCCTTGAAAGATTTATGATAGCAATTTGGTCCTTGAAAGACTCTGTGGATCAATTTGATACTTGAAGAATTGTAACACCAATTCAATCCTGAAAGATTAAAATTTATTTCAAATTAATTCATACTTTTTCTAATCTTTTAGACTAATTTGAAATAAATTATAATATTTGAAAAGCTAAATTTATATAAAAAATCTTTCGGAAACCAAAATGATATTACAACTCTTTTGAAAACTAAATTGATGTTCCACAATTCTTTCAATGATGAATTTGAGGTTTTGCTCGATTACTGTACCAAAGAAACATGCTATTTTTCAAATCCGATTGTACTGCACTTGCATTTGGATAAGTCTGGTAATCAGATTCCAAGTTGATAAGAGAAAACATTTTTTTTTACACTTCATATTTTATGGGAGTACTAATAATATTTGTTAGCTGAATCAACTTAATTTTTGTTCGTAACTGCATATGATAAACCATTTGACAATTATTATTTCAATTGTTCTTGGTATTCAGAAGAACCATGACTTGTTGATATTTGTAATCAAGCTCTGACTACCCAAACGGTGCTGCTCACTATTATATCGCTGGTAACAGTAAATCTCACATCAGTGTGCATTGTATGTCTATTTAGTGATATTCCAGAAAACAAGGATAATTATCATTTACAAACTTGTGTACAATGATGACCAAAAAAGAAAAAAACACTTGTGTACAATGCAGGTTAGATTTTCCGGCATCTTTACTACGGCTGCCAGTTATGTATGCGGGAGACCGAACTTTTAGCAGTTCTCAGTAGGCAGTAGCAAACTAATTCATACACAGCTTAAGTGTAAATAATAGCCACCTTTTTCTCTAGTCTTACAACTGTATACTGTTTTAGATATTCTTTGTTAGTTCCTTATTCAGTACACTAAACTTGGAAGCTATTTTCTGGCATGTAGACTAGCTTCAGATGCATGTTTTATTCTACTTAGTATCAATATTTAACAACTAGACATCTATATTCTATGCCTCGGTAAATTCTAAAGCATTTTGAAATTTAAAATCTTTAAAAATTTACTAAAAAGAAACTATTCAGACCCGAGATCACCTATTCAAACTATTTAATCTTTAAATAATAGTTAAAATAAATTTAGACTTTAGATAGATAACACTTATTTGATAATTAAAAGAATGTTTGATAATCATAATAAATCAAGTATATAGACAACATGAGATCAAATCTGAAATACATTCTTTAATAATAACTAATCAATTATTTTAAAAATTTTTTTTTTATCTAAATTGATTTCAGTTTGAAATTATCCACCAAAAGCAATTTGAAATCAGTTTAAAAGTAAAATTTTACAGGATAGCATACAATCAAATCAAACAAAAAAATAGAATAAATAAATCAATCTAAAGAATCAAAAACCAATTGCAAATGAAAAAAATTGATTTCAAACTTAAAAGTATAGTGAACCATTCAAATAATAATTGAAAATATAATATGATAGGAATTGATTTTATTTTAAAACTTAAATACAAATCAATTTAATTAAATTTCTATTTTAATCATCCCAAATACTATTTATTGAATTTATGATATAAGTATTGATTTCTAAATCAAATGAATGACGGAGTTAATTCTATCTGTCTTGGAACTCCTCTAAGGTTTTAAGTAAAATAATTCTTGATTAATCTTTGCTTTGCTATGACAATTAACAAGAGTTATGACCAATTAATTTCATATGTTGGGTTGTTTTTGCCAAAAATAACTTTTACACATGAATAGTTGTATGTTGCTATTTTAAGAGTGAAGTTTAAAAATGATTTGAGGATACTTATTTTGAATGAAAATGAAAATCCATCCAACACAACAAAAGATATTTTTTATCAAGAAGCGCTGGAAAAAAAATTTAGAATCAAGTAAGTTATGTTAAAATATAACAATAGGGTGAATCTTTTATCATTAATTAAAATTTGTAATTCTTAATTTGATTTAATATTAGTATAACAAGTGATAATAAGTCATATATATAGTTCATAGTTTTTGATATGTATAATGTACAATCTAGAATTTATTATGTCTTAATTTATCTCACACCTACATGTAATTTTTGAACTTACACTACAAGTGTATATTACAATTTTGTTAAACATAATTATGCACATGACAAACAAAATGAGCAATAGAACAATTTTATTATTATTACTGATTTCTCAAATTGGTAATACCATGGAAGAGAAACAACTATTGGTTGTCAACTAGTTCGATAGGAATCGCAACTTGGCCAATTTAAGCTTAAAAATTGGGCGAATGGTCAAAGCTGGAAAATTAGGAAAACCGGAACGATTAGTTGGACTGGTTTGATTTCTTTTTTTTAAGCTTTTTTTTCAAAACTTAAATATTAATATCTTATGGAGCTACAAAAAAAAAAAAAAAAATAGAATAAAAAAAGGGCACTAACAAAAATTGTTGTGTTATTTTTTTCTCTCGTTATTCGCAACTCACCATAAACTTTGACTAACAAATATTGTTTTCAAATATTTTTTTGACCATATTGTGAGGTTGAGACCAAAGAAATTTTATATGGATTATATTTATTTTTATATATCTATAAATATTTTTTGTTGATTATATTAATATTAATAATTTAATATATTCTAACTAATCATATGTATAATATATAGTTTTTATTATATTCCATTTGAATCCTTTAATGACCTCTAAACCTTTGAAAATACTTTCCTTTAATATTCCAATTTTCTTCTGGGTAATACCAAACATACGTAATTGATGGTCCAACTAAGTTTGTATATTACAAAATATTGATTTGATTGTTATTAATTCAAGAAATTTAAATAATTATATTGATATGAATGCATTCCACATTAATACGAATGCACCGTGCGTTGCCCGTGAAAGTCCCGTGATTTCTTCATGGCGACATTGATACATCAGCACACCACTGACAAATATACACAAGAACAGCCCAAAGCTACTATTTTCCTTGAATAGATATGTTTATGGAAATATATACTTTTTGGGCTTATACTTAATTGTTTTTAGGGGGCCCTAAACTAGTATAAATCACAAACTGCTGCATCACGGACACCAAAGCCCAGAGTTCTGGGTGTTTTTGACTTGGCTACTATGCATGCATTTTCTGTTCTGTCATGAAAAAGTCTATCATGTAACTTATTTGGAGTGTAATCTTAATAATGTACCACAAAGAAGAAAAAGAAGTGTAATCATATGTACCAGTTCTATTTTCTACTTTTTTTATAACAAGCCTTAGTTCATTTGGCGATCACAACTTTGTTGGCACTTGTGGGTTTTTATCTCTTAATCACCTTTCCAATTGCAAGTAGTAACACTTCTATGAGACTATGACTTTGTTGTGATATCTTTTCCATGTAGTGATGCAATGGAAAAGAAGCAATGGAAAAGAAACAATGGATTTTCCATTGAGGTGCTCAGTTTGAGATTCTGTCCAACTCAAAGAACCTTGAAGTGGGGACAGTGGTGGAGGGTTTCACCTATAGATATTACACCGTTGAAATTTCCCCCATTTTGGCTTTAACTACTTTCAAGTTGGTTCTGGTGTTGCCGGTCCTACAAGGTTTGTTCTCTCCCTTTCTGGCCCCTATTTTTCTGGGGACAGGTGAAAGCATAGTACTAGTTTTGTTAACGTGGATGGTGCCTTCAGGAAGAGCAGCATTTATTTTCACCTCGAACAAGTATAGTTGTGAATATTTGCAGAGGGCCATAGGCCTATCATCAACACAGAAGTTATCTCAGTGTTAG
Source organism: Dalbergia oliveri (assembly GCA_030441495.1). Taxonomy (NCBI): domain Eukaryota; kingdom Viridiplantae; phylum Streptophyta; class Magnoliopsida; order Fabales; family Fabaceae; genus Dalbergia; species Dalbergia oliveri. Next base: position 17,079,586 of record JAMLFY010000013.1, on the reverse strand, counting down.
CAATTTCAGTTACCATTGCAGTCTTTTAATGCTTCTTTTGTGATCATGAGTGTTTTTGTGCTTTAGAAAAAAAAAAAGAAGTAATCTCTGGATTTTGGGAATCGGAGTTGGAGTCACCATTTTTGTTTTTTAAACTCAAACCGGGGAGAGGTGAAGTCACCATTCAAACTAGTAACAATCAGTAACCAAAAAACTAGTAACAATCAAGGACACTAGTGCCTTTTTTAACCCATCACATGATAAAAAAAGTGTCTCTGGATGCCTCTTTTTGGGTGTTTTAACACTTTTTTTATTGTTGGCTTGATCTCTGAGAGTTGATACAATATTAAGGAAAACTAGGACTTCGGTCTTTTATTTTTTCACATACAGCTTTGACCTTTTGTATAAAAGGAAAGAAATTGTTTGAAAATGTAATCGCACCAAGCCATTAGAATATATTAAATTTAGTATGTGAAATCACAGTAAGTACTTCAGAAAATGACTCCATTTTGCTCCCCAATCAAAATTATATGAGATAAATTAATGCTTAAGACTATAATTGGGAGAATAAAAATAGTGATACAGTGAAAAAATTAAACTATACTATTGTTTAATCGCAATTTTAAAAGAGGAAGCGGCAAGACTAGTTATTTATAAAGAGAAAAATTGAAACATTTCCTAATTTACAGGAATCTGGCACTATTTTATGTGTTGTGTCAATTAAATTGAGTAAATATTTAGATTAAAAATTAACAATATATATATATATATATATTCCATGTTATCAACCAATAGATTGTGTAAATCAAACGTGGAGTCCATCATGCATACTCCACGGCTATAGCAGTATATTTTAATATGAACAAGATTTGGTTACATAGCAGATTCACGAGAAGAAATTGTCAAATCAACCTGAGGTGTACGTTAATTGGTCCAATCATTTAACTGTTGATTACTTAATTAAACAACTTTATAATTGAAAGTCATACTTAATATTTTAAAATAATTTCATCCACTAGTACTTTATCTTTTAACTATTCGCAATTACTCGATAACCAGTTGGTTGACGTGTCATTATCAACACAAATATCATGATCTCTCGTCCAGTAAAAATGAGAATTTGTTTAAAGATACAATTTAAGAAAATAAAGGCAACACTTACAATTGTACTCGAAATCAATCTTTTTACCGATACATATGCGCACTGAAGATGCAAAATTTCTTATATATCAAAAGCTGAATCATATGGGGTAGAGCTATACAGATGAAAAATATAATGATCAACCAAAACCCGCAAAATTTAAAGGCTTATCTGCACTTCTTTCATATTTAACTCTGCCACAAACTATTCTTTCAGCAACTAGTGCTTGCAGTTAGGGGTTGATAGCTGATAAAATCTGGAAACCAATGAAACAAAATGAAGAGCATGGTCTACGATACTTGACAACTTCACTGTAGCCAATGTGACTCAATGAAGGTTTAACAATGCAGCGGGGAGAATGCACATAGGAATCAGCAGATAGCATTACCTTGTCTGTTAACAAGCAGAACGCCTCCTCTGCCATAGCTTTATCAAGTTCCTAATCAAAGCAACACAAATTTTTAAAGGAAAATTCTATATAACATTTTGCTCAGTGAGTATTTTAAACTAGTAACTAATGGTTAATAAATGTCATAGTCTATGATGGTTAGGCATGCAGCTCAATAACCAACTACTAAAAGGTGAAACAATTTAGCAGAGAGTTAGTGAGTGAGAAAAAAATAAAGTTTCATCTATCTTACATTCTCTGGATTTGGGGAACAATTAATGCGGCAAATTAGTTCTTGAAGGGCGTTATCATTCAAAGCATCACGAATCTCACTGGAAGAGGCTGCGGCAGAAATGCAATCACTTTAAAAACAGGAAATAAAAAAATAAAACTATGAAAAAAAAAAACAAATTGTGGCTTTAGTGCTGGAATTTCTGCATTGTCATCCTGCATGTAGGGCATTCTTATTCTTATACACTTACATATACAAAAAATCTCTGAATCCCCTACCCCACCCTGACTTTTTCTTTTACTTTAAAATGATCTATCCTATTATTAACAGCAAAGAATTTTTGGGTAGGAACTTGTGTATTTGGAGTCTATTCATCATACCTATAGCCTCCAGTTGGAATTTTTGCAGCAGCTCACTTGGGTCATCGACAATCAATGGCTTTTCTACAAGTGATTCTGAAACAGCAGCTGATGAACAGTTGAGAAACAAACATCAGATAACCAGATCAGTGCTTAAGAGCAAGGAATTATTTACATTTACATAGATACTAGTTGCCAAAAAAGCCAAAGCTTAACCCAAACATTGTTGATTCCTTAAGTTTGACATAGGAATACAATGTGTTTCCAATAGCATACTATCAGGTCTTTCTATTCAAAATAATAATAATAATAATTTGTCAACAAAACTACCAAGGTACATGAGCAAAACAGCACATCTAAAAGGTGGGTGCATGCAACATAAGTTCCAGCCAGAAAAGTTATTAAATATTTGCATAATACTTCAGCAAATGCAAGGTAATGATGTCTGGCATAAACTCATAATGTGGTCAACCCTTCCCTGGACGGCTAGACCTCAAGCACAGTATGAGCTTTATAAGATCCATAAGATGGATAAGGAGATAAGGGAAAGAGGATCCTCATCCTCTTCTTACATGATGAAATGAAATAACATGTGTCAATCAATGTAATACTTCAAATTCTAATACCCCCATGGCAGGGGGTGATAAAGAAAATGCATCATAAAGTAGAATTGTAGACTACAACAAACCAATTCCACAAGCAAATAAAACATACTTGTTTTGTCCGCTGGAGCAGCTGGCTTGACACATGGAAATTCTGCACCATTTAATTAAGTCTGATCAATTCGAGTATTAAGGTCAATGGTTATAGTATGATGGCTCCATCTTGCAAATTTCAATTACACCTTGGACAAGCCAAATATGAAACAATCTAAAGATTTTACTTATTTATTTATTTATGGGTTTTCCAAAAGTGCCTTTAAGGACACGTGTTAAGGAATAAAAAATGGTAAGTTTTGTATTGAAAAGTGAGCCTTTCAAGTTTTCAATGCACTGCATGTATTAAAAACTTTAATAACTTAGTACTTTTGATTCCTTGGCAAGTGCCATTAGAAAAACCCTTTATTTATTACCAAGTACAGGGCATTATTAAAGGAAAAATCATGTATGCGTTATGTGCTCAAGCATCTAGCACTAAAAAATAAAATATTACCCATTCCCATGTTCCTATAATACTCATTAGCCAGTTACTTTACCCACATTACATCAAATATGCAAGAAGTAAACAAAAGAATGTGAGGAGCACAAACATTAAAGGACCCCATACCTTTGTGTTTCTTGAAGCATGCCAGAGAACAACTACAATAAGAGGGTGCAAACATCAAATAGGAACACAATAATTTTCTAAATGTGAAAACAAAAAAGAACACTTCAAATGAAAAAAATGTTCAGATTTTACTTACTAAGGTAGATAGCATGAGGGGCACTTGTACTTGAATTGTGCTTCGTTGCAAACTTGACATTGTCGAGGACCCATTGAACTTCAACTAAAACCCAAAAGTTCAAGACTGAAAAGAGTCCCTGAAACAGAAGCAGAAGCAGAAGCTTAAGGATTCAATAATACCGAATCAAATAAAATCAAATATTTGAGAGAAAAAAAGGTTAAAGTTTTGAGGTGTTGTCAGTATCAGCTGAGATGCAGAGAATCAACGGATGTAAATAATTACAGAATTCGGGAATCCGCAGCCGTCACATGAGGTTGCCGGCTGCAGAGGCCTTTAGCTTTTCCAGGAGCTTCGTACCTAAAATGCCACTTTAGAGTTCATAGAAGTTTCAAGCAAAAAAAAAAATTAAAAAACCCATTTTGATCCCTTAGAAATACACCAGGAAAAGATAGTTCTTCATGATGTGAAAATAAAAGGTAGCTCACCATTGAAAAAATAAAAGAGGCTTCGTACGAATCTGTAGGAATTTATCCTTTTTTGTGAGGGACAAACAGGGACTTTCAAATTCGAGGAACTAATTTGTCACCCAATCCCAATATACTTGTGACTTGTGAGCAACCAAAATGGGGTTTTATTAAAAAATAAATCAATATAAAATAAGCAAAATTATAAGGTGATTCTATGCGTGATGTCCATTGACAAAAGGGGCGCAATGCACTGAAGCATCCATATTATAAGGGTATATTTGGTTGGAGAATAAAATGCGAGGTAAAAAAAAAAAAAAAGTAAATTTTTTTATGATTGAGGTCTAATACTTAAATTATATATGGAGCTCTCTCATGAAATATGAGAAAGAAGTAAACTAGTTCCATCACGACCAATAACGCATCAAGACCTTCTTCGCCATAACAAAGAACTGAATATCGAAAAGGGCATAGAAGCAATCCAGAATTTCTCATAAATTTTTTTTTAAATTTTTCCTCGTCAGGTAAATGAAGATAGCAAGCGTTAGAGGAACCATGAAACTTACAAGAAGTCATTGAGATGGACAGCGAGGAAGAGGAGAACGTAGTTGGAGGAGGCGAAGAGTGGCTGCTGGCGTGGCGAGAGAGCGGCGGATAGGTTGAGGTGCAGTGGCAGAGAAGAGGACTGTGGTGCGGACCTGTGTGTATGCCGTGTGTTGTTGTGTGCAGTGGCTATTGGAGAAAGTATGGAGGGTTTGGTGCTTGGTAGGGCCAAGGAAATCTCAGGGCATTGGAACAAAATATGGAATAATTTAAATTTAGGGTATGTTTGGCGAAAATGAAGTGTAAAGTTTTATAGAAAAATTATGCGGGTAAAATTATGGATAATATTCATTCATCGATAATTCTAACCGTGATTTTTCATTTTTGTCAAAGTATAATTGATTTATAATCTAATTTACAACTATTTTTTTATATCCCCATGCTCATTTAATTTCAGATCTGAATATAAATATGCAATAAATAGATTAATACTTGTCGGCATGAAATATTTACAATAAATCAGCATGTAATATGAAATTATTATAAGAGTAAATTGCTGATATATTCTCAAAAAAATTTCACAAATAATTTAGTCTTTTAAAAAATAAAATTAAACTTATAGTCCTCAAAATTTTAATAATATAACACATTAATCTCTATATGTGTTTGATTCTTTAACACTAACAAAATTGTATATTGACCCATACAGGAGTTAAGTAATGTGTGTGTTATCTGAAGTAAAATGGAATTTAAATTTTAAATTAACTTATTTTGGAAGTTAAAATTATACAAAATGAATAATTTAAATTTTTATTATAAATCATTAGCGAAGTGTTAATCAAGCCATATTTTTTATCTTTTAAACATTAATAAAATAAATTTTTCTATAATAATAAATTGTTAAATTTTACTAAATACTTTTTTTTGTTTGTAAATAGCATAAGATAAGGAAATTATTTTTTTCCAAAAGAAGAAATATGGAGAAGTTAGAGTAAATGAGATAGTGGTTGGTAGATTTGAAAATAAATTTCAATAAAATGAGAGATCCAAAATAGTTACTCATCCAATTCTCCTTTATTAATAATATAGATAAAATGATTTGTTTTGTATAGTTTTAGAGTGAATTCTTAGGTGGGGCAAACCAAGTTTGGGCCCTGTGTGGACTTGTAATATTATAATATAAAAAAATAATGAAATGACTGTTTTGCCATCAATGCTTCTTCTCTGTTGTGCAGCCATAGCCATTTCCTTCAGCCACGTCGTTGACTCCCCCATTACCGCCAACCTTGGCCTCTGCCTCGTCCACGCAAAGGAAATCACCGATACCGTGATGGCGTTCTTCCTTGGTCTCCCCCCATACGCACTTCCTCTCCGGCCATCATTCTTCGCCTCTTGTTGGCTTAGCTCCATCCAACCACTCTTCAGCACCATGTGACGATGTCGAGACCTGGTCGGCAGATCTGCCTCTGCTAGGTGAGCTTGGCACTCAACCACCATGACATTTAGTGAAGACAAATCCTAGTACCAAAAAGGTGGATTGTTAAGGTGGGTCAGCGAGATCCCTCTTTCCCTTCCAAAAATCTAGCTTCCCTTTTATGCTTGTGGCTGTGGGGTTCTTGCTCCATTTCGAGCATGTAAATTGGGTTTTTCCTTTTTCTTTCATTGTTATGTACATGTAAATCTACCAAATTTGTTGCTTTCCAATTTAAAGCTACTCCTTTTGTTGTTGTTAATTGAATTGGCTTCGATCCTTGTTTAACTATTTTTTTTATTCATGGATTATATGGTAGAAGATGATGCCGTCTTAGTTATTGCTCTGAGTTCTTGTGTTGGTGCTTTTGAGATATTATAATTGCATGCTCAAATTAAAGAGATGTTTGCTGGCTGGGAACTTAATTGGAAGCAGAATGAAGGTCATCCATCTTCGTGTTTGTAGGCTAGGCAGTGTTGAAGGAGGGTATGTCACAGTGTCAGCATGGGGGAGCGGCGATAATTGAGGGCCTCCTGCCACTCTCTCAACCGCTGATCCGGCCGGAGCTTGCTGCCCTCAGCATCTTGCCTGCTCCTCACACAACAACATAAACAGGTTATTTTCAGCAGATGGGAAGGTTAACTGTTTGGGAAGGAGGGGGACAAATGGGTGGCGGCTAGAAAGGTTACAAAGGAAGGGTGGATGGGTGGCTGCTGGGATGAGGTGAGAGAAAGAATGAAAGGGTGAAATGGAGAAATCATCTTTAAAAATATTTTTTTATAAATGGTAGAATATAAATACATATTTTAATTGTAACTTATATCTATCATTGGTCTCAAACTTGGTTTGCCCCCACCTAAGAACTGACCATATTTTTAGACATCAAATAAATGAAATATATTTCAAGATGACATTTTTTTTTGTTTGCATATAACTTTTTAATAAAATATTATCATTATAATATGCAACGTGTGTAAACTCATTCATAGAGACTAACAAAGGAACTAATGTATCTATCATTTCAATCTAGAGATCAGGAAATTAATTTCTTTGTTTGGTGGACAAAATAATTGAAGCAAAAATCTTAATGGCCAAATAGGATATTCACTCAATAATGAATCAGAAAGTAACAAGAGAGATATTTTAATTTTTTAAATAATTAATAATTAAGGTTATAAAAATAGTGGGGTAATAAATTCCTACAACGCATGGAAAAATTTCCCTAAAATAAGTCTAATTTATTAATAGTATAAATAGATAGATTTTACTCCTATTTTTTACCCCTAATAAAAACACATAACATATATGTTATTTGCTCCCTCTATTTCAGCCGTAAAAAACTAAATAATACATATCAAGGAAAACAAAAAGGAAAAAGAAAAAATATTGACATATGTTGAAAGTTATATTAGTTGATAAAATTATCTCTATATAAAAAAAAAATTTATTAATACTCCACTTATCCAATAGTCAGGCACATTCTCCAACAATAGATGGATTCATAATTATAGCCAGTGTATTTATGATAATTAGGGGTGGAAATGGAAAAGGAAAAAATAATTCTATAAATATTATAAATAGATAAATATTTTAAAATATGAAAAAGTGAAAAAATAAAAGTTATTTCGAAAATGATGGAGTATTTTATTTTATTTTTTGCTTATTAAAGTTTCTAACAAAGATACCCACTTTTAATGTACATATCACATTAGTATTCTTAACAGCCTAAGCTTCAATGATTGGGAATCCCGAATTTATAAGCACTATTTGGTCACGTACAATACAATTACAGTGATCATCCAGTACAAGCACATGGCAGCATCTGAAAAGACATTCATTCACAAATCCCTTCTAATAGGGAGATGCTGAATATCATGCCACATTTCATTCCTTTTATTCCAAGAGCCATGCCTCCCAAATCGGGAGATGATACAACCAACCAACCAAGTTTTATTTTGATTCCAGGAGCCCAGCCTCCCTGTAGCTCTCAACAGAATCAATGAGGGTCTCCTCCAGTGGCCTGTATTTCCAGCCCAATCTTTGCAATTTGTCTGAGCTCAACTTCATGTAACCATCCACCTCAATAAAGCTGCCAATAATGAAAATTATATTTAAGCATTTAACTATAAGTGTGTTAGGATAAATTGAAAATATGATTTTAAGATAGAGCTTATAATCGATTTTTGAGAACCTTTTTTTAAGTCCTAGAGAGATATCACACTAGTCTACCAAAAGTCATTTTTGCCATATAAGTCTAAGATTTGGGTCTTCACATTCATTGTTTTGGAGAACTAAAGTGTCGACATAAAAGAACAACAAAAGATTAGTTGTCTATTATTTTGGATCTCTGAGAGACTTATGTGTGATAGCAATGATATTTGAAGGACTAATGAAGTGATATTATATCTTTCAAGGACTTAAATAAAGTTGCATTCTTGATTTTTCTTGCATTGATTTTATGATAAGTAGAAGATATTTTATATTTCAAACCCAACTAAATATTTAAGGAGCCGATAATTACCAATTATGCCAATTCTCCTCCTTAAACAAGCACTTTTCTTGCAAAATAAATAGCATGGCTAGGCTGGTGCATGAAACCAAAAGTAAGAGTCAAGACATTTAGGAGCTATTCACTTGAACATCTTCCTTTGCTTTATAGATCATGGGGGAACAGAAAGCCTACTTTGTAGGGTAATTGTAGTTGGGATACATACTCTTCAATTTCTCCACCAAACCCTTTGCCCTGATGGGGTGTGAAGTGCATATGTATCTCCCTTCTGCTTCAGTCTTTTCATATAAGCCAATATAGTATTGCATCAGCTAGATCTCTTACATCTAAGATAGGACGAATCCTATTCTCCAATGACTCACAACCTAACAAGACAAGCTCAATAACATCAAAAATAAATTTTCCTTTTTTAAGGGGAAAAAAAGAGAACTATGTAAATAATTATAAATCAAAACAAATATATGGCATCTCTTTAAGTATGTTTCTGGATTAGTTTATTTTGTTTTCTTTTGGAAAAAAAAAGGACAATTTTTTCCCTAATAATATGTTTGGTTGAGAAGTAAAAATGATGGCAAATTTTTCATGGACAAAATTTGTGGATAATTTTATACGTAAAATTCATCCATGAAAATTTACATTTCATTTTCCTTCTAACCAAACATCTCTTCCCTCTAACCAAACATCCAGGAAGTATGTTTGGTTAAAAAATGGAAGGAAAAAAATTTCCTGGATGAGCTTCATATGAAACTCAACCATAAAAATTTTCAGTTCATTTTTACACTTAAATTGAATACACCCTAAATATAAAATTAAAAACTTTACCAAATATGCACCAAGTGTTCAGTGTACTGAAGGAAGTGACAATGAGAAAAATCACCATGAAGGGCATAATCATGATGACCAGACTCTGCACCTGTTTGCACACGAAAATTTTACACCATATTCACTGTTTGACATGTCCAAAGATGTTAATTGTTCTCTGTATTCGAAGGTATTAGTTATCATGTAAAACAGTAAAGGTGTTTTAACTAACACTGCAGAATTGGTAAACTAATACATTATAAGAAGAATATTTATAAGGCATTGGTAGGCACCTTTTAAAAGTTTGAGGAGAACCAAGCTACTTGCATTCACAGTAGTTGACTGTAAAATTGGCCTCAACACAAGGGTAGGACAAATTCTCACCAAGAAAGCCCAGTTCTTTTCGCAAAGTCCATGGCCTGTTCTTCCGCCTCTGTCTTGGAACAACAATACCAGTTCTGGATCACGTGACATGAGTTCAGTTTATATAACACACACAAACATTATGAATGATTGAAACTTCGCTGTTTTTGCAACTGAAAATCTGAAATAAGATAGTATGTTCAATGAAAGACTCCGATAATATTGTAGGATAAGACCACTGACAAATCCATATCATAAGCATATATGTAATGAGGGATGAAAATCACCTGTCCCACTCATTTATTGCCATGGAAGATAAGAGTCAAAGGAGATTTAAAACTTTAAAACAGTTACCATACATATAATACTTATTTTTCATATGATAATAAATAAGTAAGGAACAGGAAAGGGAAGCGATTGGGGACAGATAATTTCCATCCATATAATGTAACAAGATCCTACAGACCTTAGCTTTTTTTCCAGTGCTCTTTATCAGACCAATAAGACTCATCAATTACTTTATCATTGGGCAAATTTGGGTTCACGCGAATAGCATCTATGGATGATACATAGACAACTCGTACCACTTTAGGTTCAAGAGAAGCTTCAAGCACATTAGTAGTTCCTTTCACAGCAGCGTCAATCACTTCTACCTGCACAATAATATGCCTACTAGCATTAGTGATCCCAAGAAAATAAATCTATACTGTAAATCGTACACTATACATGCTCCTAATAAAAATGGAACCCAGCTGAAACTTAACTTATTAAAAGTTGGATATACAAGACCATAAACACAGCACCAACTCCAGAACCATAAGAATTTTCCCAATAAAAAAAAAAAAAACACAAAACCAAATGCTATGGAGTAAAGATTTATCATCCACAACTTTCAGAAATAACCGATCAATATTGACGCCAAGAACTAAAAGTTTCCAAGACTTAATCATGTCAATTTAATGAACATTTGCAAAAAACACTATGGCATTGCTTAAATGACCTTTAGTAAATTACACCATGAAGCAATCAAATCTAAAATATACATGAATTTCAAAATGAGTTTGGAACATTTTTTATGAAATAAACTAAATCTGTAAACTTATTTGATGTTGGTCAGGATGAAGGAGTCAGTTAGAAAATGAGAGTGAAATAAATGTATCAAAGAGTATGAAAAGCAGAGAACATTCCAGATACATGCTGGCATAAAAACAATCAACAGGAAGTAATTAAACCAACAAAAAAATTGCACGTCAATCGAAGCAGATGCATGCCTCGGGATTTTGTGGGGTTGTTGAGGGTACAGGGCTAGCAACATGGAAAACTGCACTGCATCCAACAATTGCCGAGTAAACAGATTCGTAGTTCAACAGATCTGCCTTGAAGAGTTTAAGGTTCTCAGAAGCTCCCTCAAGTTTCAACAAGTGAGCATATTTCTCATTACCTAGTCACACATACACTTCAAAGGAATCAAACCACTTCAAATGAAAAAACATAAGCAAAAACTTAGAACAACTCCCTTATATCTATTCTATTTAATTCTCAAATTAAACAAAGACATGCGAACATTTTTCTTCAAATATATAAAGACTATTAAGGTCTATTCAGTTTCAGTATAAGATTCCCGTTTTCATTTCCTCATTTGAGTGTTTCACCAAAAACACATTATCTTTTTTGTATATATATATTTACCATTTTCTCCACAAAATCTTAAAAATAAAACAAAACAAAAGTGACAGTTTTGTTGTTTTTTTGTTTGTCTAAGCCATATATATCCTCCTATTAAAAGCAGTCTTGCTCAAGCCAAGTAAGACCACTAAAGTGGTAGAGCTCTTCCTTCCGAGTTTTAACTGAGCCACATATCAAGACTTTAACCCGAGACCTCTGATTAAAATAGAACAACCCTTGCCAGCTGATCTTCGCTATTTTCGGTTGATAGTTTTGTAGTTGATATTAAAGAGTGTAGATGAAATCAGGAATTTTAACTCATCCTCACAAAAATGTCCAAATATATTTGCTTAGCTTGAGTATTGGGAGAAATGGATATAAATAACTTCATACAATTCTCGTTCAAAAACAAAAACTATGCAAATTTTCCTAAACAAATCTATGGAAAAATAACATTCAAAATTTTTCTTTTAATAAAAGCATAACAATCACTTATGCATTCCAAAAGGCATAAGAATTACCAATTCACCATGCTAAATCTAAAGAGAGACTGAGACTTCAAAAAAGAATAGATTTTTGGATTCAGTTTAGCATGAATTCAAAAGGGTCTTTTCCAAAATATTAATAAAATTTTGACGAAATGATTTTTAATATGATATAAGTACCAGGATGTCTGACAGTTCCATGAAGAGTGTATCCCTTAGAGAGGAGAAGCTTAACGAGCCAAGATGCTACAAAGCCTCCTGCACCAGCCACGCATACCTTCTTCACTGCAGAAGCTGCCATTTTGCTTCACTCTACCGAGTTGGTCAACAAATCTTCAATAGAATTAGCATGTGCACTACAGTTGCAATGTGCGTAAATTTCACATTATAAACTAATAATAATAGTTTTTTTTTCACATAGCCTAGACAGAGATGTAGACAAAAAAATAATGCATTTCAATTTTTGGTGTTTATACCTAATGAATTAATGAATGACTAAATCTGAATTTGGTGACAAAGAAATCTACTTGCTCAGACCAGCACACCACTAATAGTTTACTGTCATTTTGAGAAAACTAAGCACTTTTGATTTAATTCTTAATTTTTGACTAAAATTTTAAAATCGTCCACCAAAGAATTGTAAGACATTAATTTGATACTCAAAAGATTTGTAATATCAATTCAATGATCAAAAAATTAATTTTCATTTCAATTTAGTCCACATGTTAACCCTTGTGAGAAAAAGATCACAATCTAAGATTTAGACTAAATTGAGATAAAAATGAATCTTCCAATGACGAAATTAATATCATATTTAATCACCAAGTAGACATTGGCAACTTTCTCGAAGATCAACCTGAGATTTTACTTTTCTATTTTCTTAATCATCTTTTGGATTCACTATTTATTAGCTTGGTTATTTGTGAAAGCACAAAATGGCCTAGTATGAACATACATGTTATTAGTCACCGACTTCGTAATCTGTCACCGGCCTAACTGCTTAAAAGTCTTCTGGCTCATTAGTCATACATGTTATTATGATGATGACCACTGACCACCATAAAGTTCTACGGAATATGCCTAATCGGCTGTCCATCTAGAAGTGGCTCCCGCTCCTAGTCAACCAACTTGTGCTTGCTTCCCTAGGTGCTCTCTTTCTCTTTCTAAAAGCTCTTTCATTGGATGGACCAGCATTCTCTAGGCGTGAGTTTCGCATACGCACTCTATTCCTTGTTAATAATCGCTCTTGCGAAATCGAGCTAAACTGGTATACATTAACTTAGTTTGCATTTGCAATTCCAATGATGGAAGTGAAGGCAACACCAAATCTAGAGCATGACGCAATAAGAACACTCTATGAAGCATCATTAAATGGCTGTGTGAGTACCTTAAACACCTTGATACAAACCAACCCTGTTATTCTCAACAGGGTTTCACTCTCCCCTTCAGTGAAACCCCATTACACATCGCCTCTTTGCTTGGACATTTGGAATTCTGCCAGGTTCTTTTGAAAAGAAAACCAAGTTTAGCCAATGAAGTGGACTCAGAAGGGCGTTGCCCTCTTCATCTAGCTTCTGCTGAAGGGCACACTGAGGTTGTGAAAGCTCTCGTGCGGACGAACCCGAATATTTGCATGGCTCTGGACAAAGATGACAAGCTTCCTCTTCACTTGGCTGCAATGAGAGGACGCATGGGAGCAATTGAGGAATTGATAAGAGCAAGGCCAGACTCCATTCAAGCGATGATTGATGATGGCTCTGTGCTGCACTTGTGCATTATGTATAACCATCTTGAGGCCTTGAAATTCCTGGTGCAATCAGTGAGAGCAGACCAACAGTTCCTGCTTGTTAGAGACAAAGAGGGTAACACAGTTCTGCACTTAGCAGTGAGACTCAAACAAATTAAGGTACCATTTTTCAGTTTTCTGAAATGTATGACTACTCACATAATGTTGAAGTAATTCAATTGAAACATGATTCAAGAGAATAAATTAAATCTTTTTTGATATATGATGAAGAAAATGTACGATGTCATGGTTGTGGGGTGAGGCTGTTGGATCGAGCCACCGAGGGTGTTGGATCGAGCCGCCGGATTGATTGGCTTGGGTTGTTAATAATTTTGTTATTTTGCAGACCATACAATACTTACTGTCGCTGCCTGAAATAATAGCAGCCGCAAATGCTTTGAACAGGAAGGGTGTCACAGCTTTGGAGGTGCTAGACTTAGAGGGCTGTCTGAGAGATTTTATAAGCCTAAAAATTGAACACATGTTAATTAAAGCTGGAGTTCAAAGGTCTGCAGATATGGATACTGCACAACCAACGCCCTCACCAAGCATAGGTAATCATCATCAATCCAGAAGAAGGAAAATATGGAAGACTTTATGGTCAAAGTACCTTAGCTACCAAGGCAATTGGGTAGAAGAGACACGTGGGACATTGATGGTGGTAGCCACTGTTATTGCCACTATGACTTTTCAGTCAACACTAAGCCCACCGGGTGGTGTTTGGCAGGAAAATACTAAAGATGGAGGGTTCAACTGCACTACCTATGGCACCTGTGAAGCAGGCACTGCAGTTTTAGCTTATGCTTCGACCCATCGCTTTCTAAATTTCTTGACCTTCAACACCACCTCTTTCTTTTCGTCGCTTTGTGTTGTGCTGCTAATCATTAGTGGGTTCCCCCTCAAGAACAAGGTCATGATGTGGGTGTTGACCATTGCAATGACCATGTCAGTCACATTCATGGGGCTCACATATATATATGCACAAGCGTTGGTCACCCAACCATACTCATCATAAAGTTTTAGGGATGGGTTACTATTTGGGTAGTGCTTGGGTAGCCATGCTTGTGGTTGTTGGTTTGATTCACACAGCGAGGTTAGTCTTCTGGGTACATAAGAGGAAGAAGAAGAAACTGCATAAGTCGGGGCGAATGTCTGCAAGGGTTGGTCCTCTAAGTGAAAACTACCAAGCTGAATAGCAACTTCGGGAATTGTTGTCTTACAAAGTCTCACATGTATGTGCCTCCCAAGTGCATGTTAGGACCATTAGTTAGAGATTAGTTAGGGAAGTTAGTTAGTTATGGGATTGGTGAGGATAAATAAAGGGAAATGAGGACTAGTTAGGTGTCTAGTGAATTCATATTTGTATTTGTTAGAGAGATTAAAGACTCTATATTCTCCAAGGTTCATACTTGTATCATTTTTGGGGATTCTTGGTGCATTACCAAAGATTTTCATCAATAAACACACATACGGTCAGTTTCAATCCTAACAGTGCACAGCATAAAATTATTGTATACGTAATGCAATTTACTAAAGAAATCAGATTGTGACAACTAACATGAAAGAATGCTAAGCAAAGAATAAAGGTTTTGGCCTGCTGCAAAATTTTTTTATACTTGCGAGGCGATCGTCGCTTTGATGACTGTAGATGAATCAGGAATTTTTACTCATCCTCGCAAAAATGTCCAAATATATTTGCTTAGCTTGAGTATTGGGAGAAATGGATATAAATAACTTCATGCAATTCTCGTTCAAAAACTAAAGCTACGCAAGTTATCCTGAACAAATCTGTGGAAAACATAACATTCAATTTTTTTTTAATAAAAGCATAGCATTCACTTATGCATTCCAAAAGGCATAAGAATTATCAATTCACCATGCTAAATCTAAAGAGAGAATGAGACTTAAAAAAAAACGAATAGATTTTTGGATTCAGTTTATTAGCATTAATTCAAAAGGGTCTTTTCCAAAATATTAATAAAATTTTGGCGAAATGATTTTTATATGATAAAAGTACCAGGTTGTCTGATAATTCAATGAACAATGTATTTCTTAAAGACGAGAAGCTTAACGAGCGAAGATTTTTTTTTTTGATAAATGGATATAGCTCAACCAATCCATATAGGATGGGAGTAAAAAGAAGAAGAATACAATAATATGAGTTATCATCAAAGCAAAGAAACTACCTTGTACTAAATTGATGTCAGCACCAACCACTAAGATCCAAAGAAAAGGAAGATAAATAAAAACATATAAAGGTTTTGCCAAATCAAAACACATCCAAAAAAACCAAACTCAGAACAAGCACTCAGCAACCAAGATGGGAAGACGCTCTGGTCAAATCACAGTAAACATACTCAGGAACCGATCAGCACTAACCGAAAAATCAACTACAAACATCTAATTAGCAACAAACCCATTTGAATGTCTCAATGCCAAGTTAAAAGTCCTTGACAACCTAGAAGTCATGACAGCCAAAATCGCAACCATAGCATAAAGATACTTCCGCTATCTCATTGTGAGAGAAAACAAAACAAAGCAAAGACATCTTCTTCATACCAAAACAAGGACAACACCGTCACTCCTTCCAACATCGTATCTGGTTAATGTTTGTTGTGAAAAAATGTGGGCAAAAAGGTAATTTATCACACCAAGCTTGTGCCCAATAACCTAATCTACACAATGTATTCCTATTTTCCATTTCCCAATTCGGCTTGAAACCTTCAAAAACAATGCGGTTACAAATTCACCAAATAGACCAGCAAAACCACATATAGAAGAAAGATCCATAATTTTTTATCAAAACCCTAGAAGGGGGCACCAAGCCACGCATCAAAGAACAAAACTAGATTCTCTGGCAAACACCAAGTGATATGCCACCACTGAGAGCAAGAGTTCCAAATATTAATCGATCTCTGGCAAGAGAAGAAAGATGTTCAAGTTATTCCTCACCAACACCACAAAAGAGCAAGATGAATCATCCACCTGAAGACAATTAATTCTAAAACCTTTCCTTAGTGTTGAGTCTTCGTGAAGAATAAACCACATAAGAAGTTTAGCTTTAGGAGGAGCTAAACCTTTCCATGCCTTCTTCCCAACTAGCCATTCAAAAAAGGGAGAAATACTATCATTGAATAGCAAAGAAAAATATGATCCAAGAAACTGAAGTGGTATGTGCCCAAAAACACCCTCCACTCACACCCTCTACTAAACAATGTTGATTCAAGGCTAGAAGAAAATCAGTATACAATGATTCCTCCCAAGTAAAAAAACCTCTCCTCTATTCAAAATCCCACCTCCAACACCTGTTTTCCCATCTTTCCATCTTCAAAACCATACAATTTTGTTGCTTAGAAATAGGGAATAACAGGGAAGTTTTTGTTTCAGGCAAACTTCCCCTCACCAAACCTACCAAAATCTTGTTGTAGTTCCATCACCAACCCTCTTCCTCATTCCAATCACCGTAAGTTGGTATACTTCCTCCCCAAAATATCTAAAATCAAATATTTGTCTCCATACACTCGGAAGGCCCAAGGGGTTCAAGGCTTAACTGAGATTGTTGAGACACCCATGGTTTGAGCAAATAATTCTCTTCTAAAGGGGTGTGGATTTGTTAGAGAATCTCCACCACCATTTCAAAAGCAACGCTGCATTCTGAAAGATGATGTTTCCCACACCCAAAGCTACAAAGCCTCCTGCTCCAGTCACGTATACCTTCTTCGCTCAGAAGCCGCCATTTGCTTCTCTCTCCAGAGTAGTCTTCTTCTTCTTCGCTATGGTCAACTAATCTTCAATAGAATTAGCATGTGCACTACAGTTGAATGTGCGTAAATTGCGCATTATAAACTAGTTTTTTTTTTCACATAGCCTAGATGGAGATGTAGACAAAAAGTAATGCATTTAAATTTTTGGTGTTTATACCTAATGAATTCATGAATGAATACATCTTAATTCATGAGGAAGAAATCCACTTGCTCACACTAGCAAACCACTAGGGTAGTGTTTGGCATGTCACGGACGGTGGAAACGAGATAGTGGAGATGAAGACGAGATAAAAAAAATCCTGTTTTAGATCGTGTTTGGTTGTGGAGTCCGGGCGTGATGGCTGTCTCGTATTTGTTTGGAAACAAGGATAAGACCATAAATACATGATAAAAGACGTTATGTCCCTAATGGATTCCTGCAGGCCAACAGATTTGTGTTCTCGTCTCCATATTTCTCTTCCAGAGATAGTTACCAAATGTTACCTAATAGTTTACTGTCATTTCAAGTAAACTAAGCACTTTGATTTAATCCTTAATTTTTGACAAATTTTAAAATCGTCCACCAGAGAATTGCAAGACATTAATTTGATACTCGAAAAATTTATAATATTAATTCAATTATCAAAAGATTAATTTTCATTTCAATTTAGTCCACATGTTAATTTTTGTGAAAAAAGATCACAGAATCTAAGGTTAAGAATAAATTGAGATAAAAATTAATCTTTGGAGGACTAAATTAATATCATATTTGATCACCAAGTTGATATCCGGTAACTCTGAAGATCAACCTGAGATTTTACTCTTCTATTTTCTTAATCATCTTTTGGATACACTATTTATTAGCTTGGTTATTTGTGAAAGCACAAAATGACCTAGTATGAACATGAGACTTCCTAATCTGTCTCCGGCCTAACTGCCTAATGTCCTTTGGCTCGTTAGTCATACATGTCATTATAATTACATGTACGAATATGCATAATTAGCTGTCCCTCTAGAAGTCAACCAACTTGTGTTTGCTTCTCTAGGTGTTCTCTTTTTCTTTTTAAAAGCTCTTCCATTGGAAGGATCGTCATTCGATGTCAGTTTCACATAGTTTGCATTCCAGTTCCAATGATTGGAGTGAAGGCAACACCAAATCTAGAGCATGACGCAATAAGAACACTCTATGAAGCATCATTAAATGGCTGTGTGAGTACCTTAAACACCTTGATACAAACCAACCCTGTTATTCTCAACAGGGTTTCACTCTCCCCTTCAGTGAAACCCCATTACACATGGCCTCTTTGCTTGGACATTTGGAATTCTGCCAGGTTCTTTTGAAAAGAAAACCAAGTTTAGCCAGTGAAGTGGACTCAGAAGGGCGTTGCCCTCTTCATCTAGCTTCTGCTGAAGGGCACAGTGAGGTTGTGAAAGCTCTTGTGCGGACGAACCCGAATATTTGCATGGCATTGGACAAAGATGACAAGCTTCCTCTTCACTTGGCTCCAATGAGAGGATGCATGGGAGCAATTGAGGAATTGATAAGGGCAAGGCCAGACTCCATTCAAGCGATGATTGATGATGGCTCTGTGCTGCACTTGTGCATTAGGTATAACCATCTTGAGGCCTTGAAAGTCCTGGTGCAATCAGTGAGAGGATACCAACAGTTCCTGCTTGTTAGAGACAAAGAGGGTAACACAATTCTGCACTTAGCAGTGAGACTCAAACAAATTAAGGTACTATTTTCCAGTTTTCTGAAATGTATGACCACTCACATAATGTTGAAGCAATTCAATTGAAACATGATTCAAGAGAATAAATTAAGTCTTTTCTGATATATGATAAAGAAAATGTACGATGTCATGGTTGTGGGGTGGGGTGTTGGATCGAGCCGCCGGATTGATTGGCTTGGGTTGTTAATAATTTTGTTATTTTGCAGGCCATACAATACTTACTTTCGCTGCCTGAAATAAGAACAGCCGCAAATGCTTTGAACAGGAAGGTTGTCACAGCTTTGGAGGTGCTAGACTTAGAGGGCTGTCTAAGAGATTTTATAAGCCTAAAAATTGAACACATGTTAATTGAAGCTGGAGTTCAAAGGTTTGCAGATATGGATACTGCACAACCAACGCCTCACCAAGTATAGGTAATCAAGAGGAACCACATCTTCAATCCAGAAGAAGGAAAATGTGGAAGACCTTATGGTCAAAGTACCTTAACTACCAAGGCAATTGGGTAGAAGAGACACGTGGGACATTGATGGTGGTAGCCACTGTTATTGCCACTGACTTTTCAGTCAACAATAAGCCCACCAGGTGGTGTTTGGCAGGAAAATACTGAAGATGGAGGGTTCAACTGCACTACCTATGGCACTTGTGAAGCATGCACTGCAGTTTTAGCTTATGCTTGGATCCATGACTTTCTAAATTTCGTGACCTTCAACACCACCTTCCTTTTCGCCTCTCTGTGTTGTGCTGCTACTCATTAGTGGGTTCCCCCTCAAGAACAAGGTCATGATGTGGGTTTTGACCATTGCAATGACCGTGTCAGTCACATTCATGGGGCTCACATATATGTGGGCACGAGGGTTGGTCACCCCGAACCATATTCTTGATAAAGTTTATGGGATGGGATACCCTTTGGCTGTTGCTTGGGGAGCCATGCTTGTGGTTGTTGGTTTGATTCACACAGTGAGGTTGTTCTTCTGGGTAAAAAAGAGGAAGAAGAAGAAACTGCATAAGCCAAGGCGAATGTCTGCAAGGATTGGTCCTCTAGGTGAAAACTACCTAGCTGAATAGCAACTGAAGGAATTGTTGTCTTACAAAGTCTCACATGTCTGTGCCTCACAAGTGCATGTTAGCACCCATTAGTTCGAGATTAGTTAGAGAAGTTAGCTACTTACGGGATTAGTGACTATAAATAAAGGAAAATGAGGATTAGTTAAGTGTCCAGTGAATTCATTTGTACCTCTTAGAGAGATTAGAGACTTCATACTCTCCAAGGATTCCTACTTGTCTCATCTTTAGGGATTTTTGGTGTATTACCAAAGATTCTCATCAATAAACACACATATGGTCAGTTTTAGTCCTAGCAATATACAACATAAAATTATTGTATACCTAATGCAATTTCACTAAAGAAATCAAAATTTTTTTATACTTGCGAGGCAATCGTCACTTTGATGACTTAGATCTTCTTGCTGACCTTCTTAGGCAATTTTTCTTTAACCAAAAGCAATTATTTACAATAAGCAACAATTGATCAAAGAAGTAATGAACTATAAAATACATACTTCTCACTTTCCGACATTAGGGTAGGAAGATAATTGTTTTGAAGAAGGGTCTCAGTCTTCCAATTACCATCTTCCCAGTGAAGCAGAAACCCATTCAACCACAAGGAACAACTCCAAGTATTCCTAGGCCGGTTTCTTGTAATATGCATCCGGTGGAAGTAGTGAAGAGGTACAGGAACTGATTGTCAAAACTGCAATGCAAAGCAGTTTTTCCATAAGTAACAACTCCCCAAGGTAGCATTTATATACTGTCTTGGGACAGAAACAGAAATACAGAGACAATGAAAACAATGAAAATGAAGACATGAATAATAAATATATATAAGGATATTATTGGGAGACAAATATTACATTTATGTCTCCATATCCTGTCCCACTGTTTTCACATTTTGGAGATATAGAAATTGTGTTTTTCTGTGCTGAGGACAAAAAATTTTTCTGTCCCCTATTTTTGCCTTCACCACCAAACAAGTTTGTGTCTCTAGAGTTTTTGTATTTCTGTTTCG
The DNA here is from genome assembly GCA_030441495.1 of Dalbergia oliveri. NCBI lineage: Eukaryota > Viridiplantae > Streptophyta > Magnoliopsida > Fabales > Fabaceae > Dalbergia > Dalbergia oliveri. Next base: position 17,058,475 of record JAMLFY010000013.1, on the reverse strand, counting down.
AAAAAAGTAAACAAACACTACACAAGGTTTTATGGTATGTCCAAAGTTTAACCATCACCAGAACCAGTCCGTTATAACTAGGAAGGCAAATCAAGCTGATGAACTCTCAAAAGCAATCCATTTTGAGAGCACTGTGGTCATGTTGCTATACTGGGTAAATCGTATCCCCGAGAATATAAACATGCTCTTATCTCATGATTGATCAAGGGGTAAATAATTCAATGGCAGAGAGCGGTTTGTGTAAAGCATCCATATTATTAACATAAATGTGAAGCTGGCGAGAATGATCTTTATCATAGGACTATGAAACAATTTCCAAAATTTATGAAATTGAAAGAAAACCATTTATATTTAACTAAAAATAATCATAGTTGAGATTGAAAGCCCCCCATAACTGACTTTGCCCACGCAATTGTACATGGATAAAGTTCAACTTCATGATCAAACAAATGACATCTGTTCACAGCTAGAACATAAAAGACCACGAGATGGAGGTTGATGTTTCACATATACAGTCCTTCTGGTACGCCTTCTTTCTTCTTAAACATCACTTTATCCTTTGCCTTCTTGAAGTCGGCATGGGTCACCTGAACAAGATTAAACCAAAAAAAAAAAAAGGCACTAGTAAGCATGAAAGAAATCATGAAATGGGAAAAAAATCTTCATTTCACAAATGATGATCCTAAAGAGAATATAGACAAAATGCACATAAACAAGCAGAAGATTTTGATAGGCAAAAATAGGATTTACTTCAAGAAGGTTACAAATTTGATGACATGTATGCTTAAGTTACCAATTAAAACTGAAGTATTTGATTAGAAAAAGTTTAGGCAGGGAAGGTTATCTCATTTCATAGTCAGCATATTGCCATATGCCACATGCATCCCTAAAAGCTTACAATCATACACTTGCAAATGACGCACAATGAAGGACCAAAAACAAGTAGACTCAAGATATTTTTGTCGAAATTGTTCAGTCCTACAAGTTGAGCCAACCCTCCTTGTCGAAGTTTGATCATTCATAAAAAAGTAGTTAAGTGCTTCAAAAAGACACCAAGGAGTACTTTCCTCATATAATACCAAATAAAAACATTTAGCTGCAGAACCTAGTTAATCTGTCATTAATCATTTCCTTTATACATTCTTTTGATCCAATATTAAAACAATAAACTGACAAATTTCATTCACTAAAACACTGTACTTGTAAGGAAAATAATAGGAACTCCAATATCTAGTCTTGGTTGTTTGCAATGGAGGGAAACATGGGGAAAAAGTAAGAAATTGTTCAACAATTTTTATTTTTATTTTTTATTTTGTGGTTGAGGTGGGATTAAAGATGGCCTCCCTCCACCACCAATTTTAAATGGTTTGCTACCTCTTAGCTTTAAGGCGTTATGAGCATTTCATGCATTTCCTAATATAACATACTGTTGTTTAAAACACACACAAGCACCATCACGAAAAGAGACCAGACTCTAAAGAAATAGACCTAAAGAGAGATTTTTTTCCAATTTCCTCCACATTTTTTATAGCAACGTAACCTCCCTTTTTACCTCCTACTAGTCCTTTACTGGTGTAGGTTGCCAAACTTAGGGAAGTTTGAACTTGGAGAAATCAAACTGTGCTATAATTTCTCTAAGCTTAGTATATGAATCTGATAGTAAAATGGGCTAATCAAAACTAGCAGCTTCAAGGTCCCAAAAAGCAATTAAGTACTATTATATTAGACAGATAATAGAACCATGAAGAGACATCTAACCTTCATCCGACGTTCTCGTAGAGCAAGTAAGCCAGCTTCAGTACATATTGCCTTTATATCAGCTCCAGAGAATTCATCCTTAGTCATAACAAATTCTTCCAAGTTGACATCATCAGCTAATGTCATCCTTGATGTGTGTATCTTAATTTCAACGTATGAAGTCTTTTTATTCATTTGATCAGGAAAAATATGCATCTTAAGATATCACATAGAATCAGCAGAAATATCATTCATAAAGTCATCCTAACCTGGAAAATGCGTCTTCTTGTTTTGATATCAGGAAGAGGAAATTCTATCTTCCTGTCTATTCGACCAGGTCTTAGCAAAGCTGGATCAAGACTTTCAATTCGGTTGGTTGCAAGAATCACTTTTACATCTCCTCTTGAATCAAAACCATCTAACTGGTTCAGCAACTCTAACATGGTCCTTTGAATTTCACGTTCTCCACCTGAGTGAGCATCATACCTGAAAGGCACATTAACCAGTAAGCTCATAAATGTAGGAAAAGAATCATAAGAGCTCGTAAAGCTATAGTCCCCGTGTCAAATACATGTCCATGTGAAATCCTATATGCACACTGACAACATGCATCTATACGTGTTCAATTTGTTATTTTCTTTTTTGATTCCTATAGAGTAGGAGTCAGGCCACAACATAGATAAGGCCATTTAAAATTTTAAAACAAAAAATGAGTTCATTTTAAAATTTTAAGCAGTTTTCAATATTGAATAAAGAAAATAAGTTAGGGATGATGCTTCTATATATGATATTATGAACCATGAATCTTTTTCTTTGGGTTTTTACTTATATATATATAGACACACGCACGTGCTATTTTGTCCCCTACAACTCTTAAACTAGTGGGTCTGTTGTGTCTGTGGTATTGCATCCCATGTTTGTTATCAATATCTGTGCCACATACCTCTCCCCCTACCAAAAAAAAAAAATGCATTCAAGAAAAGAGGATCAAAATTTCATACCACCTTAGTAACTCCAAAGTTTGCTGTTCAATAACTTACCTCTTTGTACCAACTGCATCAATTTCATCAATGAAGACAATAGAAGGGGATAGATCATCAGCAACTCTGAAAAGTTCCCTAACAAGCTTTGGACCATCTCCCAAGTATTTTTGTATCAATTCACTACCAACAACACGTAAGAATGTTGCTGATGTTGAGTTTGCAACAGCCTAAAGTCACAAAATGCATTGTCTTAGACCTAAATTATAGTGCATGTGCTCGTGCATTACAAGTAGTATAGATCATACAGTAAGAGACAGGTCAGATGATGCTTATAATAGCACAGATAGAACTGCATTTGTGGTGAAGATAATATAGCACATAAACTCTTATATTATCAAACCAAACCAAAGTTAAATAAAAATGTCTAGCACCTAGAAGGGTTAAACAATTAACTTGCGCGCTTGTGCGCACACAGGATAAAAGCCACATTGTAATATGAGTCTCCAATATCAATATAATATTAATCATATTTATCAATAAGTCTGCAGTAAAGCCGCCCTGAAACAGCTCATTAAGGAATTTAAAACCCAAGACACACACACAGACTTTCATCTTAACATCCCAAAACCATTTCATTTGTGTAGATTATCATGAAAAGCTAAAAGCCAAAAAGAAATTGTTAGAAATGAGGAATTGAATAAGGGTACAAATGGGAATTTAAAAGTGTATTATAGAAAAGGGAAAGAAACCTATTAATTAGGATTTCTGTTATTAGTAAGTTAGTTTTCTGTTTTAGGGGATAAGGGTGTATGAAAGCTTTGTAACAGAAGTTGGTTATTCCAATCTTCTTTAAATAGGATCTCTGTTTTGTAATGAGAGGACACCCTATCCATTCTATTAGACCAAACTGGACAGATCCCAGTGAGAAAGGAGTAGGCTCCTTTGTGTAATTGTTCTTTCTAAAAAAATCAATAAAGTTAGGGACGAATAAAGCCCTTTTTCCCTTCTGTTACATCAAGAATCCTAACAATTTGGTCTGACCTGCCGGATCTTGGTCGCATGAGCAACGTCTGGCGACAGTGGAGAAAACTAACTTACTAATAACAGAAATCCTAATTAATAAGTTTTCTTTCCCTTTTTCTATAATACACTTTTAAATTCCCATTTGTACCCTTATTCAATTCCTCATTTCTAACAGAAATGTTCTTACAAAAAAAAAAGCCCTTCAGTGCCTGTAAGCCACAGACAAACAGCTAAATGAACGAGAAATTCCTGAAAGTAACATGAAAAACAATGCAGATAGAAACAATGACTTACAAATTTTACAGACCAGAAAAATGACATTAATCTCTCTTTGGCCATATACACATGAGAAAAGCATCCTAAACTCCATAGTCCATACCATAGATTCATTGTGAAGCATAGTTGTCAATGGCGGATTGCAACTCATGGTGGGAGACCAAAATCCGCCATTTAAGATTGCCATGCTGCCGCCATGGCTACCATAATGAACAAATCTTTCCATGGTGGGGGCCAAAATCCGCCACTACATGGCGATGACATGGCCGCCATTTGACAACTATGTTCTGAAGCATGCTCAGCTTAAAGATAAAGGAAGTAAAAAGGAGAAAATGAGAGACGGAAAAGGAGATGCTGAAACTCCATTCCCACAGCCTACAAGAAACACAAATAAATGCAAACCTTTGCAAGCAGGGTTTTTCCGTTCCAGGTTCTCCATACAATATGACCCCCTTTGGAGGCTTGATACCAATGTCTTCATATAATTCAGGATGAGTCAGGGGAAGCTCAACTGCTTCTTTAATTTCCTGTATCTGAGCATCTAAACCACCAATATCAGCATAAGATTCCAAAGGAGCCTTCTCAACCTTCATGACAGAGACCATTGGATCAACTTCATCTTGAAGAAGCCCAACAACAGAAAGAACCTGATAAAAAAACATACAAAATCATTGCATCCCCTGTACCTAACCATATGAATGGCAACCAAAAGAGAGGAATAATTCAATTACACGGAAAACATTTATATCAACTTCCAGATCATGCTTTGTCCTATAACACATAATGTTCATCACTTCAGCAAAATGTGAATGCTTCCTCATTCATGCATTCTGTATATTATTAGAAAACTTACCATGACTAGGATTCCCATAATAGATCAAACAACAGAAAATTAGAATATCTCCCCCAACATATTGTCAACATAAAAAAAAAAAAAACCCTCAAAACAATCTAATGATACATAACTACATATTCAAAGTTAATCATTTAACACCAAACATTCAAAAAGGTTTAAAATCCAATGAGTTACTAAACATATAAAACGTCATCCTAAAAAATGTTTTTTTAATCACAAGGGGACTGGAAATGACTTAAACGGAAAAGCTTTGATATATCCACTCAGTTACATGGTGGCAGTGTGAGGAAACTATTGCTATCCCATTTTCATTCAACAGAAGAAAAAAAATTAGCAAATTGAAGTGCAAATGACTTAAATGAGTTACACTTCTCCAGACCGTCCTAAGAATATTTTGTTGTACCAAGCATATTACAATGGAACCACAGACAGACACACAATCAAATCATCATTATATAAATCTCATCTCTTACTGCAAGTGCTTTTCAATTCCAACTAGTTCTAAGGGTCTGTTTGGATAGTACAACTTATGACTTTTTTTAACTTTCTGAAAGTCAAAAGTCATATTTTTACTCTTTGTATGTTTGGCTAAACAGTTTATCACTTCTTTAAAAGTTATTCTTAGTGCTTTTTGAGAAGTTAAAATATCTAGCTTCTTAAAAAGCACTTTCTAAAACACTAAAAACAAGTACTTTTATTATTATGTATTTGAATATAAAATAACTTATTTACAAGTTACTTTTCAAAAGTTACTTTTCTATAAGCGCTTAAATAAGTTGTTTACCCAAACGGGACCTAAAACTATAATGTTAGTTTTCTAACCAATGCCCTTTTAGGATAAAAAATATAAAGCATTAAGAGCACCTGATGCATTGGGAACTTCATTCAAAAAACTTCCACTTTTATTTTTAATTCTCTAACCAACACCCAACCATTTTGAAAACAAAAAATCTACCCACACACCAGCCATTCCTTCACCAGTCACCACTTTCACCATCCATAAACACAACTTTAGCTGACCCACTAAACCCTAGAGATAAGATTATCAGAAGCATGGTCTTAAGTTGTGGTTGCAGTAGCATGTTAGGACCCACTAGTTAGAGATTATTTAGGGAAGTTAGTTACGGAATTAGTGAGTATAAATAAAGGGAAATGAGGATTAGTTAGGGGTCTTTGATCATTTGTAATTGAGTTTAGACTCTTGAGAGAGTAAAGGAGCTATCACTCTTTCTCACAGCATTGTAATTGTTCTAGGGTTCTTGGGGATTTACCAAGGATACCATTAATAAAAACATACAGTCAGTTTCAGTTCTAAAATTGCAAATGTGGATCTTGCAGCCGTCGCAATACGGGGATGAATTATTTTCTGTTTGCATAGATTGTAATATAGACTCTCACTTTAGACTTTTCAAATTTTAACCATGTCAATCACAACAACAAAAACTCAATCTACTCACTATTCAACTCAATATTCATGAAACTAAGACACTGGAGAAGTGCCGAGAGAGGTAGGTGTAAGCTTGAGGGTCAAAGACAACAAACACCAATGTGTGATGTGGCCACAATGTGATTCTGATGGGGCCGCATCGATTTCCAGTAGTTTTGAATAACAATGCAATCACAGGGTGATGCGTTAGTGGTCACTCAGCACTGCCACAACCACAACATTACGGCCACATAACATGATGAGGTCCACAAATTGAAACAGAGATCATAAGCTTGTAGTAAATAATAGAAACAGAAATTGCGACCTTCAAAACCTAGGCAATTATCTCTTCCAAAGTAAACAAAAAAAATCACAGGCAAGCAAAAAGGAAAAAAAAAAGAAAAAGAAAATTTTCACGAAATAGCACCTGAAATAAACAGCAAAACCTGGGAGTCAAGATCACAATAAGCTTCCATTACTCACTTGAAATAGAAACTATCATTCTCAAAATCCAAACAATTCTGTATTCCAATAAGAAATATTCACACAAAAGCAACAAACACAAGAATAGTTAGGGTGACTTTGGTTTCAAAAAATAGCTGTTAGTTTTCATTTCCTGTTTTCAATTAGTTAGTTTCCTGTTTTGAGGATTTTGCAAAGGATTCTGTGAAGGAAATAACGAGAACATGAAATGAAAAGTGAAAGCTGAATCCAGTAGTTTTCACCGGTTCCCTTCACAAAATCCTAATATGCAGGAAACCTCCAAAGCACAGGTACCTGGTTTTTGGCAAAGTACCCGTTCCGGATATGTTTCCGGTGCGGGTACACATTGGGTACTCAGGGGAACGCATGGGTACCTACCCAATGCCTTCTTTTTTGGGGGAAAGAAGGGTACATATGGACATTGGGTACACGTATGTGAAAGTCAGTATGCAATTTTAATTAAAACTGCAGTGTTTTAATTTTTTTGTTTTAAACCTTTTGCTTCACCGTTTCACTTCCCCCTAACCCATCGAACCCTAACACTCATTTCCTTCTTCCCAAACCTCACCCCCACAACGATATCTCTCCCCTCTACTTCTTCTGTTTTCATCGCCGGTGACACCACTCCACAGCAATGACGGATCATGACCAGGACTGCAGCGGCATCGCAACTTCACCCTTAAAGCAGCGGCGCTGAAGACGACTGGTTGTATCCATTGCAGGGCCCTGACGTGGCGATTCTGGGCTGTCTCCGGCACAGTCTGGCACATCTGTTCTGGGCTGTCTCCATTGCAGAGGCTTCTTTTGAGGTATGGGAACTGTCTTCTCTCTGAGTTTAAGGTTGATTGGGTTTGATAATTTTTTTGTTGCAACAATTATTCCCTTAAGCTGTTGTTGCTGCCATTTTTCATGTTCGATCTTGACTTCCTGTTGATTGTTAAGTGTTCTGGAACAGAACAATTGCTAAAATTATGCAATTAATTATCAGATGTTTTCACAAGGTTCAAATATTTTATTTTGGTACGTAATGGTGAACAATTTAGATTTTAGACTTGTTTTATATTGAAGTTTTAGTTTTTATCATATGAAAATTGTGAAACTTTATTTTTTTCATTTATATTTATAGACACACCGTACTCCACTTTTCTTCAAAATTTCCCTATATTGTTCCCGTATCCGTACCAGTACTGGTACTGTACTCGTATCCGTGCAAGATAGCGGGAAACTATATCAAAACATAAAATGAAAATTGAAAACTATTTTCCCAAACTAACGCACTCGTAATTTTCACTAAATAACACAAAAACCAGCAAAACCCTAAGAGCCAATCTCAAACTAAGCTTCCATTCTTCACTCGAACCAGAAATCAGCGATTTCAAAAACCTAAAACCCACACAATCACGCAATCCAACACCAAAAACATAAATCCAAACCCCACAAAAAAAAGAGCAAAACCGTACCTTATTATGCATCAAAATAGCGCAACCAGGCTCCAACTGATCCTTGTCAACGAACGACAAGATCCCAACATAATACTCAGGCCCAACAGACGACGAAACGATGGCGTGATTCTCGTCAATGAGCTCCTCGAGGTTCCCGACGCTCATGGGAGATCCCCTGAGGTCGTCCACTTTGGATCTGTCCTCCTCAGCCTTCTCTTCCTGTGGCTTCAGCCTCTCTTGGTTCGCAACGAACTCTTCTTCCATTAAAAGGTAGTCCTTCACGCGCTCCAGCTTCAGCAGCCGCAGCTTGCACTTCGTGTGCGGCGTAACGGCAGGAAGACGGGCCGCGGCCTCGGGCCCCTTCTGCTTGCGCTGCTTGCGGCCCACGCGGGCCGGAGGGGCGGCGGGCTCGAATTTCTTGTCCTTCTTGTCGTTGCCGTCGGGCTTCCGGTCGCCCGGATGGCCCTGGCGGTTCAGACCGCCTGGAGTCCCTTGGCCCATTTGGATCTTTCGACAAGTGGAGGGCTTTTTTTTTTTTTTTTTGGGTGAGGATCGGGGAAAATGAGAGCGATGGGGAGAGAGTCTTATGCAAAGAGAAACGAAGACGTTTGAATTGAGTGATGCACGAGGAGGCCACTCTTGGGATTTTCTCCCAATCAAAATATCAAAATAATAATAATAATAATAATAATAATAATACTAGGGTTCTTTTTTCGGTTACATACTAGGATTCTTTGGGAGCAAGAAACCAAGACAAATTATTTTAAAAATATTATTTGTATTTACCATATATGGGATATTATATTAACTCATATCTTATTTATTATTGGATAAGTGTGAATCACATTCAAATGGGATCAACCAATAGTGGATAAGATGTAGTTGATATGGTATCTCATATATAGTAACTATAAATAATATAACTCATTATTTTATTGTAATATTTTATTTATTTATTTTTTATTTCTTCAGTAATTGTACCTAAGTACGAGTTCTTTTAAGGGAATTTTTTTATTACAAATATACATATATGAAACATAAAATATTTAAGATAAGAGTTTTTTTAAGTGGGTATGGATGCAAAATAGGTAAGTGATACGAAGTAAAATAAGGGAATTAGAGGTTACCTGATATTTTGAGGTAGGATTAAGGAACATGAGAATGACGTCAGATCTTCTTCTAGCTAAAAAAAGGGCATACTTGTAGGTACTCCACCACTATGTTAGCAAAGAACTAATATGGTATAAGCATGTAGATAGAATGAAAAAAATATACCTGAGTGTCCTTGAGGTATTTAATTATAGGGATTAGAGGGAACAGTTACCATGCAAAGGTGTGTAAGAGGTTGCAATAATTATACCTTAAGATTGATATAAGAAGGAAAAGATTATGAGAATATCCATGGAGGTTCTTGGTATAAGGAAAGTAGAGCAACTAAGAAGTAACTCAATATTGATTGCGATAAGTAATATGGGTATGTTATGTGTGAAATGAGTAAGCTAAAGGTAATATGATATCTCAGCTAGCAACTTTACGATTAGGATCGAATCAACCACCTGAGAAGAATAAGGATGAGGATAAGGTCACAGTGAAGAAGAAAATAAACAATCGAGGAGAAGAGAGTTGTGTTCCCCTCTTGTTTGCAATTAGGTAGCTGGTTGATCGAGATTGGTCAATTGATGTGCATCAAAATTTTCTAGAAGCAAATGTGTGTGCGGATAGACTAGCATAAAGCATGGTCACTCTTGTGTTTCTGGTTTCCATTTGTTTGAATCTCTTCCTCCTTTTCTTGGTTTCCTAGCCTGGTGACATGGCAAAGCAATGTTCACCCCGTATTGTGACTTCTTAGATTCTATTTCTTTGCGCATTTGGCCCCGATGTTCATAAAAAAAGGGAGAAGAGATAATCAAAGGGAAGAGGTGTCAATACCACAATAGTCAAAGTGTCACAAATTCCTTCAACCTATTTCTTTCTTCTTTCGGCCACTTCTCCTAGTGCCCTTCTTCTTCAGCTCCTCCACATGTCCTTGAAGCTTAACCAACTCCATCTCAGCTCCTTTCTCTATTTTGCCCTCCCATTCAATTGTTGATTTGTTACATTACCATCAACATTTGAGAGCTGAGAACCTTGTCCTCAAGGATAAAATTTGGGAAATTATGCTATCGGTCAAAGACATTCTCCCATGGTGCATCATACATTGAAGTTCCTTCGTAGTGCATTAGAACCTAAGGAATGCATGCTTGATTCTGTGTAATGCTTTTACATGCTATAACAACAGCTAGCTGCACTCATATGTTGTTATTGGCAATGGCACATATTGGTCTGTATTATCACCTATATTCTTCTAACACATACATGTGAAACACTGGATGAATTTTGGCAGTGTTTGGCAGCTCCACCTTGTAAGCAACTTCACTAGGCTTTTGGCATATGCAAAAGGGACCAAAATACTTAAGTCCCAAATCTTTCTTAGGGCTAGAGATTATGGTCTATATGGTTGTAGTTTCACCAAGACCATATCCCCCATTAGATTCCATTTCTCTTCTTCTCTTGTTAGCTTGTGCTTTCATGTAATTCTAAGCGTTAGCTTGAGTTACTTTAGGATTTGGTTCTTTGCTACAGGAATTCTTACATTGATGGAATGTCATTGGGATTCCATTCATACCTGTAACTTGGAGGATCTCTTCTAAATAATGCCTTGAACGACGTTATGCCAATACTCGATTAGGTCCAAGGTAGTAGTTGTAATATTGTTTGGAGTTATCATGACAAAAACATCTCAAGTACATCTTGTCACGACCCAATCAGGGAACGTGACTGGCATGTGAGGAATCTCACCTCCATGTAACTCTCTTGACCTCTGGGTCTCTCTATATGCATAAAAGAACATACTTTTTATTTCTAAAAACATAACTTCCTTTAAACCTTTATTTAAAACTTGATATTCGAAGCTCTGAAACTTATTAATCATACTCTGAAATTCAATTTAACTTATGAACTAAATCATAATTTCATCTTTAGCTTGCACATATCTTTAATCAAACTCTACAATTTCAATTCATACTTGTAACTGAAAACATATATATGATTGTTCAAATACTGAAATTAAATACGTAATCTGAAAATCTATACATGGCTCTGATTCTACCTACCATCTCCTGGAGCACTCTACTCTAACAAGACTCTAAATTAAGTCTTACTCCAAAGTAAGACTGATTGAGAATAACTTGTCTGCCAAACAAAGGTGAACAATATCTACCTCCAACTATGAGGAGGGATGGAAAGGGGTGAGTCAATGGACTCAATGAGTAAGCTCTCATTCATCACCCACATAAGATATCTAAGTATATATAATGCAATATATATATATATATATATATATATATATATATGCAACGATCATAAACCTTTTGATATTTATGTGCATATCTATATAGAAAGATATCTCTGTATTTATGAATTTATAGAAAAACATCTCTAAATTTTTACTCTATCGAGAAATCATTTTCTGGACATATACATAACAGCTCTTAAATCAAATATTCTAAAAAACATAAATAACGGTACTCTAATAGAGAAACAAGGATCTTTGGTTATGCCTTGCATAACAAAATATAAATTCTCTGGTTATACATGTCAACCATAACATAACAATTTCTCTAATCTCTGTATCCCTCTGGATCCAAATTGGACACCTAACTAGGTTCCATTTTTTGCTCTATGAGATTGTCCTCTCAGGACAACTTGGTACCAAGGTTAACAATCATTTTTCCAGCCATTAACTCACTGTTTGTTCTCGTTAGCTACCGTCTAGTCTCTAGATTATAAATTAATCATTTCTCTAAAACTCTACTCTATGCTCTTTTCTAGGTTTAAAACTCTACCATGTAATTACTCTATTCTTGAAACCATAAGATCTCTAATATACATAAAATCATTTAAATCTGAAACTTTTGAAACTCTGAAAGCTTTGGACTCATATAACTCTAACAATCTAACTTTAGCATAACTGAGATCATGCCCAAGAGATCACCCGCTTGTAGGTATTTTGATTTCAAGTTCACAGAATATATATGTGGCAGTTGCTACAAATCATACTGAATTCCATACTTCTAAGTATGGTGAAAACTAAATTTCTAAAATCTCTTTTCTCAGCTAACATCTTTTCATACTCAATAACTCTAATATCATACTTTGAAATGGAAACGTTTATAATTATAAACTTGACATTATAATAGCATCTCTATTCATGAAACTAAGTCATACTCTGTTTAACATTTTTGCCAAAATATCTTAACTGATATTCTAAATCATATATTCTTACATTAAATCTCTTAGAGTTGCACATAAAACATTTCCATAATATGCAATCAATCATGGTCCCATGATTTTCTAAATATATTTTTCAGGCTATCGTCAAAATCATGCGCTTTGTCTAGCTTGCCATTCTTGCAAAATCATATATATAATCTTACTTTCATCTCTAATTTTATATTTAACAATCATCATGCATAAACATACTCATAATGCTTAAAAGTAAAGCCATGAGTTTGAACCCACTTATCGTTAGAAGCTGGAGTATGTGGATATCACCAACTTGACCTTGGAATCTTGGAATGGCACCGACAACTGCCATAGAGCAACCTTTAACTTAAAATCAAACTCTATTAATCTCTTGACAATCTCTAAAACAACTCTAATAACATTGGGGGAGCATCCCTACTTGACAACAATGGGAGAAACAACAAGCCCAAACCATTGAACATAAAAAGGAGATGAAGGAGATAACAAAACTAACATAAACCTACACCATGGAATATATGTATATGTACAAAAAATGATTTCTCAATAGAGTAAGAATTTAGAGATATTTTTATGAATTCATAAATACAATAATCTTTATATATATATATATATATATATATATATATATATATTATATTATATTCTTGGATGTCCCATGTGGGTGATGGGTGAGAGTTCACTCATTGAGTTCATTGACTTACCCCTCTCTATTCCTCCTCATAGTCAGGTCCAGATGTCGCTTAGCCTTCTTTGGCAGGCACAGTTGTTCTCAGTGATGAGTCTTACTTTGGAGTAAGGCTTAGTTTTAGAGTCTTGTCAAAATAGAGTGCTTCAGGAGATGTGCAGATAGGATCCTAGCCATGTATAGATTTTCAGATTATGTATTTAATTTCAGTATTTGAACAACCATGTATATGTTTTCAGTTTACAAGTATGAATTGAAATCGTAGAGTTTGATTAAAGATACGTGCAAACTAGAGATGAAATTATGATTCAGTTCATAAGTTAAATTTATTTTCAGAATATGATTAATATGTTTCAGAGCTTCAAATATCAAGTTTTAAATAAAGGTTTAGAGGAAGTTATGTTTTCATAATACAAAGTATATTATTTTATGCATATAAAGAGACTCTAGAGGTCACGAGGCTTACTTGGGGATGAGATTCCTCATGCGAGTCACGTTCCCTGGTTTGGTCGTGATAACTTAAGAGATTTTTCTTTTAAAAAATGTTAATTGTTTTAATGAGTGAGATGTATTATATGTGTTGTGCATTTTGCCCAGGTGATTGTACGAGCAAATACTTTGCATCTCATGAATATGATTGTTTTCAATTAATTACTCTTACAATTATGAAGTTATGTAATTGAGTAAGGTTAGTGGGAGTCATTTAATTTGTTTGGTTCTATTTGCATACTGTATATATAAAATTCATGATATCCTTGATAGTTGGAATTGTGATTACTATGTTTCACGTCAATGTTATTTGACTGTAGAGTTGCGATAGCTTGATTGAAATCACATGTTTAAACCTTTGGGGCTTATGTCTTAATGTGATTGATTGGTAGGAAATGATGAGACTGATTACATTGAACTTGTGTAATTAGAGTTCCCATGAGAATATTAGCATTGACAATAAATTGGTTGACCCCTCTATCCAAGGGACTTAGGCCCATGTTTATAAAACATGTTGAGATATGGGTCTTGTAAAGTCTTTCAATGCATTTGGGTTGTGGGAGTTGTTATGTTCATTTAATTATATTGGATTTATGTAATCTGGTAGATGAACTTATATGCACATGATCGTATTTTCATAAAAAAAAGTGATCTTACTGTATCCCTCAAGATTCAAATGTTTACTTGGGAAAACATTGGTCTTTCATGAGAAAGGTGATGTGTCTTCTTGGAATATAATGAAGATTCACACACAATAGCATAAAAGACCAATTTGAGCGCTCATATTTATTGTTATGCTATGATGTGTATATCTACATCTTGTGCACTTGGTTGATCATTGTTAACATGGTTATTGGTTATATGGTTGTGGGGGAATAGACTCTTTATGGCCTATCATTCACCTATATATGGTTCTTAACTAGGTCCATGTTGACTAGAGTGATTTGATTTATGGTCAATTATTTTTCAGGCTGTAATTTGTGGGCACAATTGTTCAACCTAGGAATAGTTTTCAAAATTTGTTTTCTACATTTAATAAAACTCAATTAATGTTGCTCAAGTGGGGAAATGTTAGAATTTTCTATTAATTTGGTAAGGTTTTAATTTTATAAAACAAGTTGAATGAATTGACTTGATACTTCTTGTAAGCCCTTAAAGTTAATATGCAATCCTTATGGGTTTTGGAAGCCATAATATATTATTAGGCTTGTGCTATTGGATTGTGATATAGAAGTCCATTGTGACCTAATTCTTTGATGGATATAACTAGGTTACAATGAATTTATACTATGGGTAGGACCTTCACTCCAGCTTTGGCAACTCTTGATAGTTCACTGTTCCATCAATGTGATCTTAGTAAGAAGATATGAATAGAGTGGGTTCTCTCATACCTGATTTATATACAAGTGTGTATGTAACACCCTAATATTTAACCCAACTCGCGTAGGACGTATTAAGATTAATTATTAGTTATTACTTCCCTTTGAAACTCATTTGTAAAATTACTTACCGGAAAATACGGGTAAATTTTTTTTTTGAAATGGAATACGTAAAACAAAATGCGAGCCATCGCGTACAACATAAGCGAAACGTAAGCAACAGAGGAAATAAATCATGCAATATAATAGCAAATAAGAACATCTCAATCATAAAAACATCCATCATAATATTAAATATCATAGTTTTGTACATAATCGAAACATAAAAAACATAGAGTCATACCCATATAAGTGGGTAGAGTTTGCAATACAAAATATAGAAAATACAAGAAATATAAATAGCGAATACATGGAAAGCTGATCCCAAGCCATGGCCACCCTCCCTCAAACTACGGATGACACTCCTCCTCGTCCCTCGATGGTACATACCTAATGAACTGTGCGAGCTCCTTAGGTGCGTGTAAAAGGAAAGGTGGACAGACATGACCTCCTCGACGTGGGCACATCTCCGAGCGTCGAGCTAGTGTCACCGTATCCTCGCTGCCCCTCCCGATGTCCATGGGAACGGTAGGGCAGATCCTCCGAAAGGGGTGAGTAGGGAATCCTCCGACGGGTCGGTCTCAGAATGCCTCGGGCGAGGACGTACTCGGATAACCGCACCGCTGAAGCGAAGGTCGGCACGACGTTCTCTCGTCATGGGGTCGCGTCCTCTCGAAGATCAAATCATCGCCGTAGGGAGAGGTCGGGGTGAAACGAAGCTGGAACCGGGAATGCAACGGACGTCCCATGTATGCAAAAATACGCACGGCACAACAACCTTCGAAATGGTAGGACTGATGATCTGGATCATAGTGCACCTCCCACACGAGCGTATGAACAAAAATCACAAACGCCATCATGGAATTTGAAGACGCAACGAGAAAGAAGATAGAGGGTGAGAATCTTGCTAAAGAATCTCAGGAGGAAAACCTCCTATCCTAGTGTCATCGTTTACGTCCCAGGAACCTTGGGTTTATTTATAAAAAGGTTATACATGCAAAGGTTCATTATGAGGTTTTCATAAAAGTACTAGGCTATGAGCTTATACCTTAACTAGTCATTGCTAGTTCTTACTTATCCTCATGATAAGCGAATACATAATCAACAAAAATAAAATCTCATCTAACAAAGTATGGGTGGAGGACCTCATAGGAATCACCCATCATGGGCTTCACATCTTTTCTTATTTCTTAAACTTGTGAATCATGGTATGTAAAAATAGTAACTTGTCGGCTTGAGGCTAATGTCAATACCTTCAAGTTTTATCTTCTCCTCCTGTCAGGAGAAGTACGTCTAAAAATAAAACTCTCCTGGTTAAGACTAAGTGACATTGTCCGCTTTGGTATGTTCACGACCATACCCGGGTTTCCTTTCTCCTCACCGTAGCAGGAGAAATGCGTCTCAAGCATGTCATATAATAAAATCTTTCTTTTCAAAACCATACTCAAGTCCCTCAAATTTGAAGGAAATTCGGCATGTCATATAATAAAATCTTTCTTTTCAAAACTTCTCAAGTCAAATTTGAGTTATGCCACATAACTCACATAACACATGTTGTTCTCATGAAATTTCGTAATCAAATCAACCTTTTAAACATAGGAGCATACCCTCCTAACTCATTCATATTTCATATTCTCATGCATTTTAACCATAGCATACCGCATCATCATAGCAACATGTCACAATACACATATATTCTCATGTTCATGGCATTAACATATTCACATCATCACGAGTATACCCACTCAGTCTCATTCTCACATCTATCTCATGGTGTCTTATGCTTTGGTCCTTAGGGTCTTAAACTTGTGTTCCAATTATCCTAACCTTTATTATGGATCTTTATAACACCTAAGGGATCATTACCTATAATTTTCTCTAATGTTTATGCTTTATAACATAACCAAATAGCTCTACATCTTTTGGGCAGAATTTTTATCATATGATTACGGGTCCTAGAATCTCCGTCTTTGACCCTTTCTAAGTTTCGTCTTCATCTAAGGCTCTATAATCAACTCCTAAACCAATTATGAGGGATTCCTACATGTATCCACTAATTATAAACTATTTTTCTTAAGTCCATTTATGCTGAAATAGAATTTACAATTTGTGCATCTAAGTGTTCTAGAATTCACATTTTAAGTCCTTTTTAGTTACTTGTTCTTTCCTAACTTTCCTAAATCGTTCCTTGCTTCACTCAAACATAATTTTACACATTTTAACACCATAAAATAGAATTTATACAGTGGCCAATAGCACAAGGTAGAACCGAAAATATAAGCATCATATAATCACATAATCCCATGATTTAAAAGCATATAAGTTACTAGTTTCTCTTGGAATCATTTTAGGAACTCAAAACTCTTTTAGAAATCAATTCCTCTCATTAAAATCATACAAAAATAGGTAAGGTCAGTAGCTAATTTATTTAGCTCAAGGAATAGATTTAAAACATCAAACTTTGTTCATAAGGTTCTTTAAATACTCCTAAGTTTAGAAAAATTCCAAGACTTAGACTATGGGCACTTATGATTAGATGAACTTATCTCAAGTCCACCATCATCATCACAAGGCCGAAATGGCATTCTTGAAATGCCTCCATTTTTAAAACTTTATGTAAGATACTTGGGCAAGTCTTTGAGCTCTAGGATATTTAAGTGATTACATAAACTTAAACATGCAATGCACTTATTTTACTCTTCATTAGAAAATAAAGTGAGAGCATAAAATAAATATGAAATGCAACCTCATTATTATCTTTAAAGATTAAGTGATGACTTGAAATATAAACATAAAATGCAAGCTTGGAAACTTAAACATGATAATGCAAGTTCATTTAGTTATTCTTGAGAGCTTAGTGATGACATCAAAATAAACATGCTATGCAAGACATAAACATAAACATGAATGCAACTCATTTTATCTTAACTAGAGCTCTTACAAGACTTTAGAGGAACATTATAACTTTAACCCAATATGTATCTTAACAACATAAAGTGAGCTTTAGAGTTCTTAGCACCAAGTCTTCAAAGAAGCCTTTGGTTTTGAACTTCATCATCAAGCTCAAGAAAATGGACACAAAGCTCAACACTTTGTCTAAACAAACATACAAAGAACTAAGTCATATTCTTTATTTTATTGCTCATGGGCTTCAATCTAGAGTAAAACTCTTAGAATGACCGACCAACTTTAAGGTTGGCAAGGGTAAGCTTAGAGCTCTTTGAAACCATAGGATTAATTTTCTTAACAAAACTTTTGTGATCTACTTAACATTTTTAACAAACTTTGTTCAAACAAAGGAAGAAGAAACTGAAATCTTTCAAGGGAAAAGGATGAGGAAACTGAAAACATAAACAAGAAAAAGGAAAGAAACCAAAAGCATATATGGTCCAAGACCAAGTTTTTCAAGCTTTAGAGGTTTCTCATATGACAACAACAAAGCCATTATCTTGAAACCTCATCATCAAGTCAAAGTTGTTCTCATAAAAAGGCCTCATGGCCGAAAAAAAGAAGAGAAAAAGAGTTTTGAACCAAGAGAAAATTAGAACTTTCTTAAAGAAAACAAGTGAAAACTTTGAAACAAAACCCGTACCTAAGGAAGTCTTTGAAAAGGATGAAAGAAAGCTTGATCCTTGAAGAAATGAGAAGACAAAATCTTCTCTTGAAGGTGGATATGGATTCGGCCAAGGGGGAAAGTCAAGGAAGATGAATTTTCCTTGAGTTTGTAAGCTTGGAAATGGAAAGTTTAAGTGTTTGAGAGATGGTTTGAGGTGAGGGAGTGGTGGTTTAAGGTTGTTTGTGGTGGTTTGTGAAATGTTTCTTTGAGGAAGAAAAAGAAGAGCAAGATGAAGAGAAATTTGAGAGAAAATGAGAGAAAGTGCAAGAAAGCTAAACTTAGCAAATGATCTAAAGTGTAACAAGGTTATTCCAAGCTTGGTATTTATAGAAATTTTGCAACATGGAGGCTGCACAAGGGAAGGAAGGCCGACGGCCTTGTTGGCAAGGAAGAGAGAAAATATCTCTTACAAGGCATGGCTTTGAGTATGGGTTCAAGCATGGGTGAGTATGGACATAGGTATGGGCAAGGCATGGCCTAAGCATGGTCTTTGGAGTGAAGAAAAATCAACATGTGATGGAAATTGGGGGGTAAGGTTTAGGCCAGCTTTTGCAGCCAAGGGGTAAGGGTAATTGTTCATGTAATTGTGGTTTAATGATGTTTTTAGGTGTTTCTTTGATTAAGGTTTTGATTAGGAGTTGTAAGAAAGTGTTTAGATAGGTAATGGCTAATTAAGGTTGTCAAGACTTGATTAGGAGAGTGATCTTGCTAGATTAATAATTTAAAATCATTCTTTTGGTCAAATGAGGTATGGGCACAATTCCTTAATTTAAAGAATTGGAGAGAAAAATACTATTCAAGATTCCATGACTAGGAATCTTGAATTAAAGAATGTAATTAAAGTTTAACTAAGCAATCTTAGGTTCTAATTAACCTTAATAAATTATTTTGACTCTAGATTAATTATCGAAATAAATTAATCTTCGATTAGAGCCTAATATTACTTAGATTTGCTTAATTACGTCATTAGGCTCACTGTACACTGTTCTAGGGGCAAAATGGTAATTTTGCACTAAAACTGTTCTGGACCTCCTGGCCTGACCAAACATCAAATACCACTCAAAAACATCATTCCAAATTTTCTAGAAAAGTTCTGGGCTCAAACGGCACCTTTACCGCGTAAAACGCAGGGGTATTTTGGTCATTTTGAGCTGAAAGTTCGAAAACGAGATTTTCACCTCGGATATCAAACATAACAGATATAATCCCCTTCAAACATTGAGTTGACCCATTGGAACTGGGAAACTGCTTTAATTCGGGCAAAAATGACCTTAGGGGTATTTCGATCATTTGTACTCAAAGAAAAATCCTGGCATTACAGTGCATGTTTCCGCAATTCAATTCATAGTATATATATGTGTGTGAACATCCTAGTTTGATTTTCTTCCATATATTTGTGTTCCTAATTAAATCCCTGGTATTTGATCTATGAATTCTTACAAAATAGTCAAGTGGTGAAGGTTGAAAAGTTAGGTCTAGATGAATTAAAAAGTGCGGTATGATTAGTGGAGAAAAGAAAAGTGTGAGATAAGGACACATGCAATTTGATTAATGTAAAGGCTTATGCCCCACAAAAAGTTTGAAACTTTTTTAATAATTATATAGGTATATATATTTTTTCATCAAAGTTTTGTTAAATTTAACTTCACATTAATTTGAGATGAGATAAAATAACATGAGGTACAATCCAATCCACATTTTGTTATACTTATGTATTATCTTTGCCCTTATAACCATAATTTTCTAGATCCATCCCTAGAGTGAAAGGGTGAGGGTGGGTATACTACTATCCATTAAAGTGTCTTCAAGCGCACTTACCCACATTTTTACAAATATGGGTACGTAGAAACTGCATTGAACCAAAGTATGTATAGTGGAAGAATTCCTAAAGTGAGTACAAGTTTAACATGTTATTTTTACACACACAATAAAATTGGTGTGCTATAATCAAATGAGTATCTCTTAAAGTCAGTAAGATCCACTTTTATTATGAGTATATATAAATATGAAATACTAAATTACTTATGTATAGGTGAGAATTTCTTTACACAGGGACATACATAGAAGTAGAGTTGTCGACACTTCTTAGAAATTGTTACCACCAAAATAAGTGTACTAATTGATGTACTTAGGTCCAATTAGAATGATACGGTTAAAAGTGATTAGGCCTACAAATCAATGTCACAGTTCACCAAAGTAGCTCACGGTAAAGCTACAATTAAACCGTAGCGAAGATGAGTGGGAGCAATATTACAATGGCTAAAAGGGTACCATGTTATTCTTAAGTCATGGCAAGGTTAAACAGGAAGGGTTATACTAGCTGAAATGTGCCATGTCAGTTGCAAGCCGCGGTTAATTAAGGCTAAGTGGGAATGGTTACAATGGCTAGGAGCGTATGCCTAGAAAGAAAGCAGGGAGCCGTGATAACCATCTAGGACAGACGTAATTACGAATTTCATAAAGATTGTTACCACATGCGGTTGTCTAGTTTGAAATGATTTCGAGATCAATATAAAAGGATCAAAGAGTGATGGGAATGTACATGACAAGTCATGTACACAACTTTTATCACTTTTTTGTTTTAGTTTCCATTTTCTTTCCATTTAGGCGTAGTTTAGTATAGATTATCAAACTTCAAATCTTTGTTTCCATGTTCTTTAGCTTTGCTGTTGATGTTGTACTATTTCCATCTTTTATTAATCATAATTCCTTCTTCAATCCAGTCTTGAACTTATTGTAATTTAGTATTTGGAGAATCCATAACGAAGGGGTAGATTCCGTTTGGTGCAATTGCCTACTGTACTTTGGGATCAAGAGTAGATTTGTTTCTTGGCTTTGTTTATCCTCTTAACTTAGTCAAACCAAATTTTACCACAACATAAACACGCACGGGAATGATGACTATGTTTTGGCTTTCGTTGGGTCTCAGCACGTACGGGTACGTGCTAGCAGGTTTTTTATGGATAATTTTGGAAAGCTGCAGAAATAAATTAATTTTCTGTGGTCAAGTCATTGTACCAGTAGCCATCAAGCATTCAACTGCAATAAAACCAATTCGAGACCATATTTAGTGTGAAATATCGATGCCTGTAAATTTTAGCCGATAGCTGAGAGCTTTGAACAAAACATTCATGACATGTTTTGAATTTGCCAAGGACCTATGCAGCATGATATCTATACATATAAATACACTATATATATGCAGCTTACAATGTTTTGAAACTTGAAATGAAAGACCCTGACTTTCCTTTACTACATAGGTTATTTACTACTTAGTTGAACCCTGTAGTTTTTATTCAATTGGAGTGTGACTGCTGCAAGCAGCTAGTGTCACCAGCTGTATTCCTGGTATAACTGACTAGTTTAACATGCATGGAGAGCTTGTTGCCATCCGTAGATAGCCACCTACTTGTTCCTTCAAACCTATACCAAACACATTAATTAATTAACAAGTATCCAATTTAATTGTGTTTTGTTTGAATTAGCTTATTTTAGATTTAAAATAACTTATAATTAAAAACTGATCATTGGGACAACTTTTACTGAAGATGATTTATATCTTAAAATAATCTAATTCCAGACGTGCCTTTAGAGTTTATTAAATTGGTTGACAAAAAAGTTTGTTAAGGAATTAACTTTGAATCTTTTAGTTTGTGTCCTCATATTACAGCAAATACTTCACCAAAAATGTGTGTCAACTTTAATTGTCTCCCTTCTGCCTTACCTACGAACTCACAGACCAGACCTACCGACAGAGATAGTAGTAGCACTTACATTTCACTATTTCAGTATTGTATTCAAAATGTTCAGCACCACCCTATAGAACAAGACTAGAAAACTTCAAAGAGAAAGGGAACTGATGGTACTCCCTTCCTTTCATTTCAATTACTGGCATACCAAATGGGTATTAATACTCATGACAATAGTTTAAAGCTTGTTAATTTATGGTTGCAAGAGTATGACAACGACCTTGATAATGCACTAGTATTTGTTCTTTCTAATAAATGTTCAATTGGTTTAAGCTGTGGCTGGCCATGAGCTGAACATATAATAGTCATGGCTACCGATTAACATTTAACATAAAACTATAGTATATGTAGTGAACTGTGTTATGTTTTCTGTTCTTACATAGCTAATAACAAATAACAGGCTATTAGACTTTCATTTCTAATGCAAAATGCAGGATGTAGAATGGGATATAGGGGTTTGATATTGTTCTCACTTTTTTAGAATGGCTGAACTCCTTGAACTTGAATTCTCTAAAAATTACTATTAAAGTCATAGTAATATATTATTGGATAGAATAATAAAGAAATTACTCTCCATAAGAAGAAATCGCAATAATAATATTTGATAAACATGTTAAAAAGTTGCTCTTAAAATTAAAAATGATTAGAATATATATATATATATATATATATATATATATATATATATATATATATATTTATTTTTTCCTTTATTAAATAGAATAATGTCATATTAACTTTTTAATTTTTAGAGATTATAAATCAACCCTGAAAAATCCCCTTGGCTGCGAAAAGCCAATAACAAAACCACTCTAAATTTTCTTTTACTAAACAGAAAAAAAATTACGTATATTTTTTTATAAATGGAAGCACCCCGTTAGAGGTTACTACCAAATCAAACCATATATGTAAGATAGGATAGGATAGAGACTGGGAAGTGATAAAAAAAATATTCGAACATGCAGACAACCTAAGGAGTTGGGAGAGTTAATCGAACAGAAGTCATGATAAAAAGTAGCAACCATCATCAGTGGGATTTTATTTACATAGGGGACCTGTATAATCGAACTTCAAAGCCTCTTCCTCCAATTAATTTACTGGATTTCAATCTTTTGGTATATAAAGAGCATTTTGTTATCATTCAACAAAATCAGTATAAAATAAAAAAATCTCTTTCTCTTCATTAAATTTTTAATTACTAGGTACTTAAACTTCATTTTAACTATATAAATTCAAAATCTTGTTATGATCCTAACTACTTTGTTATTCTTCATTTCAAAATAAATGTCTCTTTTATTTTTTGATACATTCATAAATCAATGTAATTTATATGAATGTAGTAAAAAAGTGAAAGAAATATTTATTTTGAAATGGAGAGTATGTGAAAGATTTTAGGCAAGAGGAATTACTTATAAATGACACTGATGAACATGACTACAAAATATTCAAGCATTTGAGCTTCCAATTTATTTTCAATCCAAAAATAAGAGGAATCAAATATCAACATCAACTTACAACGATAATATGTCTTGTTCCGGTCCATTAAACTGAGTAAGCTGCAATAGATAGGATCATGTCATAGTGGCATATCATATTCATATACCATGCATGTCTATGGTCAAATTGTTAACCAATCAATTTGCTTCTACTAAATTTGATTTATATGTCCAGTCCAAAATGACCCCTTTTTTAAGCTTATTCAAGTTTGTACTTGTCCTCACTTAGCTAAATAACGAAGGAAATTGTCTCATCAAGTTGGTGTCAAGGGAAATGAAATTGACATTTTCCATGCTGCTATCCTTTCTTTCTTATTATAAAGTTTTTTTTTTTTCTTCTTTGGAGAATAATCCGACAAGAATTAAATTGCATACTAAATATAGTTATTTGACTGAGATAAGACCAGAATGGGTCTCAGAGGAAAGCGAGCGCACATCTCACAAAATACTAGATATACTTCATATTTTCTTAATTTCCAAGCGAAATATGTATCCCAAAAGAACCATGTGCCATGCATGCACATGAAACCTAAAACAAAGACTGAAGAAACACATGACTTAACATATATATACCAGTACTGTTCCTGCAAGGTGAGAAACCCCTAGAAAGCATCATTTGATGATAACACACCAACATTATTTATCTTAGCCAGAGTAAAGGTAGCTATAGTTAATAGCTATATGGTAACTGATAGAAACAAAAAGCCTTGGCCTTCAAGGGAGAGGAACACTGCCATCAGCAGCACCATTACCACCATAACCAGCAAGTCCACCTGCACCACCAATGAGTCCACCACCACCAGTACCAGCGAGTCCACCAAACCCAGGAGCACCACCAGCGAGTCCTCCACCACCAAACCCAGTTCCCATTCCACCACCAACACCGCCAAAAGGAAGTCCATTGTCTCCAACTCCTGAATAGCCACCAATGCCACCATAATTGATCAAGTTCTTTTGGTCCTTCAAAGTGGCATCATCATAATTAGGAGCATTTCTAGCACTTGTAGTAGCCACTGCAAGAGCAAAGACAAGCATGATGATGCACCACTTAGCCATCTCTCTCTCTTTCTATAGTCTCTATAGTGTACACACACTCACACTCTCTTTGGTATCGGAAAGTTTTCTGTTGTGGTCAAATGGTGCTTGGGGGTCTCCTTTATAAAGGGAAAGACATAGCGGTGAGGGGTAGTTGGCTAGTTGAGCATAGTAAATGGACTTTAAATGCCATTGAAGAACCCTGTTGTGTCTGTCCACCATCAAGCAAATTATAATTTGCATACAAACAGTAAATTTGTTATGTTAAAGAGTCATGCTATTTGTATTTATGGGATGTTGGACGCTATGTTTGGATGAGATGTGAACTCCATTAAAAAAATTCATATCTCATTTAATGATAAATGAGGTGTAAGTTGACATTATGTTTCATATTATATAAGGACAAATAAAATTTTTCAATGGTAAAAGGTGAATTTGTTTGTTAAATAATTTGGAGCTCTATTTTATGAAATAATAAGTACTCTTATATTTGTAAAAGGAAAAAGCAATTTATGTGTAGTTGCGTACATTGAATTCTGATTCCATTCATTCCGAACCCTCGTTAGACATAATCAAGATCATTCCCTCATTAGGAGGAAAAAATTGTGTGATTTCATATTACTTATAATTTTATTTAGATTTTCATTTGTCTCAAGATATCTATATCTTTATTAATATCCGTATGGACAATTTGAGACATATTTTGTTGATCCGTATTGATATAATTTCTTCCTCTTTTATCTACTTTTGAACCTTGTATGTATTTAATTGATGATGCAATTTTTTCAGGCTTTAGATGCTAATAAATATCTCCGTTTTCTAATCAATTTAAAGAACTCATGAGTTTTTGTAGTTTATATATACTAATATATTTTGTATCTACTTTTGATACACCAATAATATAAAATATTTTTATATTATCACTCAATCACATATATTATTATATTAATAAATATTAGTAATTCTTACCTTCACTAATTTAAAAGTCACGTAAATAAAAGAGTTTATTTAATAATATCTAAAATTAAACTTTATTTTCTTTTATGACTGCATCATAGTAATTTATCAATGTTGGTTGCATATATAAATGATAAAATTAGCTTATATAATCAATACATATATTAGTTTATCTAGGCAATTAGAATTGGTAGGGGTTTAGATAGTAAGTTTTAGATATTAATTTATCCAAATTTATTTATTTATCTACATATACATATCTTAAATTAACCTGAATTCAATATAATAAGGTTTGTTTTGGTATTGTCGTGGGCCCATGGCTTTTTGAAAGCTGGTGAACTCTTTGGACTCTTAAAAAATTATATAGTAATATTGTTTAGTAAAATAATATAAAAATTACTCTCAATGAGTAGAAGTCACAACAGTGATGATTTTTAGCAAATATGCTTTGAAAATCTAAAATGACAATAATGAATACAAATATATATTAAATTGAATAATTTCTTTAGAAATAGAACAATTTCTATATTTATTGTCATTGATTAAACTAAGATTATATTAGTCTTTTAAATTTTAATGAGCAAAAATCAACTCTAAAAAGGGCTCAAACTTTTTTATTTACCAAATAGAAAAAATTAATTCATATTTTTCATAAGCCATAATACCCGATGAAGAGCATTACCAAACTGAGACTAAATATTATTAATAATATTCAGTTTAAAATCGAAATTAGTATTTTCATTTTCTTATAATTTTTAAATATAGAGCATTGAATACTAACATAATGTAGATGAAATTTGAGTTAAAACTCATTAGTAATTCTTTGGATACTAACCTAATCTTTGGCGTCAATACAAACCAAATCAAAATAAAACTACTCAATTTTCTTAAGTGCATAATTAGACAGCATAACTATTTTTACACAGTTAGGCAATCAAAACCTGACACTTGATCCATTTTCAAATTAAATTTAATTTAAATTTTAAAAAATTGCACAAGATGAATGAGTTGTAAATACCTTATTGATTGATGGTGTAAAGTATTTTTAAACCAGTAAGTGCATGAAAATTAATTTTTTTACTACACAGTTTCCCAAATTTAAAAGAGAAGATAGACACATCGAATATTAATTCAATTCAAATAAAACTTAACCATAATATATAAATGCCATTTATGATCATTTAAATATAGCTCAATTTATATATATATATATATATATATATATATATATATATATATAATTTTATTATAAAACATTACATACCCGTGTATTCCACGGGAATGATAAATTAACAATTGAATTTATCTCAATTTGTATGACTAATAGAAAGTAAATTTATTTATGTTTGAGCCAATTGAGCTCAAACATGGACAACAATTTTAATAATGTTCGATCATATTGCAATATATATATATATATATATATATATATATATATATATATATATATATGTATTTAATTCAAATATTATATGACAATGTATCCATTAGATTTTCACTTATCCATTTTTTCACTTTCACTCAACCAAACATATCCTTAATATTAAATATGACAAATTTTGTAAAATGGGGAATTGGCAATACATCCATACTAAAGGCACTACAAATATTACAGAGCAAAAGTGACAGGCGCGTACTCTGTTCTCGCTTCTCGCACGAGTGATACTGCAGCCAACAACATTGCATGTACCTTGTTCCCCCAATTTCTAACAAACTCACTCCGTCAAAAAAAAAAAAAAAAGGAACTCCTTTTTAATCAAACTCAAGTTCATGAAATCAAGTTAATTTAAAATTATGTTTACATGCTCTAATATAATCGAATTAAACACAAACGTATATCCTTTCATTCGATACAAAAATCACCAGCTAAGGAAAGCTCAAACTAAAATATTTCAAAGGGTTTCATTTTCTTAATATAAAGAATTTAATTTTGATACATTGATATTGTAAAAAAAATTTATACTGTCAATTAATTGTATGCTTTTATTTGTAAGATTTTCTAGTTAGTAGGTAGCTAAATCAAACATTTTTGTTAATGTAACAATATATTATTCAATGACTGTATAAAATTATTTTACATTAACAATATATTCAAATTAAACTTTAATAAGAATTTGTTGGGATTTATAATTTAGGGTTTAGCTTTAGAACCTCCTAAACCCCATGCTTTAAAAATTCTCAAATCAATGAGATTATGTAATACAGGTTGAAATTTGTTATTTACTACTATTAAATTTTACTTTGATGATTGATGCAACTTCTTATTAAGGGTGTGTTTAGTTGAGAAGTAAAGTTGGGGGAGGGAATTTTTCATAGATGAGTTTCATGTATAAAATTTCACATGAAACTCATTCATAAAAACCTTTCCCTTTTTTTTTCTCCCCAACCAAACACATCCTAAGTGTTACATCCTATGTTGCACTAATACTTCATCATCCTACTGTGTAGTATCTAGGACATATCGTGTTGGATATTGATACCAATACTTTGATATTTTAAAATGTGTTAAAATTGATTTTTTGGATGGTTCTACAAATTGGTTTGTCCAAAAAATATAATTGATATATATTTTTTATGCTTTCTTAAAATAATTATGATAAGAGTCAAATAACTTTAATAACATGTTGATAATACCATAATAAATATATATACACATACATATATATCCACGCATCTTAATTCTTAAATTTCAGAATTTTATTATATCCCCGTGTTAGTGTTGGATCATAATAGCATTGTATTTTATCTTCATACTTCATAGGTTACATCTCTTCTAAAACATTCTTATATAAGGTGCCCACTCCTTTACAGTTGAGGGTCAATGCAATTTTTTACAGTTGTTTTAACCACATTTTTCAAATGTGGTTAAACGCAAATAAAAGTGTGAACAAACACAACACTCATCGGAGAAAGGCACTGTAGCTTTAATTGAATTTGGACTTTTCAAATTTAGTTCAAAAAAAAAACTTTTCAGTTGCCTTTAACCACATTTTGTAAATGTGGTTGCAATTAACCACATTTTAAAAATATGGCTAAATGAAAATTTAATGTGGCTATTAGCACTTCACTTCTCTTCTCCTATCAGAAGTACCCATTCCTCTACTTCACTTTAACTCCATAACAAATTGGTCAAAACCCAACAAAAACAAACATGGTCAAACCCAAACCCTTTCAATTCCATCTCATTCTCCATCATTATCATCTTCTCCTCATCCTTTTAGCCCTTCATCACCACCACCATGTCACTGAGGCATAGTCCCCAATCCAACCAGTGCCCACCACATTGCAACCCCGTGTTCCACCCTCCCTGCATCAACGTGTGGCTCTCTTCCCACATCACGTGCCCTGTTTGTCATGCCAATCTCATACAAGATCCCGGCCAAGTTGCTGTTGGTTAGCCACCATCGAGTTGGGTGGAGGAAAACATAGCGGAAGGTTTGAAAACAAAGCATCGGAACAATGTATCGATTGTGGTGGTGGCAAGAGCAAGGTGGCGCATAAGGGAGTAAGGAGTGGTGAGGAGGATAAAGGGGTGAGGGAATGTGAGTCAAAATCGAAGCTTTTTGGGAAGGGAAGGGAACATGAGTCAAGGTTTAGCCACATTAATTTTTTCTTAGCCACATTTTTGAAATGTGGTTAAATGTCAATGGTAGCATAGCCATTGACCTTCAACTGCGTGTGAGAATCCCCCTTATATAAACGTTTAAGTTTTGGGGTCATGAAAAGATTATTCTTTTTGGGTTTGAAAGGATTTGTTTTATCAAGCACCGGAACTATAGGGGCGTTTCAAACTTGTTCGTCATTCTCAACCAAAAAAAAAAAAAAAAGAGCTTGTTCGTCCTCGATATTGGGCCAAACAGAAGGGAATGAAGAAATTTAACCATGGGCTTGACCCATTACCGTACATAGCAAACTCAAGGTAAGCCCAAAACACCAGACCAAAAAAAGTAAGCCCAAAACAATAAAAAGCACATGAATTAGTAAGAGTACTTCGACAAATATAAATAAATAAACAAAAACTGGTGAGAGTAAGAAACAAAGAGGACAACAGTTGCTTAATTGTATTTTTTATTCCTATAAATATATGCATTTTGATTTTAGTCTTTCTAAAAAAAATGGGCTTTTGGTCCCTCTCATTTTTAAAACTTAGGTCCCTATAAGTATTTTAGATAATATATTTAGTCCTTATGAATATTATAAATTTTATTTTTAGCCCTTTTTATTTTTAGTCCTTATAAATATTTTAAGAATCTTATTTTGGAGCTCACAAACATCACTACTTAATAGTATTGGCTAACAGGAGGAATTGAAAATATAATATTAAAAATAGCAGCTAAAAAAAAAAGATAGATAAACAAAAATCAAAATGACCCATATTTATAAAAATTAAAAACATAGTTAAGCCAAGAAAAAATTAACATCCTAGAATTTTAATAAGAGTTAAATTTCTATGCACTAATAATATAAAACTTTTTTATACTATTATTTCAGATCTTCCAGATATCTCCTTCTAGGAGCCTAGTTTTATTTGGGTGAGCTTTACTTTAGAGTTAAGTGGTTTTCAATTATGTTAGTAGTGCTTTATTACATTGCAGATAGGATTCATGGACCACATATATTTATATTTAATCATGTTATTTTCAGGATTTATTTTATTACATATGAACTCTTGGAACAATTATTTCACTGCTTGGATTATACGATTGATTTATGAAATGCAATTTATATGAAAAAGTGTTTGTCTAATTTGTTTTTGAATTATATTGATTGTAAAATTATGAGATTTTATGCATGACAAGTAACAAAAGGGCTTTTGTTGAAGTCTGATTACTCTTTGTTTACAAAGAGTTCACCATAAGGTTTCACTACAATTGATCTGGTCTATGTGGATGACTTGGTTCTTGTAGGAGATGATTTAGCTAAAATTAATTCTGTTAAGAAGCTTCTGCATGACAGATTCAAAATAAAGGGCTTAGGGGATTTTAAATTTTTCTTAGGGTTAGAGGTAGCTAGAACCAAGCATGGCATTGATCTCTATTAGAGAAAATATGCACTTGACTTGAGAGGATGCTTGTTTAATTATTAGGAGCAAAGCCAGTACCTACTCCCATGATTACGCTTTGAAACTCTCTAAAGATTCAGGTACACCACTTCCTGATGTGTCAAGTTATAGAAGGCTTATTGATAGATTAATATATCTCATAAACACCCGGCATATCCTTTGTTGTTGGAAGACTAAGCCAATTCTTAGATCGTTGCACATCCTTGCACATCCAAGCTGCTCATCAAATTCTAAGGCACCTAAAGCAATCTCCTGCATCAGGCCTCTTCTTTTCTGCAGCATTAGAACTCACTATTACTGGATATGCAGACACAGATGGGGGGTCTTTCTCAAATTCTTGAAGATCTATATCAGGTTATCGCTTCTTCCTGGGCAATTCTTTGATATCATGGAAGAGTAAGAAGTAATTCACAATGGCTAGGTCCTCCTCTGAAGTTGAATGTAGGTCCCTTGCTCATGCAACATGTGAAGTACAATGGCTAGTTTACTTACTAGCAGACTTCAACATCCATCTGTCAAAACCAATTCCCACTTTTTGTAACAATCAGTCAACAATACATATTGCTGCCAACCCGGTCTTCCACGAACGGACGAAACACATTGAGATCGACTGCCGTGTAGTTTGTGATAAAGTCCAAAGTGGCCTCATTCAATTACAACCAATCAGCACAAAGGAGTAGACTGTAGACATTTTGACTAAAGTCCTAGTACTAGGACCTTTTTCAACCATCCTTCTCAAGCTTGGAATGTTTGACTTCCATTCTCCTAGGAATCCAAGCTTGCGGGAGGGGTGTTACGTGATCTAAGAGCTTTGAGATTAGTTATTTATCTAGCTTGAGTTAGTTGTGGTTAGTTAGAATAGTTAGAACTACTTTCTGTTGTAGCAACTATTTCAGTTAGCATCATCTTAGGTAGTTATCATCCTTTGACAGTGTATATATAAGCTTCTGATGTACCATTGTAACAGCATGTTATTCACCACATCATTCAATTCAGTCTTCTCTTCTATTCTCTTCTTCAAGTTTTCTCCTCATACATGCTACTTCTCCTTCTCTTTTGATAACTATTAACCATATAAAAGCTGCGAAAAAGTTGGGTATAAATGGATATAGAATTCAATGGTTAACATCCATATACCTACTCTACTTGGTAACTTTTGTAAATATTAAATTTTATCAATCTATTTATTGAATTGAAAATTAAAAGTTCATATCAAGTAAATAAATTTTGTGAAATTTTAAATAATTTATATGTTTCATTATATCATACTTTATTTTAAAGTATATTGTGTTTTTGATAAATAGTTATAAATATCGATCGACTATTAGATTGTATATCTAATAATTTCTAATAATTTTTTAAAATTTAATACACTTGATAGTCTATGAATCATTAAATAATTCAATCGTCAAATTAATTAAATTTAATTTTTACAAAATTTGGTCGAACAAAGTTAATATATAAGACTTATATATACTATTACATATTTAATTGTTTAACAATATTTTCTGAACTATAAAATCTAACAATATTATTAAAGATATAAAATATTATTTACAAATATTTTTACTATTATTGTGTTTAAACTTTGTTATTGAACTTTTTTTCTTTTTATAATTTAATAATTTTTTTAAATATTACTAAATTTCAATTGTATTATACTGTTGATCGTTTTCCTTAACGGATAAAGAAAATCATTATATACTTTTGGTATAAAAATTAGGGGTAATTACATTGAGATTTATTGAAATTATATCATCCCTTTTTTAATTTGAAAATTACACATTACTTTTCTATGTCTAAATAAATTCTAAACTACCAATATTACCCTTTCAAAGAAAAATGAAAATCTACCAACCCATCTTCCCCAACCTCATCCCACCACCTCCACAAGTTGCGAATCACATATCATTCCTTCCTCCCTCCATTATATTAATGACCCCATATTTGTTCATAGGTGATGATGCATTGAAGGAGTAACTATACGGTGGGTTAACAACCAAATGTTCTTGTAAAGTTAAAGTTCTGTTCCTACTCTTTTCTGATTAAAAGGGTGACATCAATGGGATAAGGTTGGTCACCATAAACCTTGATTTGGGTTTGGAATACACCGAGCTTGTTGGTGATTTCCTTTTGACATGGTTGGTGAATGGTAATGAACAATTATTCAGGGGAAGCACAGTGCAAACGCGGAGACTTTGTTCCATACCCGGAAGCTACATCGTTGTTGTTGTGCATTGTCTGCATTTAATTTCTTCTAAGTCCTCGTGCAAGTCTGTTTCAAGCTGGTTTCAGCAATAGAAGGAGGAAGTAAGGGGAAGGCCAACGAAGAGGAAGTAGGAGGTAGGGGTGGGGTTGAGACTGTGGTTGGGGTTGGGATAAAGGTGAAGATGAAATTAGGGATGAAGATGGGGTGCAGTTGGGGATGAGAATGGTGAGATTATGTGAAAGAGGATGAAGAGAATGTTTGCTGAATGCAGGTCAAAAATTCAAAATGATTAGAGTGGCACTCATTAGAAATTGAAAAAAAAAATATATTAAGGGTATAAATGTCTTTTTTTGTGTTTTAGTTACGTGCCATTAAAGATAAGACATGTCATTGTAATAAGTTCTAAACAATTAAAGGAGGTTAGTGTAATTTTAAAATCTAAAAGGAGATGAATGTAATTTTAATGAATTTCAAGGAAGTCAATGTAATTATTCCTAAAACATATTTCAAGTTACCATCGAAGTTCAAGACTTATTTGACATAAAAGATTAACACAAACCATGAGTTGAGTCTTTGTAAAAAAGGAATAATAATCATGGTGTAAAAGTCTGTGTGTCATAATTGGCAATTAATGTCAAGATCGGATTGATCGGCATCGGCGTCCAATGTGAGCAGCTTCCTCAAGAGAAGCCTAACTCGGCTTGGGACTTAGAAACATAATGAAGATGATAAGAGAAAGTGTAAAGAGGCCTTTTGGTCGAATGTTGAGAGCACACGTTGACAATATTAGCACTTGGAAAAAGAAAACGTGGGTAGTGGCCGGACACGTTCCAAGAACTGTTATCGTCAGCGACGAAGTATGCAGCCTCGGAAGTGGTTATTAAGACGACATGGGTAGAGCGATAGATAATGTGGGGAAGCGTCGATCAGCGTCCGTGGCAAGTACAAGCAATTGTCAATGACATGGCATCATCTCATTGTACACGTAGTTGTTCATAAATAAGTTCATAGACTTTCATTTTTCATTAGTTGGCGCTGGAATCACATACTTAACACTTCTCAAGCATTCATCAACATCACTCTAGCATCGAGATCCAAGAGAAACTAGAGTAAAGATCTTCTCCAACTCGCTCTTTGTTGTTTCATATCCTAGGATTAGCATTTCACTTCATTTAATTTATTTCATTTCAAGTTCATTTTCTTCATTTCATTGTACTTTGACAATTGTTATATCAAAATCAAAATTGAAATTATTAATCAAGCGAGGTTGCTTCTTTAATTTACGTCTTGCTCATATTGAAAAATAGTGCTTGAACATTGAGCAGCTTGAATTCTGATTTGCTTTGCCACTGTCGACGTTGCTTCGACAGAAAAACGAACTTTGGCACAACTCTAAGAAACTTAAGAACTCGTAAGAGAAACCACTTTTGTTTTCTGAATTGAGATCGCAAAGCAATGCTTGATGAATTTATTTGCTTGTGACAAAAATAGCTAAGCATAATATAAACCAGATTTCTTTGGGGAAAGGTGGATGGAGAATGTGGGATCCCCTTAGTGAAATGGAGTCAAATTCAAATGCCAAAAGAAGAAGGAGGGCTAGGTGTTGGTGATCTAGTCATCAAGAATTCATCCTTGCTTTTTAAATGGTGGTGGTGATTCTCAAAGGATCCGCTATGGAAATGGGTGGTAAGTTCTTGTAATGGCTTGCGTATGGATCAATCCTTAGCATTGCAAAACATTAAACCTCAAGGTGTGGTGTGGCCTGATATTCTCAATTTGGGCTTCGATGATAACCTTATGAGATCGATGATGGAAGACATAAGGTTTGAAGTTGGAGATGACACTAAAATCCGATTTTGGGATGATATGTGGTTAGACCAAGGAAGATTAAAGGATCTATTCCGAGGTTGCATTCGATATCAATCCAAAAAGACGGGCATTTGTGTGATTGTGGCTTTTGGGATGGGGCATACTGGATATGGAATTTTCAATCAAAACGTCGATTATTTCAAAGAGAAATGGGCCAACTTCAAAAGCTACATGATACTTTGGCCAATGTGAAAATAAACAGAATATCCCATGATAGATTGGTATGGAAATTCGAAAAGATGGGGCCTTCTCAACAAAATCGGTGTCTCAAGCTATCTCAGAGAGACAATTTATGTTCAATGGTGCAAACAGCTATAGCTTCGCGAAGGAAGTGAGGAAAGGAGTAGTTCCACCTATTGTGGAGTTGTTAGCATGGTTTGTAGTTATTGACAGAATTAATATGAAGGCCAGACTATTCAGAATGGGTATTCTTAGGAGGCCCAAACCATGTGTGTACTATGTAATACGAAAGTTGAATTGAGTAACCATATGTTTTGGCATTGTGATTTTGCTTGGCAACTATGGTCTTTTTGGCTACACTCTGGTAATATTAGCTGGGAGCTCCTTTGATTCAAAAACTTTCTTTGAGTGTTGGCTTCCAACTTACACAAGGAATGTGAGGAGAAAGGATTGGTGATGGGCCTTTTTTGTAACAATTTGGGTTATATGAAAAAGCCAAAATAACTGCATTTTCAACCAAAAAATAACAAATCAACCAGAAGCTCTGAATATGGTCAAGTTTTGGAGCTCTTCTTGGGCTTATCCAAATGGGAGAAACCAAATAATTGAAGAAGGATAGGAGTAAGCTGGTCAATTAGTTGTGGGAGAAGTGCTTCAAGGGGTGGATCATGAAGTGCTTTGCTTTTATACTAAATGGGTGTGTGTACTAGTGTTTTGTTCTTTTTGCAGGTGTATATTTTAAGGATTTGAAGTGCAACAGGTCAAAAGAGAGTGAATATGAGTGAAACACTTAGTGAGGAATGAGATAAACATTGAGTGAGATTTGCAGAGAGTTACTATAAGCTATTAGGATTTTGTCCTTGTACGATTGCATATGCTTATGGGTGTGCGAGTTCTTGGGCCTGTTTTTTGTGTTGTGGTTGCATTTTGCTGGACTAGTTTTGAATAAGATTGGTGCACATACTTGATGGTGTTACTACCTTGTTTGTTAGTGCTGTGGATTCCCCTTCGCATTCTTGTCTATGGATTGTGAAATTAACTCCTGATAACAGGTGTGAGGCTTTTTTGAAGACATAGCATGATGCTTCTTTATATTACTCTGTACCATCCGTTGTGAAAGGTCTTTTGCTTTATAGTGTTATGACTCACATGAAAGAATTAATGATATTGAAGATGCAAGTGACATTTATAACTGGGAACTTAATGAAATTATTGGTTTAAGGGTGCTGATTGGTCTATTTTGGACTTTTTTTTTTTTTTACGTCAAAATTGATAACTTCATCCAACCAACATATAGGCTCAAATATGAAAAAATATTGGAGTGTGACTCCTCCACATCGTATATTATATAGTGATATGTAGAGACCTTTGAAAATGGGTGATTTTCACATGTTAAGCCCACGGAACAAGTGAATTTATGTTTGATTTCCCAGTAAAGTGTTTATTGTTGGAAAAATTTATTTAGAATAACACAAATAAAATTAAATAAGATAAAAAATAATTTAATATAATATAAATCATCCGTCTCAGAAATTATAAAGCTAACTATGATAAATAAATAACACAATTAAAATTAAAATAGAGTAACTTATTGGATTTATTGATCGAGGTGTACATTAACTTAAGAGTTTTTGCTATCACGAGTCAATTACTCAGGAAATGATGGTCTTTTGGACAAGTACTCTCAGATATAACAATCACTTTCTATTAACTCTGTACTTGAACAAGTAAACTAGTGAGACTATGGGAACAAATTTATTGGATTCTCACTAGAATAAAATAAGATAGGACATATAACAATAGTAGTACATCGTTTTCTATATATGTCCCAATTGCATTTGTTAGTGTTATTAATAGAAGAAAGAAACAACTTTACCGTTGCCCACGTTCACAAAGAATGGGAGTGTTAAAACTCATTAAATTTGTCAGAGCATGTACCAACGTAAACATTACAATATTCATTGTATTAATTAATCATAAAAGCCTTTTGAGATGTAATGATAGATAATTAGCCAGCGTATTTATATAAAACATTCTGAACTACATGAATGTTAAATTCCTTTTTATAGAATAAATTGCCTAGTCATGTTTCTTAATAAGATAAAATATAATCATAAAGACATAATGTTCTAATTGTTAAATGACTCAATAAATTTAATTTGCTAATTCTAGAACAAACCACAAGTGCAAATAAAGACATGTGACCAATTATCATAAAACTATTAATTCTAAACTTAATAGTCACGCGGAATAGTTTATAAATAAATATAAATATTGTTAAATATAATTAATTTTGAAATTAATAATATTAATAAAAATATAACATTTATCTCTTCAGAGTTCAGAAGACATTTTGATAAAATATAATTCTCTATTAAAAATAAATAAAATTAAATATTTATTTATTAAAAACTTATGATTTTCTATATTTAATTTATATCACTCATGCACAACACGAATAAAATAATTAGTTTTATTAATGATTTAGTCTAAGTGAGAGCACTTGTTACCCAGATCGATCTATTAATTTTTTATTAAAAAAATGTAATTTATCCAAAATAATAATATAAAATAGAGTGATACTCTATTCATTTTAAAATAAATGTCATTAAATTTATTACATAGAAATTGAAATAATCATTAAATAGTGCAAGCCTTTTGCAAAATTAATTTAAAACACTATATAATTTAGAAAAAGTGGATTATATATTATTGGCTGAGAAAGAAGGAAAAAGTTTATCTAATTTAATGGGGATATGAATAAAAAAAAATATAAATTACTAATTTAAAATAACAATAATAATTAGTTTTAAATAATAATGACCATTTTAAAATGAAAATAAAATTCTAAAATAATATTTAATTTGAAATAAAGGAATTACTAACTTTGTAAATAAGACAAATGATACTAGTCTCCTCTTTATTTACCAAGTCTCTCTATTTACTGAATAATATTGACATCTCTATAACTTATTATATAGGGTATGTTTGGTTAGAAGGTGAAAAATGGGGATAAATTTTTCATGGTTGAATTTCATATATAAAATTATATAAAAAATTCGCTCACGAAAAATTTACTTTTATTTTTACCTTCCAACCAAACATAGACTTAATATATAATAATGGAAGA
Organism: Dalbergia oliveri; assembly: GCA_030441495.1. Classification (NCBI taxonomy): domain Eukaryota; kingdom Viridiplantae; phylum Streptophyta; class Magnoliopsida; order Fabales; family Fabaceae; genus Dalbergia; species Dalbergia oliveri. Next base: position 17,019,989 of record JAMLFY010000013.1, on the reverse strand, counting down.
GAGAGCACTACAATAATTTTACAAACTCAGAAAAATTAGTATAATAATTTCACAAATTTAAAATATTTGAAATATATTTTATAAATAGATGAGAATTAGAGTAAATTTTATTAAATTTTAAAGAAGATCACTGTATTTTATCAATGTAAATAATAACTAAATAAAAAAGTCGTACATGTAAAGGATCAGTCAACTCATACTAAAGGAGAGTTTGACAACTGTGGTGTGTGTTTGGACGATTCTCAATTTCCTTTTTATTGAACAAAAAAAGACAAGAAAATTCTTATCTTATCACTTAACGCGATAACACGCATACCATAGCAGTGACCTTATATATCGCATTCTTATCTAACACCCACTTGTCAGTTTTTATGAAATTAACTAACTTCCCTTGAATTATATAACCATTACAAGCACCTTATCTGCCTAGACTATAGCTCGATCTCAATCACATATTTTTGGCATTCAAGCCGATTAATTCATAATATAATTTTCTCAATTTGTGTACTTCAAGTTTTTTCTTTATAGAATTTTCTCAATTTGTGTACTTGAAGTTTTTTTTATTTTGCTTATAAGGGAGATCTCTGATCTAGGTGGACAAAATATTATTTTATAGATCAACCTCGTTGAAATTTAGTTTAAAAGTCAGACCATTTTTTTCAATAAATCAGACAGTTTTTCAAACAGTAATTATAGTTGTACAATTTACAGGGATAATTATATGGACATGCCATCAACGGATATAAAGCATTTTAATAAAAGAATTGGCAAACAAATTATAAAGATTCTGAATTATAAATTGATTGGGCATCGGAGAATTGTCTTCAGATGAAACTGTACAAATTATTATCTCTTTTTCAAATAGCTTGATGCTAGGGATGTTAAAAAGATAAGTTAAGCTAGAATTAACCAAACTCGAGTGCAATCAGATTGTTTGATTGGGTTAAAATATTTTTTTATTAAAGCACTAGTACTGGTATTGATTGAAAATAATATTTATTCATCAAAAGGATTGGCAGTGTACTCCTAGCAGTAGCTAGAAAGTGGCATAAAACTTTTATATATTTAAATGCCTATTAAAGAAAAAGTTAATGATTACTTTAATTTCTAAAGTCTTAACAATTTGGGTTCCTGAAGTTAAAAATCTGATTAGTTATTTCTTAACTTTGAAATTGTGAATTACATTGGTAATATGGCCTTGAAAGTATAAATAATTCATATTAATTCTTCAAGCATAAATTATTAAATCAATTTAATCATTCAAAATAATGATTGACTCAATTAATTCAATAATTTACTGGAAATTACCTATAAAAAAACTAACACAATTTATGATTAAAAATTTGAAACTAATTAGTCAAATTGTAAATTTATGGATGAAAATAACTCATATATGCAATTTTAGGATAAAAAACCACTAACTCAAAAATGAAAAAATGGCTAGTACTTACCTCTAACAGTTTTTACTTAGATTTGTATCAGCATGGTGATAATTAAATGAATTAGCTAAATTGATTTCTGTTATCCTTCTAATCCTGTAGTAAGTCATTCAATAGCAAGTGGAATACACACTCATCATTCTCTCTAGTTCATTACTTTCTCTCATTCTCTTTGTGTGATTTCCTAATTCAGAGCATAAGTCTCTTATACCTTACACGATTAAGCCACCCTTTCGCATTAGCTCCAATGAGCTTTGTACTCAAAACCTAAATTCGATTCAAGCTTGATGAAGACAATTTCATTCCTTTGAAGACAAGCTTTGGCATAAAAGACAACAAATTGAAAGATTACCTCTGAAGAACCTAGAAGGTGCCAACAAAAGAACATGAAAGATCAGAATGAATGCGAAAAATATCATAATTGGGAACAACAAGATGAGCACTCGCATAGCTTCTTGTCCATGGATTTGTGCTTCACAAATTGACTTGCTAAATGTGACTTTGTGCATGAGATTTGGGAAAACCTTGAAGAGTATTTCATGGCTAGAGCAAAGGTGAAGGTAAAAAGCAACTCAAATCACAACTAAAATCAATCAAGAAGCTAGGGTCCTCTACATTTGACTGGAAAGATCAATAAAATAGTTGATTCACTCACTGCTCTTGTGCCCTAATAGCTATGGAAGACTACATTGAGGCTATGCTAAAAGGTCTTGGTGAACATTCATCACCATGGCCATGTCAAAGCTATTTGTGAGCTAGAATCATTGTTATTATCTTAGGAGGATCTAATAGAAAATTTTTGCAAGACTAAACTAGGCTCCATTCAAGTCAATGTAGCTTAGAGTATAGTGATCCCTCGGCAAAGGACAAGGTGGTGGAAGACGAAAGAGGTTATCAGGAGGAAGGTTATCCTAGTCATTGCTATTATGTTTGGCCACATGGTTTAGTGCTTATTGCATGTTTGATAAAACCTTTCCTAACCCTAACAATGTTGCAAGACAACCCCTCCTCCATCCACTTCCTTTCGCAATCCAAACTTCAACCTCAAATCCACAAGCATTCTTAGCCACCTTAGCAATTGTAGCTACCAAGCTTTGGGCATCTCATATTTGACCGACAACCTCTTATGAAGGACAGGTCTTTGTTGGAAATGGTTTAAGTGAGAATATAGCTCAGATTGGCAAATCCTTTTTACATTCTCCTTCAACCAATGTCACTTTTATGCTTTTTGATCTTTTGCATGTCCCTTCCTTTACAAAAGTCTCATTAGTGTTTCTAAGTTTGCTTATGACAATCATGTATTTTTTGAGTTCCGCCCTAATCTTTTTGTCAAATCACAAGGAACACGAAGACATGCTTAGGCTCACATAAAAGGTCTCTATGATTTAGATGATGTACATACGTTACACACTAGGCCTAGATTAGTTTCTTGCTTTACTGCTTGTAAAAGATCTTATTTTCTTTTTGATTTGTGGTACAAGAGGCTAAGGCATGCCTCATATAAAATTGTAACTCATATACTTGATCTCAAAATATTCTGTTTCATCAAATAAAACTTTTTTCCTTTGAATTTTCTTATTTCTTATGTGATGCTTGCTGCATGGCCTAGCACCATCAACTACCATTTTCTAACTCTTCCACAACTTATGCAGCACCTTTAGCTTTGATCTATTTAGATCTATGGGATCCTACACCAATAAGTGGAAGATTAGATGGTAGGTATTACATATCCTTTATAGATGCTCACTCCAAATATACTGGCCTTTTTTATCCTACAAAACAAATCCTAAGTCTTCTATGCTTTTGTCCAATTCAAAACTACCATTGAAACCAAAATAGGACTTAAAATCAAAGCCCTTCAAACTGATAATAGCAAAGAATACCTATCCTACACCTTTACCCAATTCTTGGCCCAAAATGGCATAGTCCACAAACTCATTTTCCCATACACTCACCAATAAAATGGTTTAGCTGAAAGAAAGCATAGGCATGTGATAGAAATTGGTCTTTCATTGTTAGCACAAGCCTCTCTTCCATTCTTCTTTAGGAAGATGCTTTTCTTTCAGCTACATACCTCACTAACATCTTACCTTCACTTATGACAGATTATAAATCTTCCTTTGAAATCATACTTCACCAAATTCCTTATTACACTTTCCTAAAGGTGTTTGGAAGCACATATATCCTTTGCTCAAACCTTATAATCAACATAAATTTGACTACATTTCTCACAAATGCATTTTTCTAGGATATGCTGCTAATAAAAAAGGTTACAAGTGCCTTTCACCTTGAGGCAAAATTTATATATCTAGGCATGTAGTTTTCACTAAAAATGAATTCCCTTATAATTCCTCTTTTGGATCCCCACACACCTCTATAACAATACCCCAAACCTCCTTTCACATTACCCCAACCGCTTCCCTTACCAACACATCACTACTTCCTACAAACCACCTGCTTGCCAACTCTAAGTTACATTCAAACCCACCAAATCTAACATCATCTATCTATACTTCTAATCCTACTTTTTTTGTCAAGTTGCTCTACTGTAAGTTTAGCAACTTATGGCCTTGAAGCTACTAATGTTACTACTACTGCGAAATACAGAATGCACCACTCTTGCTGCTGAACCTTTTATAAGTCTTCCTCCTGTTCTTTCAACACCTATTCCTGTGTACCTTTCTAATATTGTTGTTCCTGAACTAGAAAAAGACCATATACTATTGTTGTAAATAGGATTTCCACAGTGAATGGTCATCTAAAGATCACTAGAGGTAAGTATGGTATCTATAAACCAAAAACATATTTGGCTGCTCTCACTAAACATCCCTGTCCTACAAAAAGAACTAGCTTCAGTCTCAAGCTATTTCCTCTTCTCATTGGAAAGCTGCCATGGAAGAAGAATACAAAGCCCTCCTTAAAAACCAAACCTGGGAGTTGGTTGACGCTCCCTCCAATGTAACTCCCATAGGATGTAAATGGGTGTTTAGAGTTAAAATATAACCTAATGGATCAATCCATAAGTACAAGGCTAGGTTGGTAGAAAAATGATTCCATCAAAAGGAAGGTTCGGATTTTGATCAAGTGTTTAGTTCAGTTGTCAAGCCTTCCAAGTTTTATTATGCTTTAGTTGCTCTCACACATGGTTGGTGTATCAAACAACATGATTTCAACAATGTTTTTCTCAATGGTGATCTAGATGAATGTGTTTATATGATGCAGCCCCATCCTCATCAAGTTTGTAAACTTCAAAGGGCTCTTTATGATCTCAAAGTAGGCTCTTAGGGCCTGGTTCTTCAAGCTCACCCGCACTCTCTAGCAATTTAGATTCACTACTACCAAATTTGATCCTTCTTTATTCACCAGGTTCACTTCCTCCTCTACCACCTATATCCTAGTGCATGTAGATGACATTTTAGTCACTGGTAAAAGTCCCCAGAGATCTCCGAGTTACTTAACAGCTACATCACATTTTCTCCTTGAAGGATCTATGTGAGTTGAGTTATTTCCTTGAATTAGAATACAGAGATCTTCCCCTGCTAGATAATAATAAATCAAACCAAGTATGTTAAGGAACTTCTTGTGAAAGCTAATATGATTAGGGAAAAGAGCATGCCTACTCATATGATTACATCACAAAAGCTCGGCTCATACAGGAACAACCTTTGATAATCCTACCTTGCACAAATCTGTGGTTTATGGTCTTCAATATGGCACTCTCACTACGCCTTATATCTCATATGCAGTCAACAAAGTGTTAGTTCATGCAATCACCACAGAAGCATTGGAAACAGTTAAACAATTCTGATGTATCTGATTGGCACAATTTACCATGGTCTTTAGTTTTATAGGATGAAGGACTTAAGGCTTCTCTTTGACTTGAACTTGGGGTCTAACATAGATGATAGGAAGTCCACTACTAGCTTTGTGTCTATTTGTGTCCTAATCTTGTTTCATGGAGCAAGAAAGTAATAGGTTGTTTCCAGGAGTAGAACAGAAGCTAAATTTAGGACCATGGCTATAGCATTGGTTGAAATTCTTTAGCTTCAGAACTTGTTATTTGAGCTACATTTGTCATGTGCTTGTCCTTCACTCATCTTTTGTGACAATTTCAATGTAGTCCAGCTCTCTACTAACCCAGTTTTCACAATCGGTCTAAGCATTTTAAGCTGGACCTCAATTTTATAAGAGACAAACTTCTGAGCGCAAAATTCATGTGCAACACATTCCTGCTTGTGATTAGATAGCCTATTTATTAACCAAACCTATCTTAGCTACTACCTTGGATAGGTTCAGGTCCAAACTTAGGGCAGTGAAACTCCTTCAGTTAAGGGGGATATTGGTGATAAGAGTCTCTAGTAGAGTTGGTTAGTTAGTTTTGTATCTAATAGCTTGGTGATAATCAAATGGATTAACTAAGCTTATTTCTATTATTCAGTTTAGTCTATAGCCTTAAGTCTCTAATAATGTATAGAAGTAACTCCATGTAACTCATTCAATAGCAAGTGGAATACATATTCATTATTCTCTTTAGTTTATCACTATCTCTCATTCTCTTTTATGTGATTTCCCTTTAGAGCATAAGTCTCTAACGTTACAGTACTTACACTACAAAAAATTATGTGAATCATGGCAATTAAATTAGGGCGGTTCCCAAAAACCGCTACAATATTCAGTAAATTATGACAGTTTTAGTGACCACCATAATCTTAGTGAAAGAAATGATGATGAAATTATAGCTTTTAAAACCGCCACAAATCTTAGTAAATTATGGCGGTTTAGTAAATTATGGTGATTGAACCGTCTTTATTTACCATTAACTAATTTTATCTTTTTTTACTTTTTTTTTAATAAAGTAGGGGAAAAAAGAGAATTTCCACTCTTTAACATTTTACCTAGTTACAAATAGATACTTTAACTTCTAAATCTTCTAATTAGATGTTTAAACTACACTAATCCTCAAAATTAGTCATTTTATTCAATTTTGGGTTTAGCTAGATAGGAGACGTGGTAATATCTAATGATATACATCACAATTTCTTTTAATTTTTTAAATATTTTCTTTATTTATATTATTTAATATTTGTAAAAAATACATATCAATAAAAAAGTTAGAAAAATAATAACTAAAATTTTATCATTCGCTTAGAAAATGAGGATAGGAAGCTCAAATTAAATGTCAATTCTTCTAAGAGGATGCATTATCTTTTGATTTTTTTTAATCTTATGATAAAAATAATGAACTATGGTAAATAAAGCACATTTTATGTTTTTTTTTTATTTCAATTGAATTTGGAACTTGTTTTGTTACTATAATGGTAGTTGTATTCCCTTGAAAATAGAAACAAAATCTGAATAGTAGATAAAACTTAGCAAGTTTTTCATCGAGCATATATATATATATATATATACACACACACACACATGCACACACATTTTATAAATCATTTGTTCATTGTGGAACTTTTAGATTCTAACTCAAATTTTATTGTGTTTTGCTATACAAGAACTTTCAAAATTTTAAAAATGACTAATTTTAAAGAATGTGTTAGTTAAATGATTTAATTAAAAATTTAAATAATATAGAAAGAAGAAAAGGAAAAAAAAAGAAAATGTTTTTTTTTAAATAAACTTGTTAGTTCAAGAAAAGAGAATCTTTTATAATTAAACCTAAGATAAAAATGAGATCTCAAAAACCCAAGTATAAGAAGTAAGAAAAAAATATGAACCCAACACTGAGAAAACTCTTCCCTTCATGAGAAAACCCATCTATTTCACTAAAGTGCCACTCTTCGCTCCCTTTTCATTCTTTGTGCTAGAGAAATTCCCTTCACTGAAGCTTCGCGCCACTTTGAGAAAAGGTCTGCCAACCCTGCACAACCAACCTCTACTCACGACCTCTGCCCAGTGACCTAACCCGACACTGAGAGAAACCCCGCTCATGACCTCATCTCCAGTGACCCAACCTCCACCCAGCCAACCTCCGTATCATGCCACCCCTCACCCGTCCTCCACCTTCAAAGAGCGTCATTTGCACAACCAAAGACGATGCTGTTGCTTATTCACCAACTGCTCATGGTCGTTCGTAGCCTTTGTTGGTCACGGTTGTGGTCCCATATCTCCGTCGTATCACTACTTCCATCTTCCTTTTGTGTTCTCCTTCATATATCTCATTTTCAAATTGAAGCTTTTGTTCTAACCCATTATCAAGTTCTAATTTTTTTTAGAGCAAAAAATGAAACTTTTTCTATGGGGTGTCTTGATAAATACTCATTTCTGTGAAGATTTAGCTATAATTTAGACCCAGATGCTTTATGGGAGTTTGAGGCTTTAAAATTTGTGTGAGGTTAATCTTCAAAAGCATTTTTCTTTGTTACTTCCTTTTTTTTGTATTTCTTTCTACAAAAAAGATTGGAACTTGGTTGATTTGATCGGTGTGGAGACTAGCGAGGTTGCTGATGTGTTTTGCAACCTTGTTGTAGTGAACTAATGTTGTAATGGTTCTGCTAATTTTTGAGCTTGTACCTGATTAGTTTTTGACATGTTGGAAGACCTTGTCATCTTATTGTGCCCTTTTGTGATCCTTGCTTACTTGCAATAGTGGTTGGTCATTTGTATCACTTGTATGCTAGATGGCATTTGCTTGAGGAAGCATTGTTCATTGGGAAATCCTTTTGTTTTGATTAGGATAAGTGTCTCTATATTTTTCACCTTCCTGAGCGTGGATACCGAGATCGAAAAGTGGTGTTGTTCTGGGGCCCTAAATTGAGGAAGAAGAGGATAGTGGTGACAGGAAAGCTCTTCTAGCAAAAGAAATCATCTTTTGGGTTTGCTTTATTGTCACGACTCGATTAGGGAACATGAGGCATATGAGAAATCTCATCCCTATGTAAGCCTTGTGACCTCTGAGTCTCTCTATATGCATAAAATAACATACTTTTCATTCTAAAATCATAACTTCATCTAAATCTTTATTTAAAACTAGATATTTGAAATCATAAAACTAAAATACTTGATATATAAAGCTCTGAAAATATCTTAACCATACTCTGAAAATCAATTTAATATGTAAACTGAATCATAAATTCATCTCTAACTCATATGTAATTTTAATCAAACTCTATAATTTCAAATCCATTCTTGTAAAATTGAAATCATATACATAACTGCCAATTACTAAAATTAAATACATAATCTGCAAATAATGTATGGCTCCATCCCCCACATCTACTAGAGTGCTCCACTCTAACAAGACTCTAAGCTAAGCTTTACTCCAAAGTAAGACTCACCATAAGAACAACCGTCTGACAACCGACTATGCAACATCTGGACCCTGTATGAGAAGGAAAGGAGAGGGTGAGTCAACGGAACTAAGTGAGTGAGCTCTCACCCATTACCTACATGGGACAACCAAGGAATATATATACATGATGCAATATACATACAACAATCATAACCCATTTGATATTTATATATATAACTATATAGAAAAGATATCTCTGTATTTATAAATTCATATAAAGACATCCCTAAATTCTTACTCGAACGAGAAATCATTTTCTATACATATACACAATAGCTCTTAAATCAATATTCTCTTAAAAGCGTCAATAATCTCGAAAAACATAAATAACAGGACCCTAATAAGAAACGTGGATCTCATATGATCCATCAAGGATCTGAATTCGGAAACCTAACTAGGTTCCATCTTTGCTCTATGAGATTGCCTCTAAGGATAACTTGGTACCAAGGTTAACGATTGTTTTTCCTAGTCATTAACTCGCTGTTTGTTTCTCTATAGTTACCGTCTAGTCTCTAAATCATAAAAACTACTTATTTATCTAAAACTTTGTTCTAGGCTTTTCTCTGAGTTTAAAACTCTATCATATAATTACTCTACTCTTGAAATCACAAAATCTCTGGATATATATATAAAATCATTTAAATATGAAAACTCTTGAAACTATGAAAGCTTTGAACTCTTATAACTCTAACAACCTGACTTTAGCATAACTGTACCTGAAATCATGCCCAAGGGATCACCCGCTTACAAGTAGTCTGATTTTCAGCCCACAAAATATTTATTTGGCAGTTACTACAAATCATACTGAATTCCATACTTTTGAGTATGATAAAAACTACATTTCTAAAATCTCATTTCTCAAGCTAACATCTTTTCATAACTTAATAATTCTATCATACTTTGAAATAGAAAGGTTCATAATCATATTGACATTATAATAGCATCTCTATTCATGAAACTTAGTCATACTTTGTTTGACATTTTTGCCAAAATATCTTAGTTGACACTCTAAAATCATATTTGAAAGCTCAAGCCTTGAAGTATAAAGATATCATAAACTTTTAAATCATGTTTGATAAAATAACAACTTATTAAATCATATATTCTTGTATTAAATCTCTTACGCTTTTACATAAAATATTTTCATAACATATAATATATCAATCATGGTCCCATGGTTTCATGCTATACTCAAAATCATAATCTTTGGCTAGCTTGCCATACTTGTAAAATCATACATATATAATCACACTTTCATTTCTAGTTTCATATTCAACAAACATCATGCATAAACATACTCATAATGCTTAAAAGTAAGGTCATGAGTTGAACCCACTCGTTGTTTGGAGCCGGAGTATGGGCACCACCAACTTGACCTTGAGAGCTTGGAATGGCACCAACAACTGCCATAGAGCAATAAAGACTCATAATAAAATCTATGGGTATCTCAAGATAACTCTAAGAAACCTTAACAACATTGGACGAACACCCCCACTTGACAATAATGAGAGAAACAACAAGGCCCAAACCATGGAACATAAAAAGGAGATGAAGGAGATGATAAAACGATGAACATTGATGATAGATAGGAAGAAGAGAAATGTGGGAGGAAAGAAGAGTTTCAGGTTATGGAAGAAAGGGAGCCTGATTTGGGGGTTTTAAATGGGAATTGGGTCTCACTTATCAAAATTGCATCGTTTTGCACGTTCGACATTGGACCCGCTTGCTACAAGCAAGTAAATCTCGCGCAGGAAGCCTAGAGAAATAACCACTCGCTAAGTGAATACTCGCAGCGAGCATAACTCGATGCAATAAGGATGTTCTGCAAAATTTTGTAGCAACAACACCCCAACTGCATCCTTTTGTCATTTTGGCATCTGGGCTATTTCGACACTCACTTATATACATTAATTTTAAGTTAATTCCCTCATTTATAAATAAGGAAATATCCCCCATTTGGATTCAAATAAAATATCATAAAAATCAAAATCCTAACAAATAAAAAACTAAATTTTGGGTTTTAGTTCAAATCGGGAATTGTCAAGATTTTCTAAACTTGTGGCTAAAACGAAACGTTTAAAGGTTTCACAAAATTCATTAAAAATCGCTCTTTAACTTATTTTTCTTTGGGAACAATTACCAGGACTTTTGATCCCAAGAATGTGGTTCTATCATATAGCCTTCCAAGGATATGTAGGATACAAACTTAGTGAAATTCAAGACCCGGCAACATGGGTGGGTCCAGGGGCCTAAGGCCGTACATAACTTGTTTAGTGACACATGTACACCAGGTATTACATTTATCCTATTGAAAATTACAAAGTGTGAGTGCATTTTTCTGTCTCTTGTTAAATTTTTGTTTCATTCTTTATTTCAACAATAAAAAAATTTGATGGGTATTGTCGCCTAAACATAACTGGTCAATTTCTTATTTTTAAGGGAAAATAATTTCTTCTCCATTTTGATTCATTTCCATTTTGAGTCATTTTTGTTTTTAAGGGTAATATTTTCCCCTTTTCTGTTATGAATCGTTGAATTAGTACATGCAGATGATTAATAGGGTTCACGTTCATCTTATATTATTCAGGTTATATAAAGTAAAGAAACATAGAAACTTTTACAGGGGCTTTATTTAGCATTGTTATTGTTGTTCTTTGTAATCTGATTGATAGCATAAATTGAGAAAAGCTTTTGTTAATTTGACATTTGTTTTATGATTTTCATTATTTTGCTTAGTTTACTTGTGTGTGATTCATGCAAGCTTCAATACACCCTTTTGTGTCAATATGCATCTTAAACTATTGAGTATGCATATGACCGCACTACCCTGATTGGTTTTGATTACTTAATTAGTACATGCAAAAATGATTCAAGGATTCATTTCTGGTATGTATTCACGTTTTTATGAAAAGGTCAAGTAAAGAAGGAAGCACTAAGGGTAATGTACTTTCTTTTGCATTCAACCATTTCAATTTTTGAGTAAGTATTCACTGTTTTTATTCATTAAATTACACACAAATTATGTGTTGGTTTGTTTGAGAAGCTTTAGTTGAACACCCTTTTAAATTGGGGGCTTGATATGAAATTGGTGAACTTTGATTTGATTTCTAAAGAGGGAAAGAAATCTGTTGCTTTTATGCCTTTTTACTTCATTTTCTTTTGTTAAATTGGCCTCTTCTCTTTTGTTCATTTTCATTCCTTTCTAGAATATTGTCATTGGTACAATTACATTATGCATGCAATCAATATCTATAATCATTTATTCTTTCCCATTGTTGGCATTTAAAGAGTCTCAAATTGGTACAAAAAGCTTCTTTACTGTGCTAGCATCTTTTGTGAATATGTCCCCTTAACTCAGGTACATTTTAGTTATTTTGTTACTTTTTTGAGCTTATGGATTGACTTGGTTGTTTTTATTTAAAATTTATGTTTGTTTTAAACTTGTGCTGCCTTTTGTTATTTGAAACATCTTTTTGTGCCTATTTTCTATGTTTAGTCTTTTTAATTGCTAACGCTTAGTCTTGGTCACCAATTGTGCCAATCGATAAATCTTGGATTGACAAACCTCGAAACACACTTGAATATGCAAATGGGTTAAAGAAGTTTTTAGATTTTGCATTTCAGCATCAATCTATTGGGGTTCGTGAAATTAAGTGTCATTGTCCAAAGTGTGGTTGTAGTAAGTGGCAAACAAGAGATATAGTTTAAGAACACCTGACTTGTAAGTCTTTTCCTAAAAACTACAAAGTTTGGCATTGGCATAATGAAAAGCCAAATGTAGTTGAGTTAGGGCTCTTGAAAACACACATGTCAAAACAGATGCTTTGCAATCTCAAAATCCAATGGAAATAATGATCAATGATGGATTTGTGTTTGCTAGACACAACCAGGATGAACCCGTTTTCTCCTAATCTTTTAGATAGGGATCAAACTCTAAATGAAGAGCATAACGAGAAAATGTAGAATTTTATAAGTTGTTGAAAGATGGTAATCAACAATTGTATGAAGGTTGCACAAAGTATTAAAACGTCTTTCTTGATAAAATTGTATCACATAAAGTGCTTGTGTAGAATGCGTGACAAGGCATCTCTTTAAAAATAAATCCTTTCATCTAAGTCCATTCAATGATTTTTCACATTATATTAATATTGTAATTAAAATGATAGCTATGTAGTGTTTGAAGCCGTGGCTCTGACTATTGTGATTTGCTTTGATGCTACTGCTAGATTTTGTTGCTATTTGTTTTGTTGATTTCTATCTGACATGGCTATACAAGCATAAATTGCTAGCATAGGATTACTACAAGAATATAATTATTAGTTCACCAAAAATCACCAGATTCTCTAACTTGTTTTTACAAACTATTCTCCGTTTTTTGTGATCATGCAGGAGAAAATTGATGATCCTATGAGTCAAGTTTTGGAAAATGGATGTGAGATTTGTCCAACTGATGCAATTGGAGAGGTTTTTGGAAAAGAACATCCTAGTCGTGTTCGAGGATTAGGCATGGGAGTGCTTCCTATTGTGGCCTTCAAACATACCCTAACTTGTATAGGTGGTATGAATATGGGTTCATGTGGTGCTAGTACATCCTCTCAAGCAGGAGAACAAAAGTTGGATACAATGAAATCATATATTCAAGCATTGTGTGCCTATATAGCTATGAAGGAAGGAGGACAAATGCCGGATGAGTTAGCAACATTATTCCCTAATCTTACTTCAAGGTATATAAACTATTGTAGTATTTTATATGAATCATGCTTTCTTTGTTGGCAATTTATTTGTACTTGCTTTATGCTTGCAAAGATTGTTTCTTTAGAATTTTTCATTTATTAATTTAGCCTTATATTAGTTTATATATCTTTCTTCCAGGTACTTGATAGAGAAAGTGGGCTTGAGTCACCCAATGATATTAGAAGATCATCAGATGGAAGCAATAATAATCAACCAATCAACCGAGTCCACGTACATGATCTTTTTATTAATTACTAGTGTGACTTGTACTGCTTGTAATTACTTTCTTTTGGTGTACTACTTGAATTACTTTGCTTTTAGACTTGTAAGTACTTATGTCTCAAGTGTAGTACTCATTTTATACTCAAGTAATGTATCTTTCTATTGGATATCATATTATCATGTTTATATCACATTTATTTTTGTTTTTATGTGTTTACAACTACAAAAATAATGGCTAACAAGGTCTTATATTGGATTGAAATTTTGATATAAATTTGACAAAAATTTTCACTTATGGCGGTTCTAATCTTGCCATAATTCATATGGAAAAAGTGGTGGTTGAAAACCACTGCAATTTACTAAGTGTAGGCGTTTTGTTAAGGAAGAACGGCAGGGAATAACGATTCTAAACCGGTAATTTCCATTGAAAAAAGTAAAGGTTCTTGACGTTCATTGTGGTGGCTTTTTTTAACCACCGTAATTTATCAAATGGCATTGGTAAGTACGGCAATTCATTGAACCGCCCTTCCTTGAAAAGCGACGTTAAAATTGCCATTACTCTCCAAAATCGTCATAATTCACTATTTTTTTAGTGTCAGGATTACTCACGAGTCACGATAAGTAGTGGCTCTATTGGTATATGCACAAATCATTATCAAATTCGTAATAATGATGACAAGCCTAGAGTACGAAATACAGCTACATTGAGAAATATAATTTTGAAAGTAATTTCTGTTTTTTATTATTTACGTGTAATTTCTGTATATTTATTATTGTACAAATATAATATAAACTTAACAACTTTTAACTACAAGGGCCAAGGTGAGATGGTAAGGGCCTCTATAGTACATGAAGGAATTAGTTATTACGTCTGGTGGATACCTTGGAAACTAAAAAAAAACTTAACAACTTTTACTTTCTAGCTAAACATATTATGAAGAGAAATGTTCTTTCTTCTAAAATTAAGAAATACTTTTAGGCCCCATTTGATACATAGTATAAGGCCTAATATTATTAGCTCATACTATAAAGTCAATTTTTATCACATGTTTGGTGTCACATATGATAGTGTATTGTTATACGGTCAAACCATTTTTATCATATAACTATAGAACCTAATAACATCTAATAATATTATTTTTACAAGTTAATCCCAAATTAACCTTAACTTACTTTTCTACATTAATGCCCCACCCTATCCATCAGTCACCTCCGTCTTCCACCAATCACTACCAACCCATCGCGGCCACCACTAATCTACCTGGTCACCACTCGTCCCATGCCGATCACCTCCTGCCCGCCACCGGTCATTGCCCACCCGCCATTTGCCTCACCCACCCGCACCCTTCAAACGCCCCTACCACCCATCGGTCACCCCCACCGCCCATCGTTGCCCACCTCCTACCACCCCTCGTTGCCCGCCACCACCCAGTCGCCATTTGTCACTTGCTTGTCGCCGCTAGCACCTGCCCACCGCCCATCATCCTCCGTTGCCGCCCGTCCACTTGTCCATTGCCAGTTGTGTAGCACACCAAACAATAGATAGTGTAAAAACTTATACAATGAATTCCTCATACTATACTATTAGACATTATATTATCATGTCTAATACGATCAATCGTTATCCTATACTATGCACCGCACAAGGCCTTAGTTTTTTTAACATTTATGAAATTACCTATAGATGACTTACTTACAAGAAAAAAAATCATAAATAAAAAGTCAACTAGGTGTATTTAAAATGTTGAGTAAATAACTTTTTTATCATAACCTTTTCAATTTGATGTCAATTTGGTCCTAACTAAGGCCATCAAATCGGGCCAAATTGTTGGGCTGACCCATTTACCCGCAAAAATAGGTGGGTCGGCCTGAAAATTTTGATCCATTTAGCAAAAACCAGTTTAAGCCGCCCACTTAACCTACGAGTTAAACGGGCTAGCCACGTGAGTAAATGGTCGACCATTTACCCATTTTTAATAGCTTGCAAGTTAGTGAAGTTGCAAGGTTACACTTACTAGCTTATTTAGAGGTCCAAATCCACAAAGACACAAACCAACCCAAAATAGCCTCATTCCAATTTAACCTTTTATCTAACCCCCAAAAAAAACATCCCACAAACACAAAATAGGGGTACTAATGCACAATTTGCAAACAAATAACAATTGCAACTTGCAATAAAATAACAACACACACTAAACCCTAAACAAAGAAGAGAGCTGTAAAAGTGAGAATGAAGAAGAGTTACGAGTAGGTGCAGAAATTTCTTCGATTAGCTCAAATCGCTTAAATCGGCTCATGGTGAGTGAGTGAGTGACTTAAAAAAATATATGAGAAAAAAAATATGAGCCGATCTGTTTACCTGCAAACCGCTCTTATATAGGTCGGATTAGAGATTTTTCTTCACTAGCAACGGCAAGCCCTGCCCAGGCCAGATTATTTTGGAGGCCAAAGGCAGAGCCTAAATAGGCAAGCCGACCGTTTGACAACTCTAGTCCTAACAAAACTTTTTATATCAATTTAATCCTAATATTTTTAATTTCGATATTAATTTAGCCATTTTATTGGATTTCTACTTTGATGTAATGCTAAATTGATGGCAAAAAAAATGTTAGGACTAAATTAATGTTTGAAACTAAAAATATTAGGATTAAATTCATGTCAAAAATTTTGTTGGCTAGGTTTCAAAAATTTTGTTAGAATTAAATTGATTCAAATTGAAAATGTTAGGATCAAAATGTTTGTTTAGCCTAAAACATTATATGCCAATCATCCTTCACGTATATAGATAAGTAACATTGTCTAGTAACATATCTTATCTTGGACAACTATAATAATTTTTAATTTCTCAAAATTCTATTTTCATGTCAAGCTTGGCCAATAATATGGCCTCATAAGTGCTCAAAGGCCGTTTTATAAGTGCGTAAAGGGCGTATATTGGCCAGTCTTGACCTGGTTTGGGTTGTACCTCGTACGCATCAGAAAGGGAAAGAAATTAAACACTGCAAGGCACCTCTCTTATATATTATTGTAGTATTGCCCCCAACAGAAGGGCCTAAACACAGCCAGCAGGTGATAACTGATACGATGATTTCTGATCTGAAGCGCCCCATGTGTCCACTACACTAACTAAAAAATTATTTTCATCAGTGCTTTTCTCACATAATAATGCCCATTTCCATTTTTGCCACATATAAGTGGATGATTAAAATAAGTTGTCCATGATCTAGTTGCATCCCCCTTTGTCTCAATAATAACACTACCTAAAGAAGTAGTCATGTGCATCATCATGCTTGTGGTTTGTCTGTTCGCCTAACCGTGCAAATTTCTTCTCATCATCAATGCCATAGAGAAGAAAGTGTTTTTTTTTCAAATAATTAAGAATTGGATAATTTATGTTTTGTTTGGTATTGTTGTTTTTGCTATCGTTGTGGCTTCTTAAGAGTTGTTTACTCTTTTGGGCAATTGAAAAACTGTTATTAAAAAGTCATAGTAATATTATTTGGTAATTAATATAGAATTTCTCTTAATAATTAGAAATCACAATAATTGATATAGATATTAAGAGAATAATTTTTACATTTATTACCATTAATTAAAGTAAGAGTATATTAGTCTTTTAAATTTCAGAGACAGAAGTCAATATTGAAAAATACCCATAAGATAATCTCAAAAGTACTAGTGGCTTGTAAATGCTAAGAGCAAAAATACTCTAATTTTTTAGTTTATCAAATAGAAAAATTTGAGTTGTGCTTTTTATAAGTTAAAACATACCTCTTTGAAGAGCATTAACAAACACAGCTTTAATTTGTGTTAAGACTCAACTTCGATTTGTAGGCACTTTTATTAATATTTTATTAAATTCTAGTTTTATCTTGACTCTAAATAACAAGTTCAATATTCAAGGTTTGAAATTTATTGTAACTTTTTAATTTTCTGTCTAATTTGACGTCTTTGAATCCATTGCTTTTGATTTTGCATATGATTTGCATGTTTTTAACCTCGTGATGCACGGAGGGTTATGAGATGAGTGATGCTATACGGATTGAATAAATTTTATGAAAGTGGATTATGAAACGCGTGGCATCATTATATAATAAAGGGAAAAGAAAAACAAGTTGAGCTTGTCGCATCGCATGACTATACACAAGCGATCCAAAAGCATAAAACCTATGGTACGTGTGTTTGTTGTACAAGCAAAGTTTGATTTTGGTTCTTATATGCAATTTTTTTTTTTTCGATGATGACTTACATGCTTCATTTTCATAGTTAAAATTAAGAAATTATTAATTTAGTATCTAAAATTTTAAAGAGTTATTTGCAGTTTTAGAGTAATATTTTCAGGGACTAAATTGATCACAAAAAATTAATTTGAATACATTTTTTACTATTTTAAGAATTAAATTAATAATTTTTTAATTTCAGATATTAATATAAAGAACACATATAATTTCAACGATTAAAATAAACCTTTACTTATCATTGTATTAATTTTATTCGTACCATCCATCATATTAGCCCTTCTGAGATTTAATTCCCTCTCTTGAGTTTGCATTACAATTTGTTTGAGAACAAGTAAAAATTTATGTGCAAGGTTATATTTGATTAGGGAAAATAAGGTGTAAATTTTTATGGATGACCTCTATGTGTGACATGAATCTTATTTATAAAAAATTTACCCATATTTTTACTCTCTAACCAAACATACTCAGAGTAAAATATCTCAAAAAAAATAATGATTTCTTTTTTTTAAGCTTGATATGCTTAAGTTTTATTGTCTAGAATTTATTAATTTAATTAATTTGAGTTGATAGGCGCTAGCTAGTGAAATGTGATTTTCATGCATTGAATTAATAAATATTCCCACCTAATTTATTTTGATACACACACCCACATATATATATATATATATATATATCCCACCATTTTCTTTTCTTTCCATTGTTTGGAGGTATTACATTTTGTTTTGTTATTCCCTTTTGTGATGTTTTAATTGTCCCCTTTGCAGATATTTTGTTTTTCCCTTTGTTGATATTTTGGTTTTCTCTTGCAGATATTTTTCTTTTTACAGTCTTGCAAATATAAAAGTATTTAGATCTATGTTGAAAATATGCATGATATATTCTTCAAACTATAATATTTATTGTGATAGTCCTTGATATGAAAGTTCTTAAATATCGATGGTCTTTGAGTAAAGAACAGAGTCATATATTATTGATTAGTTCAGACTTCAGAGAGTGGAATACATTGAATATATCTATTTTCATTTGTAAACCCCATTAAGCTTTTCCATTAATAAATTTTTTCCTGTCCGATAAAAAACAAAATTAAAGAGGAAGATTATAATAATGCACTCTTTATATTGCACTCTTTATATTACTTGTTCACATAATAATATAGTAGTAATATATTTAGTGAAACTTTTTTCTTTTTAAGTATTTAACGTGAGTCATTCCACGTGCCCATGACCCCAAATAATGCAAACTGCAAAACGTAATTGGCAAAGATAAAGAAAGAAAATTTTACTACGTTGGAAACAAAAACAAGGAAAGCACATGGGAACTGTTCTTTATTTTTTTTGGGTCAGTGGGAAACTGTTGTCAGCATTTGCGCTTTGACACATATTTTAATGGGCCATGCAGGCATTATCATTGTTGCAAGGCCATCTTCATTGGCGAATAACTTAATAATTAGATATATGGTTGCACTTTGCATTGTGACTGACTAATTAGCTATAACTTGGTTTTGTTGGAAGGGAGGAAAAGGGAAAAGCGACAATTATTGAATTTTATAACACCATAATTGTACCTACACTTCAGTTACCCTTTTCACAAATTGGGAAATTGCAGATTTTTTTTTCCTCTCTGAAATGAACCCAAAAATCTAAAGGAACCAACATGCAACACAGGGCCAACACTAATAAAGTAATTCCACTTTCCATTGTGATGCAACAGATTGCCACATCCCACCAATAAAAGAAGAATGTCACTAACCGGTGGGCATCGCCTTCTTTTTAAATTCTATTTTTATGTAATGCTAATTCAATTATAACTCCGTTTTCCCTGCAGCAAAAGTTGAGAGTTCAAAAACGAATGAAACGCCGTTTGGGAGAATTAAAGTGCATCATCGTACAGTCGTACCTACAACATAAGTGCGCTTTTTTTTAGGTCGGTGTACACCATATAAAATTTTTGGTGTACCAGCATCAGTACTGAGGTTTGAATAAATATTTACATGCTTTTAGTATGTCACCCATTTCCCATCAAATTTAGAAAAGTTTTTATACATAGGTCTATTTAAATATGTGTTATTAACAAAAGTATTTAATTTTTATTAATTAATAATTTAAAAGCCATCTATTTAATAATATATACTTAGATGAAAATATTAGATGTTTATAAAAAAAAATAAAATAAAAATTTACATGATTGTTTATGGTATAAGTCCTTGCTTAGAACTATGATATTTTTACAAAATTAAATTTCAGTATTAAATATCATATAAAATATACAAATAATTTCATATCTTTTTTTAATAATTTACTATATAATTGTTTTCATGTAATTCAAACAAAATACACTATTTAAACTTATTACTTTTAAGCGAATATATACCCTCGTAGAAATTTAAAGAGGATAAAACAACAAGATACTGAAACGGTCTGAGTATTATTCCATCACGTTGGATAAAGAATGAGTGCTTGTACAAAAAGTGTGAATGTGCGACTATCACTAAGGAGAATAAGTGTGGCTAAGTAACAAAATGAATAAACTAATTCTTGTACATCTTTGTTGTTAATATACGTGGTAGAACAGAGAAAAATGGTAATATGCTAGAGCAAAGAAAATAGTAGTATGTATTTCTTAGTTGTGTGTCATTTAAAGAGGTAACGCCTATTTATAGGCTAAAGATAAGATCAAAACATAATAATAAAATCAATCTAATATCAATCTAAATCAATATAAATTAAACTAAAATGTTGTTTATTGTAGATTTTAACACTTTACGTCGACAACAAATAATAGACGATTTCCTTGAGTAGGAGGTCAAATTGTCTTAAACCATGTGTTTATCGACAAACTCAAGAGCTTGGACGTCAATCCTTGCTTTTGAAGATCTCGATTCAACAAAAGACTACTCCTCTTGAGTTCAACACTAAAAAAATCGAGTGCCAAATGTGTGAATGAGATGAGGATGGAATGTGTAATATGATTTGTGTCTTGTGTATGAAATGCTGACTAAAGAATATTAAAGTGTAGAAATGTTGATACCAAATTTCACTAAGTGTTAAAATGTTGAATTGTCATTCGACCTTGGTGAAATGAGGGACATGGTGAGAGAAGTTTGATGCGAAACATGAAGGCTCTTGATAATGACAATGCATGATGGATGCTCAACATGTCAAAGTTATGAAGTTGATTTGCAAGAAGGATAGATCGAAACTAACAAAACTTCAAGTTTGTCAGTTGACATGTCGAAGCTGATGGTGGTCACTCAAGATGAAGTCTAACTATCAAGATGTTCGAGTTTACAGGTTCAAATCCATGTTTGTCATTTAGGATTTAGAAATTTTAGAAGATTTGAGAAGATTTCCACAGTGACAATTAGGAGACAAATATTGGTCGATCAATGGTTAATAATGGTTGTCAGGAGTTTTCACGGTCCTAGGAGCCCATGAAGATACGATAAAGTGGTAACTGCTAACGACAAATGCTATGACAAAGAAAAAAACCTGTCAAAGACACTTGGACAACAACCGCAAACACAGTCAAAGACAAGTGTCACAATCTTAGAGTTTTAGGATGTCTATAAATAGTAGTTTTGTACATTTATAAGGGGTTAGAATTTTTACTTACATACTCGCTCTACAATGTCACCCAAATGACTAAAGAGAGTCCAGAGTCCTCTGAGACTTGTTCTTAACCCCATTCCTGCTTCCCAGGACTAATTTCATTTATTTCTTTTACACTTTCTGTACGTTACTTACATTTGTCAATCAAGTATGTTACATTCTACAATCTTTCTACACTTTAAAATTCTATCAGTCAACATTCCATACACAACATGCAAATCAAAGTGCTAGGTGGGAGACAACCCACCATTAATTTTTGTCTTTTAATTACTATTTTTGCATTTATTTCCATAGTTTGTTGAGTGTGCAGGTGTACAGGACCATGCGGGATAGTCTGGGATCTTGCAGGAGGTTTTGCTACACCACTACCACGTTTATACTCCCTAGAAATCACTATAGCGGTCCAGGCTTCACAATGGATAACTAACCATGCCTTGGGACTGTTAGCGGTGAGGTAAGATTTCAAATTAAAAAAGAAAAAAAATGCTAAATCGTTTCACTCAGGAGGAAAATTGGGGACAAGGGAACCACTATAGGTCAGAGGGGTTGACATGACTTTAAACACATCATCTCCTTTTATACTTGATCTTCATTTATGACTGTTGCCCTTAATTTGTTTTACTAGTGACACATGTTGATCTTCTTTTTGTGTCTTGGAAATGAAGTCTAGAGGAGAAGCTCGCATGCCAAAGGTTGCAAAGGCCATTGTGTAATAGAGGTTTCTGAGTCCACCTTCAGAACTACTTTTTACTTTCTAAACGACGTTTCTAAACTTTTCCTTCTAGAAGCTTAGTTGACCAAGTTGACAGATTAGATGTCACGTCAATTCTTGAATCGGTTTTACTTTAAATTTGAATTTCAAATTTCCCTCCTATTCCTATAAAGTGTACTATTTATAGTGAAACGTGCTTTCTGAAGTGCCGTCTCAGTTTGGACTTCTCTTTGATCTTCTATGCTTTAATTAGAGCTTATTGTGAATAATATGTTTACAGTCATTATGATTGAAGATGATAATCACACTTTGCTTCAGAGTTGGATTGAAATCTTCACTTAAATTGGACTTTCTGAAGTCACGTGTTACTTTATGAAGATCTAAGTTTTGATTTCTTGTTCTTGTGAATTTTCTTTCATACGTTTAGCATAGAACCGTTCATTTTAAGATTTATTTTTCACTTTCATTAAGTTCCAGATCTCTTTAAATGAGATCAAACATGTTTGCACATGTTATTGTGAAAATAATCTCGTTTTAGAACTGAGTATGTAAATGTGGATAGACCTATTTGGTGCTTCAAGAAACTCAAGTAAAAGATTAGTCCGTTTTCAAAATATTTTCATGAAATTGTATGTTATCATTCAAAATGTTTAGCACTTATGTTTTTTGAAGGGTTCTGAGCTAACATAGAGCTAACCCCATGATTGTTTATATTTATTTTGTTGCCCAAACTTAATTGTGCATTGTTCTTGATTTGTTTTACTGTCATTGAAACTGGATTCATGCATGTTTTGTCCCTTTTTCGGGCATATGGCACCCAAACCTTAACAAGGACAAGGGAAGCACCCCCATGTTGAACGGAGTGCTCCTTCCTTACTACCCTCAGGACCCTTTCGTTTTGTTAGCTTGGCTACCATGCATAAACATCTGACGATGATTAAGGACCACCCCCAGCTTGGATGCCCCCGTTCTAGTCAATGCCACACTAGTATGGGAATTATATGCAAACTAGTA
Organism: Dalbergia oliveri; assembly: GCA_030441495.1. Lineage (NCBI taxonomy): Eukaryota > Viridiplantae > Streptophyta > Magnoliopsida > Fabales > Fabaceae > Dalbergia > Dalbergia oliveri. Next base: position 16,996,716 of record JAMLFY010000013.1, on the reverse strand, counting down.
GGACCCTAGGTTTACAAAGGTGTATCTAAAGGGGAGCAAGATTCAGGTGAGCCCCCATGATGTGAGTGTCACTACCCGCAACAAATTAAAAATAGAACGATTGCAAAATTGCATCAAAATGTAGTTAGGATACAACTCAGTGTCGTCTCATGTGGAAGTATTTCTAGTTAATTCCAGAAATTTGGGGGGGGGTTTGAAATCATTGCAATAGAAGGAATTAAATGAAGAAAATAATATAGGAAGAATTACTTGTATAAGGAGTCCTTCAAAATAAGAATTGTTCAATCATTAGTTCAAAGGATTAATTTGTGGCAATAGTTACTTTCATTAATTATGTTTTCATATAACAATGATGCAATTTTACTTAATGGTCACACGAAAGCACTCGCACTAAGGATTTGACTAACATATGCACTAGTAATCCACTATCATGATTCTTTGAGGCTATGCCAGTTTAATTACCAATTATAGTAACCTAATATCCTAACATAGCCAATTTCAATCCCTTACCAAATAGATGTAATTTAATCAATTAACCAAATACCCAAATAGAATCCTTATTATGCATACAACTCACAACGGGAATGAACACACAATCAAGCAGCTTTCAAAATATAATTGCAATAATTCATACAATCAATATTAAAGAAAGATTACAAAAGATAAAGAAAAACCAATTACAAATTGCATTAAAGATTGAAACCTCAAAAAAAATTCTCAATCTTCAGTTATCCTTGCATAAAGTAAAGAGAATTAATCCTCTATAGGTGGAGGATCACAATCACTGTTAAGGAGAGTATGATCGTAATCTCAAACGGAGCCAAAACAAGGAATGAAAGTTTTCAAAACCTAAAGAGAGAGAGAAAGATGAGGAAAGAGAAGGTAGAGAGAAAGCTTGATGAAAATCCTAAAATTCATAATCAAAAGGGTGGAAGAAGTCCTATTAACCTAGGCCAACTGGGGTATATAATATATCATCATAGTGTCAAAATTAGGCCCACAAAATAATAAAAAATTATTGTTTTACGAACTGATACTATCATAAGGACCGCTATGATGTTCTAGGATCGCTATAGCAGTCTAGGAATAATTTTTGAGTCACTTTCCTCTCGGTGACCGCTATAGTAGTTTAGGATAGCTATAGCAGTCTAGGATCGCTATAGGTCTAGTACTCATGCAACACTGCTCCACACACTTTCAAGCATGTTTTACAGCCCAAGACATTCGAATTGGCTCTTGACCTCAAAATAGAAGTTGTAACCCTTTGAATAATCTTCCCAATGCCATAAGAATCACTTCAATCGGACATCTATAACTTCAGATATTGTCCAAATATGAACTAGAGGTCAAATTAGACAACATCAACACGTTAGCAACCTTTAATCTTGTAACTCGATTTTCACCAAAAGGTTATAAAAGTTATAGAGAACTTCATGTGCTTTTCAAAATGTAATACCCCAGATTTTCAAAATATAAATAAAAGGTCAGAAACTATTTTTTTTCAAACAAGGAAAGGTGCCGGTCACCTCCAGCATTTGGGTCTAATTTGTCTTGACCCTACATGCTCTTGGAGGGCTATATATTAGACCTATTTTCTTGGGACCAAAAGTCCCGGTAATTGTTCCCTAGGGAAAATGAGTTGAAGAGAGATTTTTAACGAATTTTATGAAACCCTCAAGTACTTCATTCCTTGCTTGCAAGTTTATAAAATCGTAAGATTTTCCGAATCTAAACTAAAATCCAAAAATGAGATTTGATTTGGTAGGATTTTGATTTTTCTAATATTTTATTTGAATCCAAATGGGGGTATTTCCTTATTTACATTTATGTTTTAAAGTTAATGGATTAACTTAAAATTAAGAAATGTAAATAAGTGAGTAATAGGGTAGTAGTTCCAATACATATTGAGGATTAGAGGATCTGGAGCTTGGAGACCGCCTAGGCGGTCATATGACCACCCAGGTGGTTAACAGAAAGTGAAGTCGGTGTTGGAGCTTCTGGAACTGCCAGGCGGTCAACAGAGAGCATAGTCGTGTCTAAGGTTTTGGAGAGCTTCTGAGGCTGCCCAGGTGGTTATATAACCGTCCAGGCGGTCAACAGAGAGCATAAAACCTCATTTCGGGGTCCGAGAACACTCAAAATGGTTTTCTCCTCTCCCTCACGCAAAAATCTCAGTTCCTAACCCATTTTCACCATCCAACCTCCATTTTCTTCCATTTCTTCAAGTTTAATTGCGAATCTGTCATCCCTAAGGCTTAAAGGTACGTTGTTCTCTTGATTCTGCCTCATTTTCTCCAAGTTCTCTGGGTTATGGGTGGTTCCCATGCTTCTCAAGGGAGAGAGCTTTCTATCTTGTTAGAAAGGGGTTCTTGTGGTTTTAGAGGTTAATCTAGAGTTATGCTCTTCCATGACAGATAGAGGCATCATTTTCACCTCCCAGAGATCCGTTAGGGTGGTTTTTGCCTTTTCTACCCCTCCAGGTGAGTGGGTTCACATCTGTGACTTCTATGTTATGCATTAGAGTTATTTTCATGAAAGCTATGATTTACTGCTTGATTTAGAGAATTACTTATGAGGAATTGAAGTTTACTACTATATTATATGTTTAGAACTCCTGGTTTTAAAGCATGAAACATGTTTTAGACAAAACTCATGGGACCATGTTGGTTATAATGGTTTTATGTAGAATTGAATATATGTGTAACTATTAGAGGATTTTATGATTGTTTTACTGATTCTGGAACCATTTATGTTTATGCTATGGTTTTATACCTAGATACGAGGTTTAAAGAAAAGGACTGAAATGATGGTTTAGACTCTATGATTTCAGAATATGATATTGAGTTTTCCTAGTTTATGGTTGGAACTATGTATAACAAGTTAATAGTTTGAATTTAAAGAGTTTTGATGATTGAATGATGTTTTTGATAATCAATAAAAGAGTTTTAGAGCATGAGTTTCCACAAGATACAAAAACAGTTGACAGCTACATACTCTGGAGGTTTGGAATTCCAATGTCTACAAAGGGTGATTCCTTGGACATGGTTCCACAACCACAGTTATGCTAAGGTCAGACTTTAGAATTGAATGGACTCAAGTTTTCAGAATAACAAGCTTATTATTAATAAGAAATTATATAGAGATTTAGATATAAAAGGATTTTATAGCATGAATCTTCATGTGACTCAGAGTAGTTGGCGAATACATATTCTGTGGACTTGAAATCACGAGATGGTTTCATAGTCCCAGTTATGCTAAGGTCAAACTGTTAGAGTTATAGAAATTCAGAGCTTTAGAGAATAAAATGGTTTTAAGAAGTTTCAGATTAATTTACAGGAGCTATAGAGGCAGCTGTGTTAATAGATCCCGTTAACCTTAGTACCAAGTATGCCCGGCTAGAGTATTCAAGAGAGGGACCTAGTTAGGTGCCCATTATTGTCACATTGGGACGGCGATATGTAACGCCCAGAGTGACCAAGACCGTTTCTTAGAAGCTATGCCATTATGAGTTGATCTAATACAGGTACGAAAGTTAGTTAATGAAATGACTTTTGAATTAATAAAGTAGTCATTAGAAAGTATGAAAGAGTTTATGGTCTTAAGCTTATATGATTTCAGAATGAAAGTTAACAAAGGAAATCACTTTTGAAATGGTGAAAGTATATAAATATGTAAAAGGGGAAGGTGATTGTAGACAAGAAAATGAATTAAAGAAATTGCTTTTATTGATTTCATGAAAGGATGATTTGAAAATATATTTATATAGAAACATGTAATTGCATAAGATTTTCAAGTACTTTTAATATTATCATGATTTATTCTATCTATTGCTCTTTGATGTCTCGTGAAGGGAGTTTCAAGTGAGGGCTTACTCATCTGAATTTTGGTATCAAAACTCACCCTCTCATTTCTTTCATTTTTAGATAGAACCATGGCAGCTAATCCTACACATCCACGGTAAAGTGTTAGATGGTAAGCTTCACCAGAGTGAAGCATTTCGAATTCTTTAGAGCTCCGGATAGTGCAGGCAGGATTCCGACCTAGGGTATGGGTCGTTGCATTGAGCATATCATGATAAAGCTTTAAAGTGTATTTCAATGTTATTTCAATGATATGAACGATTTTGTATGAAGGACATTATAAGGTTTCAAGACATGATATTTTGATTTTAGAGAATAAACAATTTATCTAGAGAAAGTGAAGTTATGTTTTAAATAGACTTTTATGAACAAAGTATGAGTTTTCAAACATGATTATTTTGATTCTAGAGGAAAAAGTGATTTGCATGTAGAAAAAATCAATTTTTCCATGTTTCATGGTTTTCGAGAACAAAGCATGCATATAGAGGCAGTCAACGGATCCGAGGCTTACGTGAGAAGGGGATTTTCACGTGCCCCATTGCTGCGAATCGGGTCGCGATACAAAACATCTATATTTGTCTTAATCTGATCACTTTAGAGAATATACAAATTTTTTATTGCAATACTTCCTGAATGTGCTCAATAGACCCAAAATTCTCCCAAATTGATCACTTATAGGCTCCATTCACCTCTATGGTTTTCATACATGAAGATAGGAAGTCCCCAAACACATAACACTCACAAAAGATGATTAAAAGCATAGGAAGCTCCAAAACATATATTTATTCATTAAAATAGTGCACTTAACCACTCAATGATGCACAATGAGGACTAAACCCAAATCAACCAAAAGTCAATCATTCAAGCATACAAAATGATGCAATATGCTTAGAGTCATAGAGAAAAGGGGTACATAAATGCAACCCATCACCCATGCCCTCAGGGAGTTCCTGAGCTTAATAACACCTATGACCGCCAGCCCAATGACTACCAGTGATTATTGCAGGAGCTAGTTTACATGGATTTGGATATGATTAATGATAGGATCACATATCCTAACACTAAGTGGGTCCTTAACCACTAGCTTCTTCCTCCCTAAGAGATCACATCCGAATTTTGAAGCTTGATTGTGGATGAAGTTAGTTTTCTCTCACATCTTCCCCTACTCACCTGTCACTAACCTCACCATAGTCCAGTTCTATCTCATCTATTGTCTGGTAGAAGAGAAACGTGTTTTTGTCTCCTACCTCATTCGGCACCACGTAGAGCATATATATATCATGATAAAGCTTGAAATGGCCTGCCATATGCTACCATGATCACTAAAATGGCTATGGCAAAGCTATATTCACACTCCAGGATGATGTGCAGGTATAGCTGGGTAAAGTGACTATTGTGAAGAATTTGCTACCTAAGGACTCCAAGGCAAAGAAAAAAATCCAAGCGGGGTGCTAGTTCTTCTACCCAGTGGAGGCTCTACTCTCTAGGCTAAGAGCTCATCTAGGAGATCACTTAGGCTGAGAGCTCATGTATCTACCTCTATTTAGGCTTTGAAGCAGAGGATTATGACCAAGATAGCCTGCCTGGAGGTGCTGGTATAGGGGATTGAGCCTCCTGGTCAGAGGAGGATAGGTTGTAGCCTCTACTTGCCTAGCATACTAAGCCATGGGTTAATCCCAATTGTAACTCTTGGGAGGATGATCTGGAGAGGCCTCGAATGATGATTATTCCTGGAAATTTCCCACACCTGCATATGCCTTGGCACTGAAGGTAGTGCCTTTTATAAGTGTAGGAGGTCACTAAATGGGTCATGGTTTTATTTTCCTTTGTCTTATGTACTTTTGCATTTCTTCCATGAATTGTACTTTCCTTTTCTCATGGATTTGTGCTTTTGCATTTCATTTCATGTAATTAAAAAAAAATGATATTTGGCTAGTTCATGGTTGAATAGTAGTTGTACTTTGCTTTTTTTCAAAGGTATCACTGGTTGTTCTATTGGTCACATGATCAATGTAATGAATCTTAATATGCTTGACTAGTTGAATTTGATCCTGGGAGCTTTTGAGGTTTGTTGTGACTGATATCGTTATGATCACTAGAATTTATTAATGTGTGTACACCCACTTGAAATGGATTTTAGAACTTTTCTTATTCTTTGTTAAGGCATTTTTTCTTCACATTGCACGGCATTTTAATGATTAACGCACTTGTTTCTTTAAACCCACTTGGCCATCCAACCTACCTTTGCATGCTATATCTCTTGCTTACCCCCTCCCCTCCTTGAGCTTGTTTTTCCCTTTTCTTGTTGATTAGCACAATACAAACCTAAGTGGAAAACCATGAAAAGAAAATACCGAACTTAGGACCTATGGAAGTTTGGTGTATTCCACTTTATACTAAAATCCAAGTGTGGCGGAACCATTATGAAGGAATAGTGGGAAAGAGTTGCAGTCCTCACAAATGTGAGTGAATTCCTGGAAATATATATTTTTTAAAGTAAACAATTGTGAATAAATAAATAGGCTTGAGGGAAAAGAATATTGTTTTCAGTAAAAGAACATAGAATTGAGTTATGGAGATCCTAGTTCCCCTACTTGAGTTCTTGTTGCATACCTTGACTCCATAGGAACTAAGTTTAACCTACCTCTCCAAATATCCTACTTGTACCTAAGCCCAGTTACAACCTTGCAAAGACCTCTTGAAACATGACCAGGTATGTGTTTGATCCGCGATGACTTAGAAAAAGGGCAAGCTTACAGAGGAAATTCCTTGTGGCATTTTAGAGTGCATTGTTGATCCCATACACTTCAATGAAAAGTGATACACATTTTCCTATGAGATTAACTTAGTCATGCTTATTTTGATTCATTCTTGCCATGTGTTGTTCTTGGATTGACTCGGTGAATGCCTTTGGATTTTTACTTATATTATGATGGCTATTGTTTGATCATATCTAGCTGACCCCTTACATCAGTAGGTTCTTGCATGTTATTTGTTTTTCATGCATCATCCATTGTTAGTATGGGCAGAAGTCCTACATCTAGCCTCCTTCTTGTTGCATCTGAGTTCCTTACATAAGGACATGTAATTATTTAAGTGTGAGGGAGTTTGATGAGTTGCATTTATGCACCCAATTTCCCTTCTAACTCTTAACATTTTGCATCATATTTGTGCTTAATTGATTGGCATATGGTAGATTTGCGTTTAGTCCTCATTTGCATCATTGGATAAATTCATAGCTATCAGAACTATTTTTAATTGTATGTTCAATGAATAATTGTATGTTGAAGTTGTTTGTTCTTTTAATCTCTTTGTATGAGTGTTGTTTTATAACAGGAACTTTCTAACTTGGCACATTTGCATCAATGGCAATTGGGAGTGCTACACAGTCCATGACCACTATAAGGATCGATGATGGTGGTATTCATGGACAAGTAGTAGCAGGGCTGCCATAGCGGTTGATAGTTGCTATAGAGGTCTTTAACCACTATACTAGTTAGCAGGGGAACACACCTCGAGCAAAGAATGCAAGTCCACTATAGCGGTTAAATTGGAAGTGGGGATAGTTTTGGCGAAGGAAATAGAGGACCGTTATAGTGGTCATGCATGTAGAGGAACAACATCAGTTGACCCCACTTCTTATATTTTCAAGTTACGATATAAATAGTAGTAGGAAAAATACATGAGATAGCTTTGGATTATTATTTTTAGGGTTGCTGTCAAGCTCTCTTTACTTCTCTTTTACATCTTTTCACTCTCTCTAGATTTTAAGAGCTTCCAAACATTGTTTTGGCTCTGTGGGGATTATGATCGTGCTCTCCACTACATTGATTGTGATCCTCTGCCTATAAGAGAGTAATTTCCATGGCCTTATGCAAGGATAATGAAGATTGAGAATTGTGCTTAAGGTTCCAATTTGTTAATGTAATATGTGGTTGGTTTTCTACTTCCTCTTTGTTCATTTTTCTTTAATATTGATGGTTAATTATCGCATTTATGTTTATGGGAGTAACCGAATAGTGTGTTCTTTCACGTTGTGGGTTGGAAGCATAATTAGGATTCCATTGAGGTATTTGGTCAATTAATTAAATTACATCCAATAGGTAAAGGATTGTAATTAACTTTGTTATGAGATTAGGTTACTTAATTGGTTATTAAACCGAATATGCTCATAGGATCATGATAATGGATTACTAGTGCATGTGTTAGTTAAATACTTAGTAGGAATACATTCGTGTAACCTCTAAGCAGAATTGCATCATTGTTGTGTGAAAGCATAATTAGTAAAAGTAACCATAGCCTTAAATGAATCTTTTTGAACCAAGGATAGATAATTCTTAATATGAGGGACTCCTTATGTAGGTAATTCTTCTCATATAATTTTCTCTATTAATTTCAATTCTCACAACAATTGCAAAACAATCCCCTAATTTTCTCAATTAGCTAGAAACACTTTCACGAGAGACAACCTGAGTTGCACTCTAAACTACATATTTTGTGCAATTTGGCAAACTATAAACTTTTAATTTGTTGTGGGGAGCGACAAGCCGCATTAGAGAGCATTCCAAATGTATTGTGTTAGGTGCATATATTATTACCAATTTCTTGTAAAGATTCAAGGCACCGTTCTTGCATAGACATGTCATAAGCATAGGTAATTTACGTTTTGCTTCTACTTATTAATGAAATAAAGGTTTGATAATGTATTCAATAATTAACATATCAAAACATTGTCTTTTGTAGGGTAGTTGAGGATTGAGTGTGAAAAAGTGGTTTGACAAAATTCCTCAGAAAGTGGGTTTCAGCATTTGATGGTGGACATCAATAGGAGCACATAAGCACTAACCTAGTTGAGTGCATCAATTATGTGTTAGAGGGGGCTTTAATCTACCCATCATGTCACTTGTCAAAGTACCATACTTCTGATTAGCTGAATTGTTTGCTCGAAAAGGGTAGGATGTGTATGCCCAAAAAAATGCTAGTCATTAATTCTGAAGTCATCATGACACGATTCAGGAGTAAACCAACAATTAGCCAGAAACATGGATTTCCTTCACTTTGATAGATATTGTGAGTATTTCCTTGTTAGAGACCAATCTAGTGAGGAAGAATACAGGGTTGATATAAGGAAAAAATATTGTGACTTGGTGGTTTCCAATTATATTGATATCCTTATCGCCACATGAATGCTTGTTGTGGAGCGAGATGTATGATTGGTGAGAGTATGTTGATGATGTCTATAAGATCAGAGAAATTTGCAAAGTGTACCAGACTAAGTTTGGGGTCGTGGGGTATGAAAATTCATGACCCCAATATAAAGGTCCAAAGATGTGTGCTAACCTCACCTTAAAAGAACACAAATGAATAATAAAACTTTCAAGTTTGGAAAGGAAATGGCTAAGAGATTAAAAGAACACAAATGATTCATTGATCCCATTTATTGACACAAGGACCTGGGGTTCAAGGGCATGTTTAGGCAGATTTGTTTTTTCATTTTTGTTAGTTTAATTAGCCATTTAGTTTAGGTAAATACTAGTTAGGGTTTAGTTAAGTTTGTATTATTAGTATTTATGCCTACTGTGTACTTAATGTAGGGTAAACTAGGCCTACAATTGGCCTCCTATTGACAAGGTGTCATAAGGTGGCTTAAATCAATCTTTCATCATGTTGTCATGGCTTAGTCAAATCAAATCTTCCCTTCCCCATGGTTGTGATGCAATCCACAGTTTTATGGCTTGCACGAAGGGAGGTGATTGAAAATTTTCACCAGGATCTTCTAGTTCTCTCTCTCCCCAAACTCTTTCCACACTTTGAAAAGCTAACTAGAGCATTTGCCAACAGATTTATTTCCTCCAAAATATAGATGAAGACTTTAGATTCCTTAGAGCACATCAAACAAAGCCCTAATGAACCCTTGACGGATTATCTAACTAAATTCAATGAAGAAGCTTCACAGATCCTAAACCTTGAGCCAGTGGTCGAACTACACCAAATCAAAATCGACCTATGCACAAGCCCCTTCAAGGAAAACCTAGCTATCAACAGACCTCAAACAGTGCAAAAGCTCTGAAAGAGCCATTGGCTATATTTATGCTAAAGAGCTTCGTACCGTTGAGAAAAATAACTAGAAGTAGTCCTAATGAGTATACTCCAACTAGAAGAAAAAGGGCACAAGTCAAGAGGCTAGAGGGAAGAGACGATTCCAGATACAACAAGCCAAAATATCACAACTATACCTTATTTAAGGCCTGAACAAATGTCATCCTGGAAGATATTTATATAGCTAGGCTCATCAAAACCCCTAAGGCGACCCTAGACCTACCCAAAAGGTATAGATAAACACAAAAAGTATGACTATTACAATGTCATCAGTCACTTAATCGAAGAATGCCACAGCCTCAAGGACGCCATTAAGAAGCTCATCTATGAGGGTCACCTCAAATAGTTCATCCAAAAGAACAAAGGTCGAAGTCGAGAAAGGAAAGAAAACCGCAAATCCCCATCTTTCTCTAGGCAAAACCCCACCTCAGGAGAAAAGTCCAAGAACAGAAGAGATAGATTCCGGTCAAGAGATGATACGAAGATCTAAGGAGTTATCAACCGTTTTGCCGGAGGGATTGCCATAGGCATGGAAACAAGCTCGGTTAGAAAAAGATCACTCCAAACCATCATGTCACTCGAGGGATTATCACACCCCTCATGAACAAAGACCAAACACTTAGTAATATCCTTCTCAGGTTTGATTTTAAAGGCATTGATGAAAATTTACATGAGCTTATCATAATTTCCATTATTGGTGGCAATTTCCTAGTTAGGAAAGTATTGGTAAATCAAGGAATCTCAGTCAAGATCCTCTTCTACCCCACATTCAAGATTATGCAACTCTCTAAAGACTCATTGCTCCCTTACAATGGTGACCTAGTTGAATTCACCAAAAATTGAGTCAATGTCCATCGTGACATCTGGCTAAAGACCTCCTTTGGCACAAACCCCTTCACCAAAAGCATTGACCTAGGACCTTTTCATTGATTACCAAAACCCTTACCACATCATCTTGAGGAGATGTTGCCTTAACACTCTAGGAGCCATTGTCTCAAGCCCCCAGCTAGCAATGAAGTTTTCTAACTTGGAAACAAAGGTAGGCATAGTACATGTTGACGAGAAGGAGGCCAGATTGTGTGTTACGACCCAACTTGGATCGTGACCAATACATAAGGAATCTCATCCCTACGTAAGTCTCGTCACCTAACCTCTATATATGCATAAAATAACATACTTTTTATTCATAAAAAGATAATATCATTTAAATCTCAATCCAAATCTTTATTCAAAAATTGATATCTGGAATCATAGGACTAAAATACTTTAATATACAAACTCTGAAAACATCTTAATCATACTTTGAAAATCAATTTAACACTTGAACTGAATCATAACTTTCATCTCTAACTTATTATATAAATTCTAATCCAAATCTACAATTTCAAATCCCTCGTTGAAATCCTGAACATATACATAGACATTTTCCAACTTCTAAAATTAAACATAAACTTTAAAATAAATGCATCGCTCCATCCCGCCCATATCTACTAGAGCACTCTACTCTAACAAGACTCTAAACTAAGCCTTACTACAAAGTAAGACTCACCACTTGAGAACAACTGCATTCTCCCAAATGCGAGGTTAGCAATATCTACCCCAACTATGATAAGGAAATGAGAGGGGTAAGTCAACAGACTCAAAGTGAGCTCTCACCCATCACTCACATAGGACAACCAAGCAATATACAATATATAACATACATGCAACAATCATAAATCATTGGATATTTATATGCATAACTATGTAGAAAGATATCTCTGTGTTTATAAAGTTATAGAAAAATATCTCTAAATTCTTATTCTAACGAGAAATTATTTTCCATACATATACACCATAGCTCTTAAGTCAAATATTCTCTAAAAGCATCAATAATTCTAAAAACATAAATAATAGTGCCCTAATAGAGAAACCTGATTTCAGTTATGCATTGCATAACAATATACATTTCAGTTATGTATATCAACCATGACGTAACAAATTCTCACTCTATGATCCCTCCAATATCTATATTTGACACCTAACTAGGTTCCATCTCTGCTCTATGAGATTGCCTCTAAGGACAACTTGGTACTAAGGTTAACGATCATTTTTCCCACTATTAACTCACTATTTGTTTCTCTATAACTACCGTCTAGTCTCTAAATTATAAAAACTAATTATTTCTATAAAACTTTGTCCTATGCTCTTCTCTGGTTTAAAACTCTATCATATAATTACTCTACTCTTGAAATCACAAAATCTCTGGATATATATAAAATCATTTAAATATGAAAACTCTTGAAACTCTGAAGCTCTGAACTCATATAACTCTAGCAACCTGACTTTGGCATAATTGTAACTATAAAATCATGCTCAAAGGATCACCCACCTGGAGGTCCGATTTTTAGCCCACAGAATATGCATCTGAGTTGCTTTGAATCATACTGAATTCCATACTTCTAAGTATCATAAAAATTGAATTTTTGAAATCTCATTCCTCAGCTAACATCTTTCGTAAACTTGATATATTTAATATCATACTTCAAACATCATGTTTCAAAATCTTGAAAACTCTAAAATCATAATATCTCTGTTCATGAAACTAAGTCATACTTTATTTGACACTCTTACTAATATATCTTAACTGATATTCTAAAAAAAATATTTTGAAATCTCAAGTCTTGAACCATAAAGATATCATAAAATCTTATCATATTTAATAAAATAACAACTTGTTAAATCATATATTCTTGCAATAAATTTCTTAGAGTTGCACATAAAATATTTCCATAACATGTCATCTATCAATCATGGTCCCATACATATATAATCATACTTTCATCTCTAATATCATATTTAACAATCATCATACATAAACATACTCATAATGCTTAAAAGTAAGGCCATGAGTTTGAACCCACTCACCGTTTGAAGCCGGAGTATGTGGGCACCACCAACTTGACCTTGAGAGCTTCGAATAGCACCAACAACTACCATAGAGTAACATAGACTGGTGATCAAACTCTAATCACCTCTAGATAACTCTAAAACAACTCTAACAACATTAGGGAAGCTCCCCTACTTGGCAATAAGCGAGAAAAACAATAACCAATAACATGGGAGAGGAAGAACATGAAAAAAAAACTAACATAAACCAACAAACCAAACTTACCTTTGAGCTTTGGGAAAAAAGGAATAGATGGGATTAAGAGAGATGGTAGAAAGGGAGAAGGAAAGCAAGAGTTTTCAGGTTTTGCAGAGAAAGCCCGAGGGGAAAGGTTTTTAAAGGGCTTGGAGACTCATTAAACGAAACCGCATCATTTTGTACTTGCGACATCAGGATATTCGCTTGATGAGCCTTCTAGCTCACCTTCTCACTTGCAACGGGCTTCTGGAGAATTTTGTAGCAACAGCACCCAAATGGCATCCCTTGGCTCTTCATACATCCGAGGCTTTCCTAGCAACACGGTGGGTCCTGGGGATCCTAAGGCGTACAGAACTTGTCCACTAACACGTGTGCACCGAGTATTACATTGTGTTATAACAGATGTCTAAAGCAGAAGGCATATTAGCCCCAAGAGCCTCAATGGGTCCACTTAGTTTTCCATATAGGCCAAGTCCCCTCGTCCCAAAACTCAACCTCAGGGGTGAAATAGAACCGACCTCAACCAGCCGACAATCTATAACCTATCCAACTTAGCGAAGAACCAGAAAAGGGTGACATTCACAGAAGCCGACCTCCCGGAGACCTTACAGCCAAGCTCATCTCCCTCATCCCTGAGCAACTTCAACCTCTTCGACTAGACCCTCATTGGCATGCCAAGCATCAACCCCGAAGTCATCACCCACAGGCTCATGGTTGACCTGAAAGTTTGACCAATGCACAGAAGGACCCTAGGACCCGAAAAGCAAAGGCTGCCTTTGAGGAGACCCAAAAATTCCTCAAGGCCAGCTTTATCAAAGAGATTAGATACACCACCTAGTTGGCAACCGTTGTGATGGTGAAGAAGAACTCAAGCAAATGGTGCATGTATATAGACTTCACAGATTTGAACAAAGCTAGAAAGACTCTACACATTGCCCAACATCAACAAACTCGTTGACAAAACCCATGATAGCAATACCTAAGCCTCATGAGTGCCTATTCCGGACATAATCAGATCAAAATGCACTTAGAAGACAAAGACAAGACAACCTTCCTCACAAAGTACGCCAACTTTTGCTATAAAGTCATGCCCTTTAGCCTCAAGAATGCAGGAGCCACAAATCAGAAACTCATGAACAAGGTCCTAAAAGAACAAATCATAGAAATGTCGAAGTCTATGTTGAGGATATGATGGCAAAAACCCTGCCAAGTGGAAACCATATCCATGACCTTCAGGAAATCTTTGGATAGCTCATAAAGTACAATATGAGGCTAAATCCAGAGAAATGTCCTTTCAAAGTTCATGGTAGGAAGTTCCTCGATTCATGTTGACCAACTAAGGAATTGAGGCCAACCCAAACAAGTGTAGAGCTATATTGGAGATGAGAAGCCCTATTTCACTTTCTCTCAAGGTTGACCAAGTAAACCACCCTATTCTTCAAGATCATGTGAAAACAGGCAAGCTTCGAAAGACTAAAGAATGTGAAACCGCATTTAGAGCTCAAGACATTCTTAACTATCCCTTTCTCACCAAGCCAGAGATCAAAGAAATACACTTCCTCTCTACCTCTCCGTAACCAAGAACGCCATAAGCTCAGTCTTGGTCACAGAGTGGGAAAGAGAATAACAATCAATCCGCTTCATTAGCAAGACATTACCATGCCCTGAACAAAGATACTAGAAAATTAAAAAGCTTGCCTATGCCATGGTGATATCGGCTAGAAAAATCAAACCATACTTCTAAGCCACGACGTCATAGTCAAAAAGAGTAGCCCATATGATAGATACTGGTCAAGCACGAACTGGTACGATGGATGATATCATGGTCCACTAAGCTTTCTGAACTCAGCCTTGAGTACCAATAGAGGGACCGACCAAGGCTTAGGCCTTGGAGGTTTCATAGCCAAGCTCACCCAAGTTACCGCAAGAGCTTCACTCATGGACGCTATATGTGGATAAGGCCTCCAATGGTAAGGGGAACACAACTGGTATCACATTGGAGAATGAAGAAGAAGTAGTCAATGAGTATCCTCTTCAATTCCAATTCCACAGGAGCAATAATTAAGTAGGATACGAAGCCCTCATTGCCAAAGTCAAGCTCACCCAAGAAGTCAAAGCGACTGACTTAAGGTAAAAGTAGATTATTAGCTCGTGGTCGGAAAAATTAATGGCACCTTCATTGCCCAGAATCCCTTCTAGAAATGGCATTGGTCAAGACACTGATAAATGAGTTCTCGAAGTACGCACATTCCTCGAGATCACAACACTAGGACCGATATCTAGTCAACGCTTGCCAACACCATTAAGACTCAACAACAAGTCAGTGACACAAGTGAAGCTAGAGAACTCAAGCCGCCTTCAAACCTAAGTGTAAGCACACAAGCCGAGAATGAAGATTAGCAAACTCCATTCCTTACCTATCTCACCATAGGCGAGCACCCAGGGTCGGCAAGTGACACTAAGAAGTTTAGAAGAATGGGAAGCTACTACACCCTTTTGCAGGGAATAGCTTTTCAGATGAGGTTATTCCCTACCCCTCCTGAAATGTTTTAAACCCTACGAAATCAATGACATCATGGCTGAGGTACATGAAGCCTAAAATGCTTCAACCGCTGGGAAATCAATGACATCATGGCTAAGGTACATGAAGGACTATGTGGAAACCACATTAGAGGCCAAGCTCTTGCAGCCAAGATACTCGAGCAAGGTACTTCTGGACAACTATGAAGACAGATTACACTAGTTTTGTGCGCAAATGCCACAAATGCCAAAGGTTCTCCGAGGTCTCTCAAAAGCATCTAGAACCACCAGTCTGATTTTCTATAGATGAGGAATCAACCTTCTTGGTCCCTTTTCCCCTGGTACCAGGACAGCTGAAATACTTAGTGGTGGTAGTTGATTATTTCACAAGGTGGATCGAAGTTGTGCCCCTGGCCATAATTAATGCTGAAAAGATCAAAATGTTCATCTGGAAGAAAATAATATGTAGGTTCTACTTCTAAAAAGTTTATCACTGACAACATAACTCAGTTCATAGATCGGAGATTGAAAGAACTTTGTGACAATATTCATATCAAGCACGTCTTCACCTCAGTCAAGCACCCTCAAACCAATAACCTTGCTTGAAACAGCAACAAGGTAATCCTTACATGTCTCAAGAAGAAGCTCAAAAAATGAAAGGATTTTAGGCCCAAGAACGCCCCAAAATCTTAAAGGGTTACTACACCACCATCGAATCCTTGACCCAAGAAACACTATACAGCCTCATCTTCGATAGCACGATAATCCTAGCCTAACATCCAATGGATGACATTCTCTAAAAAGAGAATTCTAAAATCAGAGAGCCAAGCTAGACCTTATCAAAGAAGATAGAAAACTAGCTTGTATTAAGGAACAAGAAACCAAGCAACGAGTGGCCCGAGCATACAACAAAAAGCTTGATCCCAAAACTTTTCAAGTTGGTAACCTAATTGTCATGTCTCCACTTGGGAATGTAACCGTTACGTGAGGAATCTCATCCACGTAAGCCTCGTGAAAACATAAATTAACACTTGAATTGAATCATAAATTCATCTCTAGCTTGTTACATAAACTCTAATCAAACTCTACAAATCTTAAATCCATACTTCTAAAATGAAATCATATACTTAACTGTTTCTATACTAAAATTAGAAACATAATCTGAAATAATGCATGGCTCAGATCTTACTACACATCTCCTGGAGCACTCTATTCTAACAAGACTCTAAACTAAGCCTTACTCCAAAATAAGACTCCCCACTGAGAGCAACGGCATCAACTGAAGTGGTGATGAAACGGTAACGTACATGCAACTATGAGAGGAAAAGGAGAGGGGTAGTCAACAAACTCAATGAATGAGTCTCATCCATCACCCACATGGGACAACGAAGGAACATACAATATGTAATATACATGCAATAATCATAAATCATTTGATATCTATACGCATAACTATATAGACAAGATATCTCGGTATTTATAAATTCATAGAAAAGCACATCTAAATTCTTACTCTAATGAGAAGTCATTTTCTGTACATATACATAATAGCTCTTAAATCAAATATTCTAAAAAATATAAACAACAATACTCTAATACAGAAACATGAATCTCTAGTTATGCATTGCATAACAATACATTCTCTAGCTATGCATGTCAACCATGTCTAAAACTTTGTTCTAGGCTTTTCTCTGGGTTTAAAACTCTATCATATAATTATTATACTCTTGAAATCACAAAATCTCTAGATATATATAAAATCATTTAAATATGAAAACTCTTGAAACTCCAAAAGCTCTAAACTCATATAACTCTAACAACCTAACTTTAGCATAACCGTACTCTGAAATCATTCCTAAGGGATTATCCACTTGTAGGCAGTTTCGATTTCCAACCCAAAGAATATGTATCTGGTTGACTATGAATCATACTAAATTCCACACTTCTGAGTATCACATGCTAAAGTTCTAAGTTCAAAACTTAAACTAACATATCTTTCTATATACTTGAAATCCCTAACATCAGAAGTTCAAAACACTGGATTCATAATCATAAAACTTGAAAATTATATAACTTATTTATTCGTAAGGATGGGTCATACTCTTATTTCACATTCCTCTAACATATATAAAAATCTTAACTGAATATCCAAAAACATAGCTTGAAATCTAAATCTTGAAAACATAATAATGTCATAAACTCATAAAACATATTTGATAAAAAGCAGAGTTGCTACAATATATATATTTTCTCATTAAATCCCTTCCCAACCACGTAAAACATGTTCCATAAAATACAACATAACAATCATGATCCCATGGTTTTGTAAAACTCATTCTTTCATGCTATCATCATAAATCATAATTTTTCTAGCTTAACATAATCATGTATAATCATTTTCTATACTTTTTCTTATCTCAAGCTTTATATTCAATAACCATAATGCAAGAACATATTCATAATGGTAAAAATAAGGCCATGAGCTTGAACCAACTCACTGTTGGCCGAGAGTATGTGAGCACTACCAACTTGACCTTGAGAGCTTAGAATGGGACCAACAACTTGATGATTGGGGATGATGGAATGGAGTAGATTTGAGAAAATGAGAGAAAATGGGGGTTTTGGGGGGGGGAGAGCTTCAGCTTCTGCCAAGGAAACTCGAAGGGAGGGTTTATATAGAGGTATTGGGTCATTAACACAAAATTGTGTCGTTTTGCACTATACTGACATCAGACACATTTGCTGGAATTAAAATCTTATCAGGCAAACCTGGAGAAACAACCACTCGCTACAATGATCCTCCTGGCCTGTCTTCTCACTACAACGAGATTGTTTTATAACATTTGACAGCAATACACCCAACCATAGGCTATTTCAACACTCACTTATTTATATTTCACTCCTCATTTATTTTACTCTTCATTAATCATTTATTTTACTCTTCATTAACTACTCTTCATTAACTTTAAACTCCTCATTTATTTTACTCTTCATTAACTTTAAAATATAAATGTAAATAAGGAAATACCCCTCATTTGGATTCAAATAAAATATCATAAAAATCAAAATCCTAAGTAATCAAAATCCAGATTTTCGATTTTAGTTCAAATCCGAAAATCTTCACGATTTTCTAAACTTGTGGGCCAAAAACAAAACATTTAAAGATTTCATAAAATTCATTAAAAATCACTCTTTAACTTATTTTCCTTTCAGGAACCAATACCAGGACTTTTGATTCCAAGAATATGGTTTTATCATATAGCCCTCCAGGGACATGTAGAATAGACTTAGTGAAATTCAAGACTAACAATCTGGGTAGGTCAGGGACTTTAGGCCGCAGAGAACTTGTCTAGTGTATAGGGTATTACACTGGTCCCATGAAAAAGGGGCCATATTGGGAAAAGTCAAGATAGCACTAAATTGGGCAGAGCCATTCCAAGTTACCATTCATGTCCGTTGGAGCCTACAAAATCGCCAACCTCTCTAGTAAAGAATTGAGCACACCCAAATTGTACAACGTTGGGATGTCCTCGCACCACCATCAAGCACGTCCTAGAGCACACCATGCAATGTCGGGATGTCCTCGGACCAATGCTAAGCACGTCCTAGAGCATAACATATATGCAACTTTGGGGTGTCCTCGAACCAAGGCCGAATAAAGATAAGAAGTAGACTTCTCAATAACACACACTAATCCTAAACTAGAGTAACTTTATGAAAAGAAAATGAAAAGCATACAAAGCATTCAAGATAATAAGTGGAAGATAACAAAGATTCAAACAAGATCTATTAAAGTTCACCAAGTACAACTAGAATATCAGAATTACAAAACATTGTTCAAACACTACAAAAAGATAGAAAACTACAAATTTCAAGGGTCAAGCTCAATATTCTCCCCTAATCGTTTGAGAAGATGTTATGGATCTCCTCCACCCTTTCGGCTTAGTCACAACCCTCATCAGCATGAGCCTTAGCCCCCTCATCACTACTTACCCGATCTCCTTCTTCAACCTCTTCCCCTTTCAAAGGAAGAGCATCAACCAGCTCACCATCAACAACCTCCTTGAAGGGACCACATTTACACAGATCAACTTCACTGTGAAGAAACTAGACCTGGTCTTGGGCTTAGTCGAAACTGGCCATGTATTGATCAACCGTCTCTCTCATTAGTGATTCAACCTCCTTACCCAAACGTCAATTCTTGACCTCAAGCTCTTTGCTATGGAGCTCACCAATTCGGCATCCACCTTCGCATTGGAAGCCATACTAGTGACCTTGTCTTCAAGGACTTTCCTTGCAACTTCCTAGCTCTTCCTTTCCGCTATAACCTTGGTTCCAGCTCCTCCTTTGCTCCCCAAGCTTAGTCATGACAGATCTAGCCCTTCCAACTCCTGAGTGGATCCCCACTCCCTCTCCATGTGATGAGTAATCATAGCCTACCAAGCCCCTAGATCTCAAAATAGTTATGAGAGGGGACTCACCCTTCGTATCATGGTCGAATCCTTGGGTAAGAATTGCTGATCAACATAGGAAGGGAAAATCCAAATTCCAAAGACTAATTGCGTTGACAATATCAAGGAAGTCTTTAATTAGCCTAACTCTGACCAAAGTGGTTGGCGAAGAAAAGTAGCATATGGTGTTTATGGACTCTAGCCCTCTTTGAGCTTACAAAGGGTTGAGGCCAGGAGTCCCAAAACTTGCCTCCACCCTTGGGACACTAGTGGAACCTAGCTCGACGGAGTTACACCTGTCTTCTTCGCCACATAAGAGGCTAGGTCCCTAGGAGCATATTTGGGAGCCATTTGTCATGACCTCACTTGGGAACGTGACTAGCACGTAAGGAAACCATCTTCACATAAACCTCATGACCTCTGAGTCTCTTAATATGCATACTTTAATCATAAAACACATTTAATTATAATTACATCTCTAGTATAAACCTCTTTTCTTTGAACCACATCATCAAATAAATCATTTCATAAACAAACTCTGAATATATATTTGTAATATAAAAACATATGAATTGCTCTATACAAAATAAGCCATGAAAACTATAATCATGAAAATATGATCTACTCATAATATACAAAACATGCAATGTTTCTATGGTTCGAGACCTTGCTCGCAATGTACATTGGCATATTCTATTTCTAAACAAAAGCAAAAAGGCACTTCACTTTGAAGTGAAGCTCACCAACTGGAGGTCTCTACTACTTGGGAGGAGGTAGCTGGAAGAACTCGAAGCAACTAATGTATCTGGAATGAAAAAAGTGAAAGGGGTGAGTTTCATCTAAATGATGAGTAGGTCCTAACCCATAACCCTTTAGACAACAACAAGATATACATACACAAATAGCTATCAAATTGGTTAATGCAATAACTCTGAATTCATATTTGTATGTGTAAATATAATAGCTCAAAAACTAATATTCTCTAAAAAACATGACAATAATACTCTACTAGATAACAGAGGGATAGGTTATACATTGCATAACAATAATTATATTCTTTGGTATCTAATGTCAACCATGATATAACAAATTCTCTAATCTTGGTATCCCTTAAGGATCTAAATTGGACACCTAACTAGATTCGTTCTCTACTCTATGAGATTGTCCTCCTAGGACAACTTGGTACCAAGGTTAATGATCGGGGTTTAGCGTTTCTTCTATAGCTACCATCTAGTCTCTAAAACATAAAAACTATTATTTCCTCTAAAACTCTATATTAGGCTCTGCTCTAAAGTTAAAACTATATCATATATAAACACTCTACGCTTGAAATCATCATGATAATCATAAAATCTCTAATTAAAATCATACTCATACTAGCTCTTTATAAAACAATTATTTTAGCAACAATGGTCCCATGAGTTCACACTCAAATAACTATTTCATGCTCTGTTGAAAATCATCATTTCATAACTTGGTAAAATCAACCATAATCTCAAATCTCTTGAAATAATCTCTAAAATCATGCATCATGCCACAATTTAAGGAAAATAGCTATAATGATCAACATAAGGATTATAGGACATGAACTCACTCACCTAGAGGGAAAGAGGAGTGGTGTCAACACCAACGGAGCTCCAAGAGGAAGGATGGCACCAACGTCTACCATAACAAACAAAAACTCTAGATTAAACTCTAATAATCTCTAGATAGCTCTAATCTAACTCTAACAACATTAGGGGAGTATCCCCACTTGACAACAATGAAGAACCATAACAACCCAGACCTAAGAACATGGAATGGAAAGGAAGCTGACCTATAAAACTCTTACCTTTGATCTTCAAAGGAGAAGGAAATGTGTGGGATTGAGAGAGGAGGGCTTAGAGAGAGCTTGAGAATAAGGGTTTTGGATATAGGGGAAAGGATCCGAAGATGGCGTATTTTAAAGGGTTGGAGCTCACTAAATGAAACTACGTCATTTTTATACTATGCTGATATGCTCGCTGCTACAGCGAGTAAAGCTCGCTGGAGCGAGCCTATCGAAGCAATCACTCACTACAGCGAGAGGAAGGGCGGTTCTGGAATTGTATAGCACAGCGCCCAACCTATCCTTGGCCCTTTATGCGTCTCAGGCCTTCCTAACAACACAAGTGAGTTCCGGGAACCTTGGGCCGTACGAACTATAATACACATATACACCAGGTATTATACCATCTCAACTACAAAGTAAGAATACACAAGATCAGATCAACAAACATCTAGAAAAAGTCATAAAGAAAGAAAAAATTTGAACAACTACCTATATGTTTGAGGACTTTCTTATTATTATACCCCTACTCCAACAAAATAGCACAAGAAAGGGAGAATTTGGACTTATTCACTCCTCCTCATAGTCGATCACTACCTGGTTGTCCATAGAAAGGAGTTGTATTTTACCCTTAAAATTTGACAAGGGTTGGGCTGCCAATACAAAGGAAACCTCTCCAGCCCACACTCATCTAAGAAAAAGGGAAGTCAGACTCAACCAACCTTAACTTCAAAAACTTGTCCTTAAACCTTTTAAAATTGGAAGTCAACAAGGCCAACAACTTCTTCATAGGGACACTATTGAAAGACACCCATCTTCCCTTGTCTATCCCCTTCACTTGAAAGGGCTTGGTGAAGCATCTCAAATAGATTCTCGAATGCTAAATAAAGGCCCAATTGTTCGAATGCAGTTAGAAGACATTCACCTTGTTTAGACACCCCTCTACAAACCGAGTAAAAGGCACCCTTACATCCAGCTTCTAAAAAAAATCTACATACAAATAAATATAGTCACCCTCATCTCTCTTGACCTATAATGACATACCGTATCCTCGAAACTATAGGGGAAATACTTTATTTTCTTTTCCTCACACGACGAAACTAACCAACACTTTCTAAACCTACGATGGCTTCTCCATCATCAAATATCGAGGCTACTTTGCCTCATCCACTACAACTTTCCCTTCCTAGAAGTAGATGCATTGATAAATGGCTAATCAAAGGAAAGAGGAGAAGGACTAAGGAAGGACACAAAAATAGAGAAAAACAACAGACTGAACGAGAGTCCCTACCTTAGGGTTCCAATAAAATCAAACCAATCAAATGAAAGAGGAAGAAGATAAAGATCAAACTCACCGAATGAAAATTGAAGAAGTTGAAGTTTGATCAACGAAATCAAAGCTTATTGAGCACGAACAAGGAGGAAAATGCAAAGAACAACGAAAGACAAACAAGGAAAAGGCGGTAGAAATGAATTTCCAAAACTTCTCTCCCATTTTCAATTAAACTAAGCTCATCCAATAGCTGAAAACACTTCGCTCCACTTAGCAACACATCTAATATGCTCATTTAATCCAACGGTAGGGGCTAATCACTTTAATCGACAGTGCGCATGCAACCCCACAATCCCACATCAATGATACGTGGTTGCCCACTAATCGAAACCCAACATGTGTCATCACTTGTTCCCCTATAATTGTCACGTGATAACTAAAAAGACACACAAATCGAAATCATTTGAGCTTGGCACAAAGTCCTCGACTCAATCACCTCACCACAACTACTCGATCTAATGTACTCGGCTTCAACCAAGCTCGGTTACTATGTCCTGGACTAGTATGGGCCGAAAGCCTCAATGCAACCATGTGGAGCTCTGACAGGGGCTCAAGGTTGGCCCTATGGCGTTAAGATCCTTAGAGGTTCTCTCCGAATTAGTGAAGGATATCTCCTAAATCGCTGAGGGATCTTCTATTATCCCTCCAAATCTCTTATTATCTCATTACATCTTCTATATTAGATCATATCTTCCGCTAATATGAAACATATCTAGCATTGGGTAAATCCTTAGAATATCTCCCTTATTCAAGGAAGATTATCTTAATTTAGGACGAGATTACCTCTCACTATAAAGGGGACTTAACGCCCCCAAGGTATGACACTTAATTCTATCACTCTCACATATTTTTCACTCTACACCTCATTCATCCACTGATTTAAGTTTGGAGTGTCCTTCATGTCCACCTCTACTACACGGCCGCCAAGAGTCACCTGGGCCTTACCTTCATTTCTAGGTAAGAATAATTACAATTGTAAGGAATCTCAAAAATACTTTATTTTTGTTGGAGACCAAACGTTTACATATGACAATGTCATAGAATAATTTAAAATTTATTCAAAATTAAATCCTCAAGATTAAACTTTTTAGTAAATTCTTAAAATTTATTATTGAATCTTACTATTGAACTATTTTCAATACTTTTACATTGATAGTATGAATTATTATTTGATTTAAATTGAGTGACCAGGCCTGAATATGAAGTGAGATTCATCAATTATCATCGTAGCTAGCCTTAACCAAAGAAAGGTGACATGTAGTGACTAGTAAGTACATTGGACCAAAAACATTAACTATCTTTGGATTGATAGAAAATGATGAAGAGGAGGGAAATGAGATGAAATAATTTAAATTTTTATTGTTTGCATTTTTAAAAAAAAAGGTAAAATAAAATGGAGGAAATTGAAATAGATTTCTATCCATTCTATCATCTCTTTTTATTTTAATCCCAATTTGAGACGAATATGATGAAATCTTTTACTTCATTATTTTTTATCAATAAAATTATTACAATTTATGTTATTTCATTGAATATCCACAAAATAGAATAAAATATTACTTTATTACATTACTAAAATATTTAAACAATATAATAAAATAATCATGTCACTCAATTTCTCCATTCCACGCCGCTTCACTAATACTATTTACCACCCATCTAGGTCAAGCTAAAATTGAAGACCTAAATAATTGATTAATTAATTAATTAATAGAAAAAATATATTGAGAGAGACGTACACAAAGGTGAGGTTGCACCGTCACCGTAAACAAACGGTGGTCCAAGAGAAGTGGTGATATCCAGTGTAGGCTTTAACCTACGAGCCTCTCCTTATAATGAGAGACTCACCTACGCTTGTTTTTCCTCTCTCTACTCTCAGTCCCTCTCCCCTCTCTTTTCTTCTTCTCATGTTGTTGTTTTTGTTCCCTTTTGACGAGTCTAACAAAAGAAGAAGAAAAATAAATTAAAATAAACAATTGTGAGAAAAAAAATTAAAAAAAGAAGAAAATAGGGGGAAATATTCTGGAGAGTGTGTAGACACAACAACATGGTTGTCGATGATATGGTGAAGAGCATCATCGTCGGCTATGGAGGTTACTCTTCTTCTTCTCATTCTCCGATGCTTATCCCAAAAGGTAACAACCCTTTTTGAAGATCTATCATCACTTGCTGGGTCTCTCTCTCTCTCTATTTCACTGTCTTTCAAAAAATTTCCCTTCTTTTTTTTTCATGGATTTGATGGTTTTGATTCAGTGCTTTCCACCTGATTTTGGAGGATTTATGGAGATTCGTGGAATAGTAATAATAGGGTTAGAGAAATTAATTCCTCTATAGCGTTTTCTGAAAATCTCTTCCTCTCTTGTTTGAGATTGAAGAGATAAATATATAATATTGTATTATTACACCTATGTTATAGATTTTTAGGTTATTGTGGTTGAAGTCTTATTTATTTAAATTTAGGGAAGAAGGAAAAAATTACGGAATTTATTTGTTTTTCTGGATAGGTTGGATTTGTTGATTTTTTTTCTTTGTTGTTCTCTTCTGTTGTTGTTGTTGTTGTTGTTCTTGTTCTCCAATTCAATTTGATAAATCTAGGGCTTTGATGGAGGGGAGATATAGTGGGGATTGATATGATGATGAAGGTGTTTATAAGGTTGTTTTGTTGAATTTGTTTTGGGGGATGGCAATAATGAACCCACCACCAGCAATAGAACTCATCAAAGAGATGATGAGGTAGCATGGGAGATTCTTGTCTCGCTTCTTTGTCAATGGAGAACCACCACCGCCATCAACGCTCTTGTCAATGGACTCAAGCGCATCCTCTCACGAGGAACTCGATTTGGAGATGAATCGCCAAATCATACTCTCCGCCCGCCGGATATCAACCTGCCCCTCTCCGCTGAGCGCAGCCCACCCCGCAGTCATGGAATTCCGACCCCTGTGATATCTTGGATGTTGGTCTTGGCACCCAAGGATCCGAGACAGAGACCTTTCTCAGTGTGCCGAAAACCGGAAGGAAGTGCGCCAAGCGAGTTGATAGCATATGGGGTGCTTGGTTTTTCTTCAGTTTTTACTTTAAGCCCTCTTTGAATGATAAGTCTAAGGCTAAGATTGTCAGGGACAGCAATGGTGTTTCAGGGTTCGATAAGTCTGATCTCAAGCTTGATGTTTTTATGGTTCAGCATGACATGGAGAATATGTACATGTGGGTGTTCAAGGAGAGGCCTGAGAATGCGTTGGGGAAGATGCAGCTGAGGAGTTTCATGACGGGCATTCGCCAAGGGGAGCGCCCATTTCCGTTCAGTGTTGACAAGGGTTTTGTTCGATCCCACAGGATGCAAAGGAAGCATTATAGAGGGCTTTCAAACCCTCAATGTGTTCATGGCATTGAGGTTGTTTCATCCCCTAATCTGATGGGCCTTGATGAGGAGGATACGAAAAGGTGGATGGAACTCACTGGCCGAGATTTGAGTTTCACAATCCCACCTGAAGCAAGCGATTTCAGTTCGTGGAGGAATCTTCCTAACACGGACTTTGAGCTGGAGAGACCACCTCCCCCAATCAAGAGTGCTCCAAATTCGCACCCTAAGAAGCTGCTTAATGGATCTGGACTGAATTTGTCAACTCATCTGTCTAACCACAGTAATGGTGATGGGTTGGACCTGTCTCCTGTCAGCAGCAAAAGAGGAAGGACTTTTTCCCTCATGGGAATGATGAAGAATGCTACTTGGCTGTTAATCCACCATCTGATCGGATTCCTGATATAGAAATGCACCCAAGTGAGCCACACTGGTTGAATGACTTTAGTGGGGTGATAAAGAGTGTTTATGGACCTGTTACTGCTGCAAAAACAATTTATGAGGATGAACAAGGCTATTTGATTATTATCAGTCTGCCCTTTGTAGATCTTCAAAGTGTGAAAGTTTCTTGGAGGAACACTTTGACTCATGGTATCATAAAGGTTTCTTGTATGAGCACATCTGGAAAGCAGTTTATCAAGAGGCATGACAGGACATTCAAGCTTACAGATCCATCCTCGGAGCACTGCCCTCCGGGAGAGTTCGTCCGCGAAATCCCTCTTTCAACAAGAATCCCTGAAGATGCCAACATAGAAGCATACTATGATGGTCCAGGATCAGTTCTTGAGATCATGGTGCCGAAACATCGCGTGGGACCAGAAGTAGCACGAAGTCCGTGTTTGCCTCCGCCCTCATCTGGGAGGGAATGATCTTATGTTGACTTGAGTTTAGGCACTTATGAAGAATATATATATATATATTATTAGGGATGCAAGTGTGGTGCGTTTATCACTGTTTTTCTAACGTTGTACCATGCAGTGTTATCTATAATACAAATGTGTATCTTACATTTATCTCTAGCAATTTTAGCTCACTGAATGCCCTGGTTCCTTTTTTTGTTCCGGTGCATCTTTAAGCTTTTGATTGTAAGATTATTATTAATCTTTGAACAGCCAGATCTGGTCATTTATAAGAAATTTATTAAAATCATACCTTTGGAATAAATGACCAAAGGATTCTTTTTGCCATTGGTGTTATTAAATCTATGTAGCACTGAAAAAAAGGTTTTATTATTCTACTTCTTGTTAAATTATCTGATTTATTATCTTGTCATGCAAAACTATCTATAATTTTGGGAAAGAATGTTATATCTCGGAATGGTGGGTAGGTAGTATTTGTTACCACAGTACCCTGCAGTTGTAATGATAAAAAGTAGCAGCAGTACACTTAGGTATAAGGAAACAATTAAAACTGAACCTATTCAGTTGCATGGCTGATTCTTAAATGGAGAGTGATGAGTTTAGGATCATGTGGTCTAGGGTATCATAGAAACAAAAATGAATAATGAAATTACTTTTATATCCTTCTGCTTATTTTTTATCCTCTATCTCTTTCAATCTCCTATCCTCCATTAATGGACAACAAACAGTAGAGTATTGAACAAAAAATGAAAGAACTTCCACCACCACACCATGTTTGAACCCCCCCCCCCCTCTCATATGCAACACACCACCACCCCCAACAACAAAGAACAAACTCTATTTTTGTTCCACTCCATCTACCATTGCCTTTTCAACCCAACCGTCACTGTTGCTTCATGTCACTCACAGCCACCAGTATCGATATGGCACTTTGATTGTCTATAACAAATCTTTCGCCTCTTTCTTTGACCACTGCCTTCAACAATTAAACTGCATCTTATTTTTAATTTTTTAGACAAGTTCTTTGGCTAATTTGTCTTGCTCTTTCTCGACTTCTGAGACATTAATCCTAACCTCGAGTTTGGTGTTGTGATTCGGGTGATGTCAGAGTGATGGGGAGGAGATGGAGAAATGGGTGGTGGTGGTGGCATAATTGTGGGGAAGGGTGATATGAGAGAAAGGCTATAAGGATAAAAATAGATAAATATTTATAAAATATATTTTATAAATAATAAAATAAAAATAAATATTTTTAATTAAATTTAATTTTAATTATTGGATTCAATTTTTAATAGATGAGATTTTGGAACTATATGGTTCCAAACTCATTCATCCCATAACTCGCCTCAGCTGCATCACTTTATGAGCACCATGTGAAGCCTTATGGTTTTGGTATTAATGGGTGATATTGTTGCCATCTTGGATTGGTGTCCGTACTTTTCCTAACATAAATTTCGATATACCCTACGTTTTAAATTATCATGGACTCTAAACAATAAGATGAAGCCAATACCCATTATTTGGATGAGCAGTTTTGAGAGGGAGCCAGTACAATAGCATCTCTGCTTTTCCTCCCTGTTGTGCACACGCGAGTTGAAAAAATTGATATGTTGACTTAAACAACAAAAAGATATATTTATCAAAAACAACAAAAAGATATTATAGCATATCCCCTTTATATGATTCGGGAATCATTCCTGTTAAAAATGTCAAAATTCTGCTGAGTTTTCAATTGAGCCGATCATATTGTGCCACGCAAAAGAAAAAGACATGAGTATTACAAATTATTGTTAGGGGTGATATTTTGGGGGTATTAGAGAAGTAGAAGCAAGCGAGTGTTGAATTATGGATTAGTCTCTTTGTGTGGTGAGAGTTTGGATTGAGAGGGATCAGATAGAGTGGAGTATAGGGGAAGTGTTTTCAATTCATGTTTGATGGTTAAGAATGGCGTCCACTTGAGATGATTATTTTTCTCTTTCTCCTTTTTTGGACAGTGGATGTCCTTTTCTATGAACAACTTTTCTTTAATAATTCTCTTTATTTTGGCCATTAAATTACTTTTCTCATTTCCGCGTTACTAAATACATGCTCCTCCAATGGACAGATAGCCTGTGGACCTGTGGTCCTGAATCCTTTTCTTTTTCTCTTTTGGGTGAATTTCATAAAAATACCCTTTTATTGTTACTCGTCTATGCAGTTTTCTTGTTTACGTTTTTTTTTTTTTTTGGACAGATTTGTAATTATATAATACTAGTCTTATTTTATCATAATAACATTATTAACATCAACCTGACATATTCGGTTTGCTTCCAAATTCCAATTGTAAGAGACTTAATAATATTTTATTTATACTATTTCACATAGTTTGGAATCATCAAAAGATGAAATTCAATTGGATTGGATATATTTAGTTTTAACTTAGAAAGCCACGTCAAAAAAAAACTTAGAAAAGCTAAATATATTTAATTCACACAACCAAAATGGGAAATATTTCAATATAAAATCAATTCATTTTTTAAAATTTCGTGAGCAAAGTTATTTCAAATTAAATTCACTTTATATTTTATCTTTTTCTAAGAAGTATGTCAATTACAAATTAATCATTTCTAATATTTAGCGATTATAAGGATGCATTCGCTTTAGCTTTTGATGATTAAAAAAAGAAAAAAATCAAATGCACCCTAATTTAGGCATGTATCTTGTACCATTCAAAACCTTTAAATTAATTCATGTTAAACTCCAGTAAATGGTGACTGGGCAAGACTTTCATTTCAATAAACCAGATATTCACAAAAAAAAACAATTTATGTATTCTAACTAAATATATGAATGTTAGTGAAATGTGGAAAGATTTTTAGAAAAGAAAGAAAGAAAAAGTAGTTATTTAGGGCTTGTTGGAAGTATTCTTATTTTTAAGTTTTTTAAAATTGTTTTGAAACATAAGTTTAAATTCCATTTTAAAAAACAAGTGAACATAAAAATCTGTGTGGCAAATCAACTCTAAAATCAGTTTTATAACAACAAAAAAAAAATCTGTTTGAATAATAGTTTTTAAAAAAAACTTTAAAAATTAATAAAACAAAAAAATCTGTTGGCAATGCACCAATATTTCATATAATTGTTTTATATTTCTTTTGGTAATTATTGTATTTAGTATTTACTTAAATTCAAGGCATTTACAAATAATAATATCTTTAGTCTTTATTTAAAATCTTTAAAAACATTTACATGTGAATAAATTGTACTTTCTCGTTTTATGACAAATTCAACGTTTTCTATTGTTAGGTTTTACACTTCAAACTTTAAAGGATTAAAACATTTGTTAGATTTTGCAGTTGAATGTTTTGTAACACTCACTTATATATGTAGCGGTCCAAAGTGACAAATTAAATATGATTGCCAAAAAAGAAAAAAAGGAGTTGAGACTTATGTTGGTCACTTAATTCATACGAGAGACGATCCAAGATAAGAGTTAATGCTCCACTGAAAATCGAAGGCGTATTCAAAATTATAATTCAACTTATTTTCAATTATGTCACCGTGTTTTCAATCCATTTTAAGACAAGAAAATGGAAAAACATCTTAAAAGTTGTTTTCTATTTTTTGTTTTTCAAACACAATCAGTTTTTCTTATTTTAAAACTAATCTAAAAAAAACTAGCAATTTAAATAGCTTTTCTTTTCTTTTCTTTTTTTACTTTTAAAAATTAAAAATTGTTCTGGAAAGCACTTTTCAAAAGTCCCTTAGTTTGCCTAATTCAATCGTATTAGTTTGGTTATGATTTATGAAGCCTTATAACACGGACATAACACAACACAATACAATAAGGCACACCAAAATTAAAAAGTTATTGAACATTAAAACGATATATATAATTATAAAATAATATATTATTTAAAATATCATTTATATAGATTTTATTTTTAATTTATTTTCTTATAAATTCAAAAAATTATGTATTATTTCTATTTTTTAACCTTATTTATATTGTATTTTTCTATGTTAGAGTAAAAAAAATAATAAATTAAACATATACAAATATGTATCATGGGTGTGTTATGCAAACTTTATCAGACACGTATCTAATATGTAGATATAGCATCTAAATAATGTGTCGTGCTTCATAGGTTATGATTCATGAGACTAAATTATATGCATGAAGATATATTTTAAAAATAAAATATTAGTGTTCAAAGTTCATTTAGTTTGAACTGAATCGACTTAGTGCAAGAACGAAATTTTTGAATATTAATTTTTTATTTAAGAGATAAACCAATTATATTATTTTAGAAAATTAAATATGCCGAAGGGAGATAAGCTTTTCTTTTCTTTCTTTTTTTGGTTTTAGGGAGGTAAACTCGTTTTTTAGATTTATCCTTTTTTTATTTCTTTTATGGACCTCACTGTCCACATTGGAGTTGGAAATTAGGGGACACCAACCATAAAGCCCGAAGGCTTTGTAGCTCTTTTGGATGAGTCAAGAGTATCTATTGTCAAAAATAGTAATTAATTCCTCAAGACATAAAATTTAGATGTGTCTTGTCTCTAGTGGATGATTGGAAGGCTTCTCCTCTATTTTCTAGATTTAGGTTTTTGGTGCTAATGAATTTGATATATTATTGTTGGGAAATAATTCCTACGCAACATAAATCAATCAAATTAACAAAGCAAAGGAATACAAGAAAATTAACATGGTTCTATCTCAACTACTTATATCCATGACTTCACAAATTAATCCACTAATTTAATGACGAATACAATCACCAATCTCAAACAAATCTCCTATTCACGAAACACGCGCTTAACACCACATTGCTAGGAAGACTTTTGACAAAAGTTATTCTCACTTGCATCGCTTACTCATGGAACATAGCATCATCAATGCAACTTTCTAGCAAAAGCAAACCCTCCATCAAAGTAACTTTCTGGCAAAAGTGTTGTAAACCCTCTACCAAGGCAACTTTCCTAGTGAAAGTTGCAAACCTTCCATCACGGCAACTTTTCTGGCAAAAGTTGCAAACCATCTATCAATGGCGAAGTATCACATAAGTCTGATCAAATTTCCTTTTCATCATTTGTGTCATCGTCATCATCACCCTCTTTCTCTTTACTCTCCATTTTTAATCTCTCAATTATATTTCCTCACATATCTAAATAATTCTCAAAATTATTATTTATAATAGTTTACACAATCACTAAATTTGACCTCAATCCTAATAATTAATAATTTCCAATTCTAGATAAAATCCAAATAAATTTTCAAAACTTAATAGATTTTTCAAATCTAAAAAGATTTCCCATTTTTTTTCTCTTTCAAATCCTTTCCAAATATTTTTAAATTCAAAAACTATCAATAGCAATCTTCAATTAGGAATTTGGATCAATTTCAACAATCTCTACATTGATCCAAATTCTGCCTAATCTTCAAATTCTAAACACAAATCTTCATGAGTGCTCCACCTTCATCAAAGATCCATAAAAAAAAAAAAAAACTCCACCACAAATCTGCAATTCCGAGCTTTGCCTTTTCAACACCAAAACGGATCAGAATTACTTCTAATACTAGTTGTTGGGAAATAATTCCCATGCAACATAAATCAATTAAATCAACAAAGCAAAAGAACACAAGAAAATTAACATGGTTCGAATCAACTCCCACATCCACGACTTCACAAATCAATCTACTAATTTAATGAGGAATACAATCACCGATATCAACAAATCTCAAACAAATCTACCGCTATTCACGAAACACGCCACCAAACACCACATTGCCAAGAAGACTTTTTACAAAAGCTATCCTCACTTGCACCACCTACTCACAAAACATAACATCATCAATGCAACTTTTCTGGCAAAAGGTGCAAACCTTCCATCAAAGCCATTTTTTTGGCAAAAGTTGTAGACCATCTACCCAAAAAGTTGCAAACCCTTCATCAAGATAACTTTCCTAATAAAAGTTGTAAATCTTCCATCACGGTAACTTTTCTATCAAAAGTTGCAAACCATCTATCAATGGCGAAATATCACATAAGTCTGATCAAATTTCCTTTTCATCATTTGTGTCATCGTCATCATCACCCTCTTTTTCTTCACTCTCCATTTTTAATCTCTCAATTATATTTTCCTCACATATCTAAATAATTCTCAAAACTATTATTTATAATAGTTTACACACTTACTATATTCGACATCAATCCTAATAATTAATAATTTTTAATTCTAGATACAATTCTAATAAATTTTCAAATCTTAACAGATTTTCAAATATAAGAAGATTTCCCTTTTTTTCTCTTTCAAATCCTTTCCAAATATTTTTAAAATGGAAAACTATCAATAACAATCTTCGATTAGGAATTTGGATTAATTCCAACAATTATATCCAATATTTTATTTGATGTTTTGTATCCATATTTAGACCTTTATTTATTAATCAATGAAACTCTT
This sequence comes from Dalbergia oliveri, assembly GCA_030441495.1. Taxonomy (NCBI): domain Eukaryota; kingdom Viridiplantae; phylum Streptophyta; class Magnoliopsida; order Fabales; family Fabaceae; genus Dalbergia; species Dalbergia oliveri. The sequence continues at coordinate 16,962,853 of JAMLFY010000013.1, read as the reverse complement.
GTGAAAAAATCCTAATCCTTTTTTTCTCTCTTTTTTCTTTGTTTTTCACCTATAGAGTATTGTTGAGGAGGGCTATCATCTTTCTTCCATGGTGGTTCTCCTACCATTTTTCTTTTTTTTTTATTCTTTAGGTTTCTTTGTTTCTTTCATTTTCTCCCCTTGGATGTCTTCTATGTCCCCTTTATGGATTTTTTTTTTGTCCCTTTGTGATGTTTCTGTCTTTATTTATATGTAATACTCTAGTTTTAAATACAAATATTAGAAAAAAATTTCAAACCAAGAAGGGTGCCAGTGAGAGAGCTATATGATAGAACCACTTTCTCATTTGGGTCCTAAATTTCACTAAGTTTGGACCTACACGCCCTTGGAAAGCTATATGATAGAACCATTTTCTTGGGACCAAAAGTCTCGGTAATTATTTCCTAGAGAAAAATAAGTTAAAGAGTGATTTTTAGTTAATTTTATGAAATCTTTTTCCATTTTAGTCTATAAGTTTATAAAATCGTAAGAATTTTTGAATTTGAATTAAAACCCAAAATTTGGATTTTGATTTGTTGGGATTTTTATTTTTCTAATATTTTATTTAAATCCAAATTGGGGTATTTTCTTATTTACATTTATGTTTTAAAGTTAATGTAAATAAGTAAAAGACCATTTTGGAGAGTCCTGCGCTCAGTGAGCACTACAGTGGTAAGGGAAGGAGGCGATGCAGGAAGATTTTACTTTACGCTCTCTAGTGAGCGCTACAGGTCAAGCGTTATAAAAACCCTCATTTTGGGTTCCAGAACACTCAACACTTCTCCCCCTCTCAAACACGAAGACATGATTTCCAACCCCGTTTCACTCCAAAAACTCCATTTTCTTCCAATTTCTTCAAGTTTAACTTGGATATTTCATCTTCTAAGCTTAAAGGTATGTCATTCTAGTGGTTTTTCTTCTTTTGTTCCTTTAATCTCTCATGCTCTTGGGGTTTTGGCCTTGTGTTCTCATGGTTTTCATACCATGATGCTCTTCTACCATTATTAGAGTTAAGATTGAGTTAGTTAAAGATTTTAGAGGTTAATCTAACGTAATATGGTTGTTATAGCAGATACCAATGTCATTCATGTTTCCTAGTGTGTTGTTGGTGTTGATTCTATCTATTCCACCCTCTAAGTGAGTGGGTTCACATCTATGATCTCTATGTTGTGCATTAGAGTTATTTTCATAAATATATCATTCATTGCTTGAGTTTAGAGATTTCTGCAAAGAAGTTTGAGGTTACTATTGGTTTATATGTTTTGAACTCTGATTTTAAAGCATGAAACTTGTTTTTGATAAAACTCATAGGACCATGTTTTCTAAACTGGGTTTATGCAAAATTGATGATATATGTAATTGTTAAAGGCTTTTATGATTATTTCAATAGATTTTAGAACTGGTTTATATATATAATATAATTTAAACTAGATATGACGTGTAGAGAAGATAATAGAATTTTGAATGCAAACTTTGCTATTTGAAGCATAATATTGGGTTTTCTAGTTTAGGACAAGCTTGATAGATTAAAATGTGTTTTAGATATTGAACCAAATGGTTTTAGAGCTTGAATCTTCATGGGATTCAAAACAGTTGATGACTACATATTCTGGAAGCTTTAGAAATCAAAATGTCTGCAAATGGTGATCCCTTGGACATGATTTCATAGCCACAGTTATCCTAAGGTCAGACTATTAGAATTGGATAAATTCAGAGCTCACAGAGAACTAAAATTTGTTAACGATGTTGTTGAAATGAGTTTACATAGAGCTGGATTTTGAATACGAATGTTTAGACATGTCGTAATGATTATATGAATTTCAGAACTATTGATTTATATGCTAGAGCTTGTGAACTCTAGGGTAGAAGACTTTATAAGATACAGAGAAAAGATTTAGATTTCTGATTAAGCTGGACAATAGCTATAGAGAATACTCTGTGTTAACGGTTAATCCGTTAACCTTGATACCAAGTAGCTCGGGGCAGAGAAATAGAGAACTTGTTGTTACACTAGGGACGATGATATGTAATGCCTAGATGTGACAAGAGACTTGCAAAGAGAATTGATTGACACACTGGGGACGATGATACGTAACGCCCAAATGTGAGCAGAAACTGCTAATAAGAGAACTTGTTGTTACACTAGAAACGGCGATACGTAACGCCTAGATGTAACCAAAGATTATTATACAGAGATTTCTATTTCTCTATTAGAGTACTTTTGACTAATGTTATGGAGAGATGTGCTTTTGATAATATGTATACAAGTATAATATGTTTTAAAGCTTTACACTATTGTTATTATTATGATTTTATATATTGTTTCTTGATGTCCCATGAAGAGGGTTATAGGTGAGGATTCACTCACTGAGTTTTGGTATCAAAACTCACCCTCTCCTTTCTCTTATTTTTAGATAGAACAACGCTTCTTCTACTTAGCCTTTTTCCTCTCAGGTAGTAGAGTGTTAGCGGTGAGCTCACTTGGGTGAGGCATGCATTCTTGTTCGTTAGAGTGCTCCAGGACATTGCATGCAAAGTCCCGAATCGTAGAGCATATTTTGTACTTCATGCATATCACTATTATTATGTTATTTTGGTACATGTATATGACTTTACCACTCGTGACTATTTCGTCAAAAAATGGACTTTATTCATATATTGTTGGCATTATGATTTTAGATGTTAAAACCAATTTGTGAAACTTCAATTTTGACTATTTTAATGTAAAAAAGTAGGTGATTTGTATATAGAAAATGAAAATGTGCTTTAAATAATTTTATAATCAGTTGTGCATATAAGAGCATTCAAGTCGCGAGGCTTACATGGGAATGGAACTCTCACGTGCCAGTCACTTGTCTATTGGGTCGTGACATTATGAGAGTTTTGTTTTTCTTTTTTGATGGTCTTACAAATAAAGATGTTTAGATCTACTATAGAAGAGGCGTAATACATTCTTGAAATTGCAACACAATTCGTGTTGGTCTCCATTGTAGAAGATGTTTTGACATTGATAGTTTTTTAGCAAGGACTAAAGTCACAGATCGTTGGTTATTTGATTAGTTTATAATGCAGAATGTAATTATTTCCTATTCAATTTAGACAAAGAATATCTTTTGTGATTTATAAGTGTTGTTGGACTTATATGAATAAAATTTTCTTTTATGTTAAAAAAAATGAAAGTCTTCTAAAAAAGCAAAAACAAAAAAAAAATCCACTTTTCCTAGTAGGGCTTCTAAACTAAGAATTAGGGCCCTGGTTCGAAAACTTTTTTAACGTTTTATTTTAATTTTGATATAATATATGTCATATCATCACATAGCGTCACATATCAAACATCAATTAGTGATTTCTTCATGGATGATATGTTTTAACTAAATTGAAATGAAAATAAATTTTTCGATACCAAATTGATGTCACTAATCTTTTGATAACCAAATTGATGTCACATAAATCTTATAAGGATTAATTTGTTGTTTTACTCTTTTTCATTAATGAAATCAAACAAATCAAATAGAGATGGATTAACAACAGAATCAATAGAATAAATGACATCACTTCTTTTGTAGAAAATTAATAAAATGAAAAAAAGCTAATATATATTATTTTGTTTGGACATTAATTCATAAAGATTTAATTAATCTGTAGATCATTATACTTTTATTTAATTTTTAATTAGATTTTTATAGTTTAAAATTTCTTAATTAAAGTCCCTACATTGTTATTTTTTTACAAAACCCTCAAACTGGTACGTATTAATTTTGTATCAGAAAAATTAGTTCCTTTAGGAAAAAAAAATCCAAAGAAGTCATTGTCAATTTAAATGTGGGACAAATTGTTCCCTCTAAAAAATAGACAAATTAACCCCTCAAGAATTATGGAAAAAGTCAAATTGATCTATGTACAGAGAAACTAATTTGCTTGATATTTTTAATTGAGACTTCTTTGGTATTTTTCTAGAGATCAATTTGTCCAATTTTTTTTTTTAGAGAAACTTATTTGTCCAATGTAAAATTTAAGAAAGGTCAATTTTGGGGTTTCATCCAATTTTTTTTGTAATCAAGTCATTAGAGCAATCTACAATTACAAAATTTAAAAACAACAAACACCTAAAAACCCTAATTAACTATTGCTAGGAAGTGCGTTCTTCATGCAGAAAGCATTTAAAGTTCTAATTTTTGTCACAATAGGTTGCCTAGGACCTCGATATCAATGATTTTCACAATGTAGATACTTGCTTAAAAATTTTAATAAAAGAAAAACTATAAGGACCTTCAAATTTATTAAATTATTTATAAAAGATTATAGTAGGATATAAAATAGTTATTTGTGACTTGTAAAACCTTATTATTGTTGCCTACGCGAATTTTTGAGTAACAAAATTTCGTTAGTTGAGTGAAAGAGAGGTGAAATAATTTCCCATAAGTTTGATTGTCCTCCCGTAACTTTTTAAACACTCAAGCTAGAGAAATTATTTTCATTCCCTTCATTTATGGGAGTATCAAAATGGGTCAACCTCAAAAGATTATTAGTTTGAATAACTCAATAAAATTGAACTAAAGTAAAGAGTAACTTAGGCCCTACCTAGTCTGGCTCTATTTGGACTAACCTGCGATGTTGCATGTGTGTGTTGGGCTGCGGAGCTAGGTTTTTTACTTTGGCAAATAGAATTTAAATAAGAAAACCCAAAGCAGCAATTACTAATGGCCAAGGTTCTGAGAAACAACGGACCGAATATTAAACCAGATGAATTACTGGTTCAAATATTTATTGGTCTAACCATAGTTTCACTAATTCAATCGGAACATAATATATATATATATATATATATATATATATATATATATACACATAATTATTTATAAATGTCTACCATTTTTTTAACATCACAAAAATATTCTAAATCCTTTGTTTTGTTTTGGTCCATAGCTATTACTGTATTATTATTAGTGCTCGACTGCTTGTTTCACACATGGAATTGGAGCTTGAAATCAGAATTGGACGGCCCAATTCCAAATTTTATATTTGGTAGCTCTTTTAGAATTATAATCATAATTCCATATAACAATTTCATATAATTGATAAATAACTTGCTAAAATCTTTTCTAATTCTTAACTCATGCCTTAAAAATTGTCAAGTTCATATCTCACAATTTTTTATCATTCTCCAATTGTAACCACCTCTCTTCTCCCGTTGCTGGTTGACCAGCGCCGCCGGGGTTGACCGCCAGCACTTGTGGCCGATCAATTGCCACCACTCACCTAATGTCAACGATCGCCCACCCACTATCAATTGTCACCTGCCCACCGGCCACCGCCCGCTTGCCTCCGTGGCCCATCACTCACTACTGATCACCTACAGCTGCCCGCCACCGACATCAGCCACCAATGCTCTATCACCCATTGCCAGTTGTCCGCCTACTTCAAACTTAATATAGTAAAAATATTTTGAAGTTATAAATCACATATCCAAACAATAAAAATGAAATTGAATATAGAATTCTAGTTATGAATCCTAATATAGTTTTCAAAATTTTTTAGTATTTTCCTTCACAAAACCCTTAAAATAAAAATTGAAAATTGAAAACTCAAACCAAACATGTCCTTAATATCTTTATTTTATTTTATTTTATTTTTTGTCAAAGGCTATTAATTACTTGTTGATTGGGCCAAAACCATCCCAGCCGAATAACTCAAAAACCCTAAGTTTAAGCTTCCTTCATAGAGGAGTGACGCCACCTCTTCCCCTTTCACCCATTCTTTCATTTACTTCCATTCTTTGCCCTATCACACAACCTAAACGCAAATACCCCATATTGGGCCAATACAGAAGGGGCAATGGGACGCAATGCAACATCGAGGCGATGATAGGCACTGTAGCCTGAAGACCAATAACAGCATGGGCAACTACCATGGCCACTCATCACCACAAACAGAAAGAACAAATGCTATGGCAACAACTCTCTTTTTACCATTTTTTTCCTATTTTCTTCTTGAACCGGTAGATCACCAAGCCGCCTTCGGTTCAAACGAGTGGCTAATTTTTTACCGATTTTTAAGCAACTTCTTTTTGCCCTTGATCGGAACAAAAAGGAGTCCGGTTTCCGATTTAACTAGCCAGTCCGGTTCCCAAAACACTGCAAATGCCTCAAGCTCTCAACCACGATTTGTTACAAGTGTTCCTTTTTTATTTTGGAGATTTCTTATAAATTTAAGCTTAACCTCATCCTGTCATCTAACTTGTTTATTGGACAATTTCTTTGAAACTAAACCCGATCCAGCATATGGTAGTAAACCAATCAAACAACACACCAACACTAAAAACTACGACCACTTTAAGTTGGGACAAAGTTATTAGTCTGCATAATAAACAACCCTAACAAGAGCCAACCCAAGAGCCAATTTTTTCTTTCCAACAAAAAGAGAAATAAGAACCAAGTTTTTGGTGACGTCTTTCTCCCGACATATTGAATGGATCATCATGTCTTGTAACTGGTGGTGATGGTAGTGATGATGAAGAAGATGAAGGAAGGAAGGATATGGAGATGAAGATTTTTTTTTTTTGCGTAATTAATGTTAGGAATCAATTTTTTCGATAATGAAATTGTCACTAACACCGCTAACGTTTTCCGTTCATGGACTATTAAATGTCCAACTTTTAACATTGTCAAGAAACAAGTTAATACTTTCCAATTATCAGGGATCAACTAAAAGACACTGAGAGCTGGAGTTGCTGTTCTGATTTCAAGAAAATAACAGTGCAGAACACACAAGTGTAGAAAAAGAACTTTAATTAATTCAATAGAACAGCCAATTTTTGTCCCACTAGTTAAGACTGTTGCCTCCATGCCTAACCACACAAGTCTTCATCCTTCTTTCCCTACCCCTGCTCCCCTTTATCTCCTCCCTCAACAAAGTTCCCGACTTCTCTCTCCAAAAGCCACCTTCTCCACTACTCTCTCCTCATGCCAATTTGACATTCAATCATCTCCCACATTCCAAAACCGTTTCTAACTTTTCACATGACCTGGTGCTCTATCACTATTATTTTGTCTACCTAGAGTACACATGCTTGATGGAAGCCATACCGAAGTGCCTTACTGATTAACCAATAACATGCGGAGGGCATATTGTATAAAACCATCAAACTGAAGAAAAGTAATCCAACTTCATTATATGATGTGTGAAGCACCAAAACAAAATTGCAACACTTGCAACCCCAAAAAAATCCAATACTAAATCAAGCATCAAACAACTCTTAAAGAAAGAACATACCGAAATCTTCAGTGCAACATCCAAGGCATGATGGCAAGTATGATTAAGTGCCACCTGAGACTGAACTGACATCATATGCAAGTAATGTAGAATGACTGAACTATTGGTTATCTCATTTTAAAATCATTGTTATCAGAACACAGAGTAAAATCATTAATCCTCATGCTCCTACAGTTTTAAATGTAGAACAGGAATTAGAATCCAAAAATGCTGTTACAGTCAATTACAGGGGAAAGGTTTACTTCAAAAAAAGTTTGTCAATACTACAATGCTCATGTCAAGATTGCCCCCAAACTGTGGTGGCTAGCAAAATCCTCAAACCATATATTATAACTATAAGTCACACAATTTCATTATTTTATTATGAAAGTTACTTAAACGCAGAAAGCTTGGATGCACGGATATAAATAACAAAACTGAAAGTGTCAATGAACTTTTGGTGTTTGATAAAGTTTTAGCAGTAAGCCAACATTCGCATGCACAGAATTAAGTTCTCCACTATATCAACTAAATTTCGATTAGCAAATAACTCAGTCTCCAACATCAAAATTACATCTTCATAGTATTCCTAGTTTCCTTCAAACTTTGGATCAGCCATAACAAAGTGGTATGCTATCACCAGTACAAAGATGAAGATGCCAAGAAAATTGGCGAAAACCCAGATCTTGATCATCAAACATCTGTAACATCACAGGCGACAAAGTTAATTCATGTCAGTACCACAGCTCGGGCTATCAAATGGATTTCTTATTCTTGTCCAACTGAAAGCAAAAAGCTTATGATATAATTTGAAGTGTGGGTCTCGATATAATAAACATTAATCTTAAGATCTAATTAAGATTCCTAATAACCTATAATGTTATGAGAACTACAGTAGAAAGATCGCATTATTTATCATATTCACAACTCTTTCAATGCTTCAAGTTAAATTTCATTTGTGAAACAGATCAATCTGCACCACGAACATCAAAATCAATATATCATTTTTTTTTCCCCAATTTTCTCCAAACCATTTTTTATGTCCGCCATGACATAGTGGCATACCATTCCAGCACAAATATAGAGATGCCATGAAAATGTGCAAAGGAACCCACTTGTTCAAAGGATATTTCGACTATCTAATGTTCTATGTGATTAATTAATACAGCAATGGACCCTTATTTTCTAATTATACATATCTCCACAAGAAGAAGAAAACTAGAGAATTTCAAGAACGATAATATCTGGTCACAAATTTGTATTTCTTTTTCCCGTTTATATACCGAAAAGAAAAAATAAAAATATAGCAAGAAACAGAAACAACAACCCCAGATCTGAAAATTGACAAAGAAGCGTGAACCCAGAACCAGTATTAGGATCGGGAATTTCAAAGGTCGGAACAGAATGAGATGATCGAAAACAAAAATTGGGAACGATCTCATAGAAAAGGAATTGGGAATGAGCGAAGCTAACCTTAGGATGCTGTGTAGCTCTCTTCGGTCTCCCTGTGTTGTTCTTCCTCTCAGAGTGTGGTACCTTCTTCGAAGCCCCAACCCAACACCAACAGGAAAATAAGAAGACCAAGTAGTGCCTCAGTTGATTGACCATTTAGCCCTTCACAATTGATAGAGATAATAATAATAATAATAATAGTAATAATAATGTTTAAATATATTTTAGATCCTGACAAATAAACGAGCTGTTTTGGTCTCTCAAAATATTTTTTGTTAGTTTTGGTCCAAAAATTTTTAAAATTGCTTTATTTTAGTTCATGCAATTAGTCAGTCTTTATTAAATCCTGAACTAACTAATGAAAAAACACATTATTTAACCTTATATAATAGTAACTAGTTGTACATGACATATTAAAATCATGTATGTCAAAAACCCTACCATGAAATGAGTTATTAGATATGATAAGATGGGTTAATGAGTTGGGTCTAATGGCTTATTAGATGAGGATTTTAACATATAGGATCATGATATGTCATATACGACTATTGACTACTATATCGAATTAGATAACATGAACTTTTATTAGGAACTAGGATTTAACAAGACAAACGAAGTCTTGGTTTGGTATTGCTGGCTTTTTAAGAGCCGATGAGCTCTTTAAACTTCTAAAAAGTCATTTTATGTGTATAAAATAAAAAAAAAATCTTTAAGCACCAAACTCTTACTTTTCAAAGATTAAGTACGCATATTCTTTCTTTTTTATATAGACAAAATCAATTAGTGAACACTATATTTAATGACCAAAAAATAAAGGAATCAGTCACTAATAATTAGATCTTCCTTTATTATTTTGCTGATTGGAATCGGTTAATAAAAAAGATATTTCCAATGTATTTTATTTGTTAATAGAATCAGTTACAAACAAATAGATTTCCTTTTTTATTTTTTTATGTTAGGAATCGGTTACATATATAAGATTTATACACGTATGACACGTGCCAAAAATCGCACCTATTCAGAAATCATTTAATAGTTAACCGATTTTGACTAAAGCAATTATTTGTTCTAGTTAAAAAAAAAACATAATTTACTAGCCTAAATCAAATATACTAATTTAATAAAATAACAAAAATTACCTGCATATGAAGATTTGCTGTAATATACCCAAAGCTATCATGCCTTGCATCATTTTCGCCATCTCCTTCTTCTTCCCTTTTTTAACCACCTGTCACTCACTTTTTCTACTCTTTTTTACTCTCTATACTTTAATCTTACTCTCACTCTACATATAACAACTTGATTTTTACTGTAAATTTAAAATTCAATAGATAAAACATTACAAATTTGGAAATTGGACAATAATAGAAATGAGCCAAGGAAGTTTTTTTAAAAAATAAGCCTGGGGCAAAGGATGAATTGTGACTTTTCAAGCCTATTGATGAATAGTAACTCTAGAATCGGAGTATAGGTGACTTGCGACCGGGGAAACTTGGACCCAAAGGTTGGGATAGGTGTTAGGCACAGAGCCAGGATAAATATATTTTGAGCTTCTGATAGAAATATTTTACTCGTTTGGTAAAATTTCGACAGAGGTTCTTACACCGCATGAAGCTTAGAGAGCAAGTTTTTCTACCCCACCATACATTTGACAAGTGTATGGCATATAGTGGCATATAGAGAGGTCACACCTCACAATTTTGTCAAGAGAAAAGTTTAACCACAGAAATTTCATTTTTGTTTCCATTACAAAAGAATACATTCTTGTGAAATTAATTTGACATACCTTCTTAGTTTAACTTCACCACTTACCTTTCTCATTTTCTCCTCTCTAATACTTGCCTCTCTCCTCCCTCTTGTAGCCCTCCATGCTCATGTACACAACTTAAGTGAGCAATTTCAAAATACTTCATTTATACATCTATAACCATCAAAACCCTAAACACAAAACCAATCATGCTCCTTACAACATCCATATCTAACCTAGAAAATCCTCATCTCACCTCACCACCAAGAAGAAACCACTGTCTCAAGTGTTTAAAGAAGGATTTTTGGCTGGTCTTGATTGCTTTTGGGTGGAGTTACCATTAGAAAATTCATCCAAAAAACAAAAAGGCTTGTTAACTAAGAGTAAGGATTGTTTGAAAATCATTTTCCAAAAATACTTTCTATTTGTATAATTTTAGGGAGAATTAGGCTAGGGTTTGGTTTTGATATTATAGTTTAAAGCTTGAATATTGTTGAACATGTATGATTGGGGTAGTGTATGTTCTTAGGAAGCTTCTTTGATCAACTTATATCTTAGTTTAGCAAATTTTGTGATTTTTAAAACACAGTTGGAGGAATCTTTTTTAGCTAGAATTTTTTTGTATTGAAGCTAACATATGAAACTCCCTTCGTGAATTTTTGTAAGATCATTGGTGAACATTTAATATTTAAAAAAAATATAAATCAGAATTGAACCCTTTTCTATTTGGATGACCTATTTTTGAACAATGAATTTGTCTATTTTTATTATCCTATCAAATGATAAAATTTTGAGTTGAAATTTTATATGTAGTTATGGACATCTTGAAGCATATCCTTGATTTTTTTTCAAAGACTTTTTGGTTCATTTGCTATTTTTTAAAATTTATGAAATTTGACAGATTTCTTAGGTGAGTAAATTTTGGACACTAATTTGTATAATTTTTTAACTTAGCAAGAAATTTCTTTTTGAGTCAAATTTTTTCAGATTAATCTAGACATGTTGAAGTACCTCTGTGAATTATTCAACATGTTATCATAATGTTTGATTAATTAACTTGAATTTTCTTTGAGTGAAATTCCAGGACATGTGTTATATGATCTGAAATGTGACTGAGTAATAAGTCAATGATTTTGTGCCTTGTACACTATGTAATTTAGTTGTTGATGCTATGTATCTATGGTCATCATTATGAATCATACTTAGTTAAACACTTTCATAACTCATAATTGAGATTCTAAAATTTTGATTAGAAAATCAATAATTTGAAAACATGATAATTCCATCTAATTCATAAAGCATATCTAGCAATTTTAGCAAATCAAACTTAACTCAGAATTTTCAAATTAATCTTTTCTTGGAAGGATAAAATTTTTGTTTTATGGTATACAAACATATCAATAATGGTTCCATGGTTTTTCAAAATACAATTTTCATGACAATTGTAAAAATAATAATTTTATAAAATTGGCATAAATCATAAAAAGTATGTACATGACATAAATCAATTTCAAATTTCATAAAAAAGTGTGTACAATGCTAGGAAGATTTGAATAATGACAAAAAATATAATCAGGAACTTAAGCTCACTCACTGTTTGTTCCAGAATGGTAGACCACTACCTACATGATCCTGGGAACTTGAAATGGTGTTTCCAACTATCAAAGATTCATTGGAACACTATTAGAATTGATTTGGAAGTATTATGGAAGAGAAAACTAAACCATAAGGCCCCCAGGAACAACTGAACTTAAGAATGGGGTTAGCAATATGAAGAAAACACTTACCAAAAAGATTTAATTGGTGGAAAACAAATGAAATCGCTTAAAACTCCTTAGAAATGCTTGGAAATTCATGTGCAGAGCTAGGAGAGCTCTTGGGGTGCCTAAGGTTCACTTGGATCGAGTTAGCTTGCTCCAGTGATTGTATTCTAGCCACGATGACTGCATTGTTGCCACGGTAATATGCAACAACATGCATTCTTAAATTTAATTCATTGATAAATCTCATTACAATTGGAATTTGGCCTTGGACTAGAAATATAACTTGTAGAGAATTGAATTATCATTCGAACGACATAAAAATCACACCAATCGAACATCTAGCTTTAGGTATTTTCAAAATACAAGATAAGTGTCAGAATTGACAACATGAAAGCAAAGTTATATCTTAAATCTTATGTTCCGGTTTCACCTAGGATATATGGGAAGTAGAATATGGTCCTAAGGTCAATGTTGGAGGTCACTCAAGGTCATTTTGGGACATCTATACTCAAGGTATTACAACTAATTAGAGATTTGAATTGCCTGAGACTATACCCAAGAATAAAGAAGCTTTCATTAGAAATATTGAGACTCAGCTAAGGCAAATATCCCAATAATTGGTTAAAAGACCTCAAGGAGCACGACAAGAAACATTATTGCAAATCCCAATGTAGAAGGTGGGGAACATGTCATGGAAGTAACCTTGAGGAGTGATAAGGTAGTGCAGAGCTCGAGAAAAAAGCAAATGAAGCTAGTAGTGATTCCAAGGCAAAAGGGTAGAAACACAAAAGTGAAGAAAAGACTCCTACTCATGTTTTTGGAGCACCTTTTCCATATAAGCCTCCCACCCTTTATCCGTAGAGGGTAAAACAACAAAAGATGGAGCATCAAGACAATCAATTTGCTAAGCTTCTAAAAGTATTCAAGAAGTTACAAATTAATATTACATTTGTGAAGTCTCTCACTCAAATGCCCAATTGTGCAAAGTTAATGAAGAATATTGTCTCACGAAAAAGGAAAATCAATGATGATGAGATCCTCATGGTCAGAGGAGTGCAATGCGTAGCAAAACAAATTACTCCTAAGCTAAAAAATTCAAGGAGTTTAACTATATCTTACGCCATGGTGATGTATATTTTAATAAATCTCTGTGATTTATGGTCCATTTGGTTAAACTTTTGGAGAAAAAATAACTTAAAATGATTTGAATTTTTGTATTTGTCTAGGAATGAAGGAGAAAAATATTTTGTTGATGTGACAATATATTGTTATGCATATATGTAAAACTTTTTTATACTGACAATGTACACAAATTAAATATTTAAATTAAATCTTATAAATAAATTATATTTATAAAAGATTATTAAAATAATTTGAATTCTTTTTTTTGTGTAAGAATGAAAGAGACAAATACTTTACTAATGTGATAATACATGTTTATTCATCTATATAACAAAATTTATACTAACAATATACATAAATTAAATTCTTCAATTAAGTCTTTTAAATAAATTATATTTATAAATGGTTATTAAAATAATTTGAATCCCATGACATTTTAAATACACTATTATATTTTTAATTAGTTATTCAAATAATTTAAGAGTTTGGTGTTGATGCACTGCCAATGGAAAACACTTTTACACTACTTTTTTTTTAATCAAAGATATAGATTTATTAATAATTAGCAAAAGTGATTACAATAAGGGTCCAAAATGAATAGCAAAGTAAAAGTGGGGTTTCCCAACTCTTCCCCTTACATAGGAAGAAACTCAAAATATCTAAGAGAGGAGAGAGGAAAAGTTATGTCAGTGCCTTGAGAACTCTTCGAGAAGGTTGTTTCCATAAAGAAAACTTCTTGGGTGGCTGAATCCTTTTGCTTGAACACCTTTCGGTTCCTTGCAATCCAAATTGTCCAAATCAGAAAAACCAAAAAGGTTCTTTGTTCTTCTGCATTAGGCGTTGATTTCAAGCTCATTCACCAGCTCCCACCACCACTCTTGGCGACATCAGGTTGAACCCATCACGTTGGGAAAATATGGCAAGCGAGCAGATCTGATAGCTCTAGGGCACGATATGAAGCGGTGAAAAATTGATTCAGCTTTGACACTATATCGAGGCAGGTCTCATTTATGTAAGTGATTCTCCTCTTTAGATTTTGCTTCACCGTGATTCCTTCATGAATGAGCTTCCAAAAAACACTTTGATTTTCAAAGGATATTTTAAGGACTAGATGAACTTCAAAAGCTCTTTGTTGGGAAACATGGCTGGGAGATGATCACTTGGGGGTGGAAGAAATGGAAAGCCATTGAATAACCTGAAGATATTGAGTAAGTCCCATTTCTTTCATGCATCCATATGATTTTGTCTTCACTTTGCACAATAGAGTTCTAATTATTTTTGTAACATCCGAATTTGAGTATTGGAGAACTTGGTGACAATGAGGATGACTCAACAGAAGAGTAGAAAAAAGTGAATAGTAACTTTACAAACCCATTGGGGTAACAAAAACATTATAATTAGGACCAGGAGATGCAGGAACTGAGATAAAATAGGATAAAGGTTAGAAATGGAGTTCTAGACCCAGAATTAAATTTTGGTATGCAATTTTAACACCGAAAACTCAACTTGCTCACTAAATTTAAGAGAGCCACTCATGTTAAGCCAAGTGCATGATATAAATTAAAACTTGTAAAGTAAGTTTTAATCTTGACCATTCAATAATTTTAATTTCACCCAAAGACCAATATCTCAACCGTTTAGTAGAATTTCGATGTACAGTTTCTTACACTATATGAAACTTATAAAGTAAGTTCCTACTAAAATGGACAAGTGTGTGGCTAAGGAATTGCGACACCTCTTGTCTTTATTAAGAAATTATAATAGCCATAAAAAATTCTAATTTCTATTACAAGTTATAATTATTTATGGTAGAGAAACATAACACATTTTCTTTATTAATAACAAAAACACATCAACCTTATTACTCCATCATCATCTTTTTCAGCTAGCAACTTTAAGAAACCTAATCCTCCGTTGTTTTTGTTATCAAACACTAACTCTTGCTTTCAAATCCCCAAAACTCAAGCTTAAAGTCATTAAAACACCAAGATGCCTTCACTAAACTTATTCTACTCTCCATAATCTATCAAATCAACCGATTGAAATTTTGAATCATCTCCATTTTTCACCTTGAAATATAATACCCCACTGTTGAAGGAAGGGTTTAGAGTTGATTGGAAGAGCTATGAGTGAAGGAAACCATTTTTGGAAGATTCTTATGAGCTAGAAGCCCTAAAGCATCACAAGTAGGGTTTCTTAAGCCTTTTCTCCTCAAAATTGGTTCTAAAATTTCATTGAATGTTTGAGCTCAAGGGTTTTAGTTTATTTACATGATTACACATAGATGTTGATGTATTTGAATGGGTGGAGTAGTTTGATATTGTTAGAAAATCTTTTTTGTCAAAGGAAGTTATGAGTTATGTTCTTGGAAACTTGGATTTAAGCAAGTAGGTCAATTTGTGTGATTTTTCGCACTTAGTAGAATACATGTCTTTTAGCTAGATTTTTTATATGATGAAGCTAACATATGAAGACATCTGCAATAATTTTCTTCAGTTCATTTGAAGACTTTTGCTATTTTTAAAAATTTAGAAATCGAGTTGGTTAGGGCTTCTACCTAAATAGCTAATTCAAAAACACTGATTTTATCTAATTTGGTTACTATACCAAATAATCTAATTTTTATTTTAAATTTTTAAAGGATGTTTTGGACACCTTAAGGTCCAATCTTGAATTTTCAGAATTTATTAAGCTCACTGGTATGGTAATAAAATTAGGAATTCAGTTATTTGCTAAAATTAGGTGGTTCCTGACTTTAGAAATTGTATAATTTTTTTTAAAAATAGCTAGGGACCTTATTTTGTTCTGAAATTTTTAGGGTCTCATAGACATATTGAATTATCTTTGAAAAATTATTTTGCTCTGTTTTTATAATGTTTAGTAATTTAACCATAATTTTCTTCGAGGTTGAAATTCTAGACAATATGCTAGGGAGTTGAAACTATGATAAAATATTTATGACTTGGTCTCATTTACACGATCTAGTTTGATGATGATGTTATATGCATATAATTTTGAATACTTGTGACAATTACCTCTATATGAGAGAAAGATTAAGAATATGTTTTCTTAGCTGGAGAAAGTAAATTATATGTTGGGGAAAGTAAACCTAACTACTCTTGAATGGAGTCGGGGAAAGTAAACCTCGCTAAGAATAGATCTGTGAGAGTTGGAGAAAGTAAATCCAATGATCATATATAGGAATGAGCTCGGTCTTAAAAAACGGTCTATTACCCTATAGTGGAATAAGCCACAATAGATTAAGAGCCAAGACAAGTTAAAGTAGCAATTGTCCTAAATAGTCCTCTATATTATGTGCTAATAAGTGAATGATTTCATCATTTATGTTGAGATCAATATGTTTAAGTTACAACTTGACAATATATTCTCTAAATGATGATGATGATGTGTGTATGCACAAGAGTCCCTTGAGAATTTTATAATATTTTCATCCCTATATTGCATGTATTTTGTGTATCATAGATTTTCCAATATTATCCCTATGAATCTTAATCAAATTGCTATAGTAGGACATGTTTTATGATATAACCTTGCACCATTATTATCCTGCGAAAGTTGTCCTGGCTTAGTCATCTTCGTCCAACTTGGGCATTGTTAGCATAAATGTAAGGTTATCCTCCAAGTGAGCAAGTAGTGTTTCTTTAGGGACTTTTAGGAGATACTTAGGATTATTGTACTCATACTTTATGACATATCTATGCATATATTTATATATTAATGGGCTATTGAAAGTTGCATTGGTTCTATAAACCGTCGACATTAGATTTTCTCTACTATATTTTATGCTTAATGACTAATATAAGTTAGAAATATGAAAGTAATATACTTCAAATTATTGTGTAAATTCTCAAGTAATACATAGTAGTTAGGAGTGTATTACAATTTCCTCTGCCACCACCTGAATAAAGATGGCATGAATTAATTCTTCATTCCATTGATTATCTTAGTTTAATAACGTTGCACTAGCATTAGATTAGGATTGAAACAATCCCCTTATTGCAAGTGAATGGGTAAGATGAACCCATTGATGGATCTTTGTCAACCCTGATTGTGTCCCTCTACCCACCTTCCATTTAATACCTTTCTCCAGCATTTTCCTTCATTCTAGCAAACCTTTCCAACCCCATGAAGGTTTATTTCCTCTCCCTCCATAAAGGAAGAATATCTAAAATATTTCCTCTTGAACACTTTATGGGAGAAGAAGTGGATTTTTGTTAAAAGCCTCCATCCTTGCTTTCCAAGCATAGCCAGGTTGGAAGCCTTTACATCTTTAAAACCCATGCCACCGTTCTTTTAAGTCTGCATAAAGTGTCCAAGCTAATCCACTGCATTCTTTTTTCATTTTGTTTCTAGCCTCACTAGAATTACATCATCATCCAGTTTATTTCTTCAAATAAAGTTTCTAGTAGCTTGAAGCATCCTAAGGAATAGATAGGCACAATTGAACCTATAACTTTAATTAGGACTTCTCTACACTTGCTGAAAGTAGTGATCTTTTTCAATGTTGTAGCTTTTTGGACACCTTATCGTTGATGAAATTAAAAATTCCTCTCTTGGATCTATGAACAATTACAAGTAGACCAAGATAACAGCCTTGAAAGCCAATATGGGGAACATGGAGAATGGCAGCTAGCTAATTCCTCAAGTTCTAGTTGTGTTTCTAATGAAAAAGACAAAGGATTTATTCAGGTTAACTTCTTGCCCACTCACCTTGTTGTATTTGTCTAATATCCCTATTAAGTTTTGATGGTAAGTTTCATTAGCTTTACAAAATAACATGGAATCATCAGCAAATAATAAATGACTGATTGAGGGGCATCTATGGTTGATTTTGAGACTTGAAATCTACTTATTCTACTTTCCTTTGTAGAGGCAGATGGGACAAGCTCTCTGCACAAAATAGGAAAAGAAAGGGGGATAGAGGATCACCTTGTTATAATCCTTTTTTGGTTTGAAAAAACTAATAGGATAGCCTTCCGCAATAACAGAATAGAAACCGTACAAACACACTTCTTCAACCAACCAATCCACTTGTCACAAAATCCAAGTTTCTTTAATATGAACCATACAAAACTCCATTCTACTCTATCAAACGCCTTGCTCTATCAAGCTTTAAAGCTAAATCACTGCTTCCAAATCTTTTGTTCTTCAGAAAATGCATGGACTCATGGGCTACTAGCACATTATCAATAATCAATATCCTTTTAATAAAAGCACTCTAATTGGCACTAATAAATTTATTCATGAGTTTCTACAACCTATGTACAATAACTTTAGAGAAAATCTTACACAGTATTGTACTAAACCCTATTATCCAATCAAAATCTTTCATTTGCATGACTTTTTAATTAATGATTAATAGAGTGAATTATCAATATGGTTGATGTAATAATATATAGAATTTAATTTTGAAGCACTAATAATGTAAAACTATTTTACATCGTCATCCATTGAAAATATTTTATTTGAATACTTTTTAAGTAGTGGGTGTAAAACTAAATTATCATGGCTTATATAGCAATGCAAGATTGTATAACTATATAAAATTTTTTTACAATGTTAGTGCATAACAATTAAATCCTAATATATAATTAAATGATTGTATAAATAAATTTTACACTATGAATGCATAGAAATAAAATCCATAATTGAAGGGGCATTTATAGAGCTGGTATACGGGCTAGCATCTATTTAGCTTGGTTTATAATGGGCTCCAGTTAAACGGCGATTGGGCTCGTCCATTTTCTAAATGGACTTCACTTTATGAGGTCGCGTCCACCAGGCATGTGCCTTTGGTCAGGAGACCAATCCGCCTTTTTTTTTCCTTTTTTTTTTTGCCCTTTTCAAAACCAAAATCACAAAACCCAACAAAACCACATCCTCATAAATGAATAAAATTTACCAAAAAAAAGAAATGAACCAAAAAACAGTTAAAAGATGACAAAATAAAAAAAGAAGACCCATATGCCATAAGCCACAAAATTGGTAGGTGTGGTGGTGTTATCAGGCAACAACACCGGTCTTAGCAACGGCATCATCAAAGTCTCGCGGTAGTGACGAAAATGTCTAGGTATCAGAAGCTATGGCGATGCTTGGGTTACTAGCAATAGAAACATCTTGCAAGTGAATCGAAGTGGTGTAGTGGCGGTGGGAAGAGCGATGGGTTATGGGTAGTGGTAGTCTTGAAGTCAGAGTGAAAACGTGAACTACTTAGGTAGGGTGGTGGCTCTAAGAGAATAAGAATGTGAGACAATGTTCTAGGCTTCTAGCTAAGGTGGGATTTTTATCTTTTCTTTTACTATTTTAGAGTAATAATTCAGATTTAAAAAATGAGAAAAGACTGGGGAAAGTGGGAAGGGTGAAATGTAATATCCTAAATACGAAATTTATTAGTATCTCAATTATCATCATCATCATCATCATTATTATTATTATTATTATTATTATCATACACACACACACACACACACACATATATATATATATATATATATAAAAGCGCATTGGAGCGAGAATTGTGGGCGGCAGTCCTGATCGCTTGAGTTTTGTTGTATACTCCTAGTATATATTTGGCGCACCATAATACTCCTAAGTATTCTCCTAAGAACCTTAGTCGCCAAGGATTTTTTTAGAGAGAAAGACGTGATTTCTCTCATTTTCTCTGATTAATCTCTCCAGGCAATTGATCTTCATGGAATTTAGCCTGTTCCTTTCCCTTTTATCTAGTCTATGAGTTTGGTCCTGTCAACATGGCTTTCTCACAATATTTTTCCTCCCTACCATTCCAAACTCATTTGGGTGATAAAGTCAAATTGTTTATGTTTTCATTATATTGTTTGGTAGTTATCAATGTCATTTCAGCTTCTTAGAGTTAAGTTGTTAGTGAAAGCACACTCTCGCTACCAACGATGAGTGAGTTTAAGCTCGTGACTATACTTTTGGTCATTATTAGTATTTTCCTAGCATTATATAAATTGTTTATGAATGACTTATGTCAAATACATGTTTTCACGAATTATGCCAATTTTAGGAAAATTATTGTTTTTCACATTTATCATGAAAACATTATTTTAGAAAGCTCAAAGGACCATATTTGATACCTTGTATGTTACAAAATATCTTTTTAAGTTCATGAAATTATGAACTTCATTTAATGTTTACAATAGAAATATTGATTACCATGTTTTCAGACTATGGATTTCCTATTAAGATTTTAGAACATCAACTATGATTTATTGAAAATGTTGAACAAAGTATGATTCATAACAATTGTTAGATACATACTTTATAGGCTTCTAAAATCACTGTGTTATAAGCTAATGATCCCTTAGGCATGATTTTAGAATCTTGGTTATACTAAAGTTAGATTGTTAGAATTATATGAATTCAAAGCTTTTAGATTTATTTAGTTTATGTACAAGTTATTTTGTAGTAATTAGTGAAAAATAAATAGCGAGTTAATAGCTCAGGGTTGATCGTTAACCTTGGTACCAAGTCCTGCTAGAGGACTAGCTTATCCATAGAAAGAACCCAGTGTGGTGTCCATTTATAGGACCTAGTTAGGTGTCCATTAGATTAGTCATTGGCTCAAATTTAGCTATCAGCTAGATTATTTATGTCCAGAACATCTCCTATTTCTCTACTAGTTATTACCATGGATTTAATTAAATTATGGTTTTTAGTACAATGATATGTAATTATATATAAAATGTTTTACATTTGCATATATATGTTATGTATATTTGTTGCTATCCCATGTGGGTTGTGAGTGGAGGCTCACTTACTTAGTTTTGATGAACTCACCCTCTCTTTCCTCCT
Source organism: Dalbergia oliveri (assembly GCA_030441495.1). Taxonomy (NCBI): domain Eukaryota; kingdom Viridiplantae; phylum Streptophyta; class Magnoliopsida; order Fabales; family Fabaceae; genus Dalbergia; species Dalbergia oliveri. The sequence continues at coordinate 16,941,661 of JAMLFY010000013.1, read as the reverse complement.
CTCCAGGAGCGGCTAGGGTTCAGTTGTACCATAAGATCCTCCCAGTAGTGCTCCAGCTTCTTTGGTGAGCTTCGCTTTAGAGTAGAGCTTACTATAAGTTATGTCAGTTAGTAGTGCACCAATAATTGTGTAGGCAAGATCCAGATATGCATTCTAGTTATTTTCAGAATTTCAGTTATTTATTTAATTATGTTTGGCTTCAAGACCTAATTATGGTTATGACACAGTTTCTTATTAGGATTTATGTTTTAGAAATATTTAGAATTTTGGAATTTAGTTAAACTTTAGATATTTTGAATATATTTTATTTATTCAGGTATATTAGCAGTCATGTTAATAGAGGCTTCGTGAGACTCAATCCCTCACATGCGGTCACGTTCTCCAGGTGGGTCGTGACGAAGTGGTATCAAGCCTACGCCCTTCTCATTACGATGTGGTTCGGAATGAACCAAGCGGAAACCGGTGGACATGTAACGCAGGGGCTGACGAGAGCGGGGAGTGATCAGGATACAGAAGGCACAGACAAGGAGTGGCTCCTGGAGGGCTCTAAGAGGAGGGATACATGAATGAACGGATTATATACAGGAATGAGAGAGGTCCTTAAGTGTATAGGTATGAGATTATACAATTGAGGAAGACTTATATGAATTGATTGGTATTACATATTACTAACAAAAATACATCTTCTTTTTCTAGCCCATCACTAAAGAACTCCAGTTAAGTATGCTTGACTTGGAACAATTTTGGGACGGGGACCTCTTGGGAAGTTTTTCAAGAAGCATGTGAGTGATGACAAAGCACGCTAAAAAAACCCATATTGGTTTGTAGGGACAAGTCATCAATTTATAAAGTAGCATGGTGTTACAAATACTATCAGAACCATAGGTTTCCCTACATATTCCTGGAGTAAGTGTCCACAAATAACATGACATCTATGTAAATGGAAGCACACCCATTTGCATTGATGAAGTGTTATTTGAGGTCTTTAGGAAAGAGTCAGTCATGTATAGGTTTAGTAAGAATTTGTCTTTTCTTGGCACTCATGGTCTCATTATATGTCCTCCCTTTCAAAGGTATGACACAATATGTTCCTTCGATGCTATGACGTTGTTTGACAAGGGTCCACCTATTCTTATGTGTCCTGTTCTTTGCTTTATGATTCAGAATATCTCCTAAGGATCTTCAAAGCCGCTTTAGTTAGGGAACCTTGGGAAAGCCCTCCCTGTTTAGACGTGTATAGATTGTGCAAAGTCAAAGTTGGAGACATGGAAGCACTAGAGATTTAATAGTGTTGGACATGTCTGACTTTAACATAATTATAGGTATGGATTGGTTTGCCTCATGTCATGCCATGGTAGATTGTTATAAGCAAGTAGTGAGATTCAAGGTCCCAGGTGATGAGACGAGAGTTCTAGGTACATGATGTTTGACATCGATGAGCTTGATATTGAGCTATGAGCACACTACGATTGATGGATAGAGGTAGTTATGGGCTTTTAGCTGTAGTAAGGGATGTGAGAGGGGCACCAAGTTTGGGCACGGTTCTAGTGGTTAATGAATTTCAGATGATTTGCAGGTATGCCAGAAAAGGAAATAGAGTTTAGGATGGAACTTGAGTAGGAGTTAGGTCCATCTCTATACCCGTACCGTATGGCTCCTCCAGAGTTAAGAGAATTGAAAGAACATTTAGAGGAGTTATTGGACAAGAGGTTTATACGGCCAAGTACCTCTCCATGGGGTGCTCTAGTGTTGATCGTTAAGAAGAAAGACGATTCGATGAGGATGTACATAGATTACAAGCGCTAAACAAGGTGACGATAGAACCGATACCCCTTACCTAGCATTGATGATCTTTTTGACCAACTTTAAGGGGCAACATGTTTTTTCAAGATCGACCTATGATCTGGTTACTATAAGCTGAAGATTAAGGATGAAGATATACCTAAGATGGCTTTCAGGACTCGCAATGGTTAGTATGAGTTCTTAGTGATGTCCTTTGGGTTGACCAATATCCCAAACCTCCATGGATTTAATGAATAAGGTGTTTAAGCTGTTTCTAGATTACTTTGTGATTGTCTTCATTGATGACATCTTAGTGTATTCCAGGAGTGGGGAGGAACATGAGTGACATTCTAGAATAGTTCTACAGACTTTGAAGGAGAATTAGTTATACGCCAAGTTCTCCAAGTCTCAGTTCTATGTAAATCAAGTGGTGTTCCTTAGACATGTAGTGTCAAAGGATGGCATTTTGGTAGATCCAAAGAAAGTGGAAACGGTGCAGCAATAGCTTAGATCTACAATAGTTTCAGAAGTCCATAGTTTATTGGGCTTGGCAACATATTATAGGCGGTTCGTTTAGGATTTCTCAAGGATCACAACACCCATGGCAAAAGCTGACATAAAAAAATGTAAGGTTTAAGTGGACAGAAGAGTGTGAAGAGAGTTCAAGGCTCAAGACATGTTTGACCAGGCGCCGTCTTGGTATTACCTTTAGGGACATGGGTTTTTCGGTATTTTGTAATGCTTCTAAAGTTAGACTTGGCTGTGTCATGATGCAGCATGGCCAAATTGTAGAGTACGCTCACGCAATTCCAAAAGCACGAGAATTATGCTACACATAACTTGGAAATTGCTCAGGGGTTTTTGCCTTGAAGATTTGGAGACATTACCTATGGAGAGACTTGTGAGATTTTTCCAGACCACAGAGCTTGAAGTACATTTTTCAATTGAAGGATCTGAGTTTAAGACGCAGATGGCTTGAGTTGTTAAAGGATTATGATGTACAATCTCGTACTACCTAGGGAAGGCAAATGTAGTGGCAGATGCTTTCAGCAGAAAGTCGGCGGGCAATTTGGTCCACATAGCGCAGTGAGGCAGTTGTTAGTGGAGGATATCCATAAGTTAGAAGCTGAGGATTTCAATTTGACCTTAGTAATACAAGAGGTGTTCTAGCTTATATCAGGGCTTAGTCAACATTGGTAGGACAAATCAAGGTTCGCAGAGTGATGATCCGAAGCTAGCTAAGTTTGTTGAGGATGTTCGTAAGGGTAAGAATCCAGAGTTTGTAGTTGATGTTGAGGGGCTATTGCACTTTGGGAATCATTTATGTGTGCCAAGGTTGGTAACTGAGAGGAAGTAATGGAAGAAGCCCATGGTGTAGTAGACTTAGTGCATAAGGGTCAACTGAGTGTATTAGGATCTAAAACAGTTGTTCTAGTGGGATGGTATGAAGAGAGATATCGATGGCTTTGTGGCTAGGTGTTTGGTGTATTGGCAAATTAAGGCTAAGCATCAAAGGCCAGTAGGATTACTTCAGCGATAGATATTCAGAGTGGAAGTGGAAAGGATAACCAGGACTTCATAGTAAGGTTACCTCAAATCACCAAGGGGTTTGACTTCATATGGGTAATAATAGATAGGATGACCAAGTCAACACACTTTTTACCAGTAAAGACTACCTTCGTGTAGCACAGTATGCTTAGTTGTACATCAATGAAATAGTCAAACTTAACCGTTGTCACGACCCGAATCTGGGCACATGACCACACGTGAAAAATCTCATTATCACGTCAGCCTAAGATCGTTAATTGCCTCTATATGCATGCTTTGTTTTCGAAATCCATGAAACATAGAAAACTTGACTTTTCTACATGCAAATCACTTTTTCTCTAGAATCAAAATAATCGCATCTGAAAATTGATGCTTTGTTCATAAAAGTCTATTTAAAATATAATATCACTTTCTCTATATCAATTATTTATTTTCTGAAATCAAAATAATCATGTCTAAAACCTCATAATGTCCTTTCAGTACAAAATCGTTCATATCGTTGAAATATTATTGAAATAAACTTCAAGGCTTTATCATGATATGCTGAATGCAACAACCCATACCCTAGGTAGGAACTGCCTGCATTGTCCTGGAGCACTCTAGATAAAATTAGAATGCTTTACTCTCGTGAAGCTTACCATTGACACCTTATCGTGGATGTATAGGATTGGCTGCCATTGTTCTTATCTATAAAAATGAAAGAAATAAGAGGGGTGAGTTTTTATACCAAAACTTAATGAGTAAGCCCTCACCTAAAACCCCCTTCATGGGACATCAAAGAGCAATAGATAAAATAAATCATAATAATATTAAAAGTACTTGGAAATCTTATGCAATTACATGTCTCTATATAAATATATTTTCAAATCATCTTTTCATGAAATCAATAAAAGCAATTCCCTTAATTTATTTTCATTCTGAAATCATACAAGCTTAAAACCATAAACTCTTTCATACTTTCTAATGACTACTTTATCAATTCAAAAGTCATTTCATTAACTAATTTTCGTACCTGGTATAAATTAAACTCATAATAACATAGCTTAAGAAACAGAAATCTCTCTCTGTTACGCACAATATTTGTGACGTAACAAAACTCTAGATATAATCTCTGGTCAAGTGTGATAATAATGGGTACCTAAAGGTCCCTTCTGAATACTCTAGCCGGGCATACTTGGTACCAAGGTTAACGGATTCCTGCGTTAACACACAACCTATTTCTCTATAGCTCCTGTAAATTAATCTGAAACTCTTAAAAGCATTTTATTCTCTAAGCTCTAAATCTCTATAACTCTAACAATTTGACCTTAGCATAACTGGGACTATGAAACCATACTTAGTGATTTCAAGTCCAGAATATGTATCCGCAATGCTCTGAGTCACACGAAGATTCATGCTCTAAAATCCTTTTATGTCTAAATCTCTATATCATTTCTTATTAACAATAAGCTTGTTTTATTCTGAAGACTTGAGTCCATTCGATTCTAAGTTTAACCTTAGCATAACTGTGGTTGTGGAACCATGTCCAAGGAGTCACCTTTTGTGGAGATTGAGATTCCAAACCTCCAGGAGTATGTAGGGCAGATTCTAAAATCTCATGGAAACTCGCTCTAAAACATTTTTATTGATTATCAAAACATCATTCAATCATCAAAACTCTTTAAATTCAAATTATTAACTTGTTAAACATAGTTCCAACCATAAACTAGGAAAACTCAATATCATATTCTGAAATCATAGAGTCTAAACCATCATTTTGGTCCTTTTTCTCTAAACCTAATATATAAAACTATAGCATAAACATAAACCAGTTCCAGAATCCAGTAAACCAATCATAAAATCCTCTAATAGTTACACATATAATCAATTCTACATAGAATTAGTTCAACAACCATGGTCCCATGAGTTTTGTCTAAAACATGTTTCATGCTTTAAAACCAGGAGTTCTAAACATAGAATCTAGCAATAAACTTCAAATCCTCATCCAGTAATTCTCTAAATCAGCAAAATCATAGTTTTCATGAAATAACTCTAGCACATAACATAAAAGTCAGGATGTGAACCCACTCACCTGGAGGGATAGAAAGGGAAACCACCCTGACAGATCTCTGGGAGGTGAAAATGATGCCTCTCTCTCATGGAAGGCGGAACTCTAGATTAACCTCTAAAACCACAAGAACCCATTTTCTAACAAGGTGGAAAGCTTCTCTCCCTTGAGAAGCATGGAAACTATCCACAACCTAAGAGAACTTGAAGAAAATGAGGCGGAATCAAGAGAACAACGTACCTTTAAGTTTTAGGATGAGATTCACAATTAAACTTGAAGAAATGGAAAAAAAAATGGAGTTTGGAGGGTGAAAATGGGTTGGGAACTGAGATTCTTGCGTGAGGAAGGGGAGACCATTTGAAGTATTTTGGACCTTGAAATGGGGTTTTTATGCTCTCTGTTGACCGCCTAGGCTGTTATATGACCGCCTGGGCAATCTCTAGAAGCCTCAGAAATTGACTTTGCTTCTCTCTGGGCTAGGCGGTCTCCAGAATGCTCGAGCTCTCTAATCCTGGTATGTATTAGATTACTATTCCACCATTCACTTATTTACATTTCTTAATTTTAAGTTAATCTTTTGTTTTCTTTAAGTTAATCATTTCTTATTTACATTTCTTATTTTATTTGTTTTCTTTCCATTAAGAAATGTAAATAAGGAAATGATTAACTTAAAGAAAACAAATGATTAACTTTAAAACATAAATGTATATAGGAAAATACCCTTTATTTGGATTCAAATAAAATATTAGAAAAATTAAAATCCCAACAAATCAAAATCTCATTTTTGGATTTTAGTTAGATTTGAAAAATCTTACGATTTCGTAAACTTGTAGGCTAAAAACGAACTCTTGAGGGTTTCATAAAATTTGTTAAAAATCTCTCTTCAACTCATTTTCTCTAGGGAATAATTACGGGACTTTTGGTCCAAGAAAATAGCTCTAATACATAGCCCTTCAAGGGCGTGTAGGTCCAAGCTTCACGAAATTAGACCAAAACGGCAGGTAAGGTGGCGCACCTTCTTTTTCGAAAAATTTTTTCTGACCTTTTATTTTATTTTTTTGAAAATCTAGGGTATTACAACGGTGTCCATTATCCATCATATTTGACAGAGGTTCCAGTTCACTTCATGATTCTGGAGGGTATTTTAGGAGGCCTTAGGACACGTGTGGATTTGACCACAACTTTTCATCCCTAGACTGATGACCAATCAAAAGGACGATACAAACCTTGGAAGATATGCTCAGAGCCCGTGTGTTAGATTTCGGAGGAATCTGGTGTGATCACTTACCCTTAATTTAGTTCTCATACAACTCCTGTTCTCAGGCAAGTATTTAGATGACATCGTTCGAAGTCTTGTATGGGAAGCGTTGCAAGTCTCCATCGGGTGGTTTGAGCTTGGGAGCTAAGTCCCAGGCTAGACCTAGTTAGGAAACCTTAGAGAAGATTCAGTTGATTAGGGAACACCTTTTATTAGCAGGTCTAGGCAGAAGTCTTATGCAAATAAGGATAGACTCGACTTGGAGTTTGTGGTTGGGGACCACGTGTTTCTATGGGTATCCTCTATGAAAGTGATAGTGAGGTTCGGTAGCGGGGAAAGTTAAGCCCTTATTTTTGGCCCATTTGAGATTCTAGAGAGGGTTGGAGCGGTGGCCTAGGGTTGGCATGCCTCCATTTATCAGCTATACACCCAGTGTTTCATGTTAGTATGCTAGAAAATATATGTTTGACCAGTCTCATGTGCTTACTTCGTAAATGGTCCAAATTAATGAGAGTTTGTTCTATGAAGAGGAGCTAGTTGCCATCGTGGATAAGCAAATTAAGAAGCTTTGCTCAAAGGAGGTAGCCTTTGTAAAAGTTATCTGGAGGAATCATTCGGCGAAGAAGCAGCTTGGAAGCTGAAGAAGCCATGAAAATAAAAAACCCTCACCTTTTGATCTCAAGGTATGTCGTTTAGTTTGGGGACTAAATCTCTCTTAAATGGGTAGTATGTAATATCTCAAATACGAAACTTGTTAATATCTAAATTATTATTATTATTACTTATTTTTACTATTTATATATATATATATATATAGCGTCTCGTGCAACGCAGTTTCGTTATTAGCACGAGAGGCACAAATTTATTTTTATTATTATTATATATGAGTAACGAGAACGGGTATTACTACTCTCTCTCTGTATATATATATATAAATAACGAAAGCACATTGAAGCGAGAATTGTGCGCAAAGATGCGATCACTTTGGTTTTTGTTTTATCCTATATATATTTAACATTCATAATACTTCTAAATATTCTAAGAACTCTAATCGCCCAAAATTTTTCCTCTAAAGAGAAAGGCATGGTTTCTCTTTTTTATAATCATAATTTTTAAAATTTGAAATAAATTCACCCGTAATTTGATCTCATCTCATCTTTTCTAAACACACGAATTTTTTTTCAAAAAAATAAAAAAAGTAAGTGAAGGTCCCTACTTCCTCAATGATCCACAAAGGCTACAAAAGCATTCACGGGAACCGTCGATTCTTAACAATCTCAATAAACAATCCACAGCCACAATCTACAGAGAAGCCACCATCTCGAGAGAACGTCCACGTCAGCAATCCGCCAAAAAGACAATTCCCGCAACATCACAACACATAAAGAACAAATACCGTCGATGAAAAATAATCAACGGTCACAACATCCCAAAACCGAACAACTCGGATCACAATCTCAACCCGTCCGTTTTCCCCCACAATCAAAGGCCCAAAACACAAATCGCACCAAAGACCCAACCTTCTCCCTACCGACCTATATAACAACAAACCAACCTTTCAAAAACACAACGAACCCGAAATCAAGACTGATAAAAAAGCCGTTTGGTGCTAGCTCTCACAAGTTCTGTCATTTGATTTTCAAGCGCTCGAAAAAATGTCGGGTCGTGGAAAGGGTGGGAAGGGTTTGGGAAGGGAGGAGCGAAGAGGCACAGGAAGGTGCTCCGCGACAACATCCAAGGCATCACGAAGCCCGCCATTCGTCGTTTGGCTCGCAGAGGAGGTGTCAAGAGGATCAGCGGTCTCATCTACGAGGAGACACGTGGCGTCTTGAAGATCTTCCTCGAGACGTGATCCGCGATGCCGTTACCTACACCGAGCACGCTAGGAGGAAGACGGTGACTGCTATGGATGTCGTTTATGCCCTCAAGAGGCAGGGAAGGACGCTCTATGGATT
>JAMLFY010000013.1:16222987-16332571 GCA_030441495.1 Dalbergia oliveri | reverse complement strand
GCAGGGGCTGTGGACTCTTTCCTTTTGTTTTTGGGGTTTGGATGGATTTGATTTAGTTATGAAGAAGGAGGTTCAAAGAGTAGTGGGGGCTGTGATTTGTTTTTTTTTTTTTTTCCATAAGAAAAGAATAACAAAGAAGGAAAACATGGATTGCGGCTTCTTCCTCCCTGTCGCCCCTGAACATTGCTGTTCTCTCTGTGAGCAGTGATCTGTGCCAAGCGCAAGGAGGCTACCCAGAGCACCCTCGCCGCCCACAAATCTGCTTAGGTAATCAATATTTTTTCTCCGTTCTCTTTTGTGTTTTCCTTTGTAGATCTCTTAGATATTGCGATTCAGATCTGTTCGGTTTTGTTCACCAGATTTTGTGTTTTCCTTTTGTGACCTTAACATAATTTTACGCTAATCGTTTGGTTCTGTTTAACAAATCAGCATGATTAGCCTTGATCATGTTGGATTCTGATTCTTATGTGAATCAATTATAACTATTTTTAATGTAACATTTTATCCCTTTGTGGTATACTGTGTTGTGGTGGAGTGGGCATTTTGTTGTTAGTGAACACCTTTAATCCAGTTGGGGTGGTAACTGGATTGTTTTTATCCACAATTGGATATTACAATTGTTTTATCCTGGTGTAATGCCAGTAATGACTCCTTTTTGTTGCTATATACTAGATACATTGGCAAAAACTTTAACTTAGCTAGTCAAGGGAAATCCTCCAAAGATACAGACATCATAGGAGTTCTTGCATGTAGTGTTTATGTTCCAAATCCATTATTTGGGTGTAAAAGTCCCCTCACTTCTAGTTCAGAGACGAGGATTATGCCCCCACCATGCCGAGATTATCACCTTGATTATTGATATTTTCCCAATACTTGAAAATTTTTTATTTCCTCCCAATTCAATTTCTGAGTTCAAATTTCTGCTTTTATTATGTTTTCTCCTTCAAAGCTGCAATCTTTATTATTTAATTGAAATGGGTTTTGGTCCTTTTGCTATGTTGCCTTTCATTTCAGCTTGATCTTAGCTCATAGTTAGTTTGGGCTATCCCCTTTTGTTTAAAACTTTGAGCTCAGTCTCTTAATACCTACGAGAGTTGAAGCCCCAAATTTGCTTTTGATTCATTGTCAGTTCGCTTGTTGTGTTTGACTATTTATCTATGTGATAAAATTGCTGATGTGTCTAATCATAACTTCGCATTATACAGCTACTTAACTTAATTGATTGCACACTGTAGGAAATTCGGAAGGTGTGCAAGTAACTACATGAATGTCCCTTGATGTAAAAGGTGTTTTGATTAACTATATGGTATTTGTGGTGGGAGCTGAATTAGCTTTAACATAAGAGTAAGATTTAAGCAATTATAACATTTATAATATTTAATTAGATTTAGAGGGCTCGTCCTTGTTGTGCATGATGACTTGAATGGATTATCTTGTCATCAGAGAAATTTAGTGTCTCTAAGCAGTAAGTGATCTAAACACTGTTTTGGAAATTTTTAAGCAGGGCTTTGGGACATGACTAAAATTGCTGCTTAAAGTAAATGTAGTTTTCTTTCTATATTTTTATGATTATGGTTGCTTTACTATTGGAAGCTGAAGGCAATGGTGTATTAAATTACTCCATTGTTTTGGATCTTGTGCATCTGCAGCCAAAGGTTTGAAGTTGAACCAATGGATTGTACAGCTGCAAGGAAGACTCAAAAGGCTGACCGAGAAAAGTTAAGGAGAGATCGACTTAATGAACAATTTGTAGAGCTGGGTAACGTGTTAGGTAAATAAACTTTCACTTTCCCTCAAAATGTTTTTATTGTTATCCAAGTGTTAGCATTCGTTTGGATTTTTGTTATTTCATTATCAGTTGTTCATAACCGTCCACTTTTTCCCCTTAAATATTTCCCTTCTTGGCCCCCATGGTGTGTATGAATTATGGAAGCTTGGTGATTTGGTATAACTCACCACAGTATTGGTTTATCCAAAAATTACTTTATGCTGCAGCTGTTAGTTTAAAAACACAAATGTTCTTGGATTTTCATACTTTTCTAATGGCAATAGCTGTAGTTTTGGAAGTAACCTGGTTAGAATTTTTGTTATTTTCAAGTATATGTGGCAAAGGTATTCTTTCAATTAGTTACTTGGTGATAATTTGTATAAAATAGTGTTGCTTGTTGCATCTTTAGAATTTATCCATGTGACAATCAATAGTCATTTGATGCTAAGAACCAAAAAATAACATTCTCTTAAATCACTTTGTGCCTTTGGTGGCTTTGAATTGCAAATCCTAATAGGCCCAAGAATAATGACAAAGCAACGATTCTTAGTGATACAATTCAATTGCTGAAGGTACTTACTTCTCAAGTTTGTAAACTCAAAGACAAATATGCTGCACTAAATGAAGAATCTCGATAGGTAATATTACTTCTTCTAACGTTGTTGCTTTACCTTGATTATGTTAGGACATAAAACAATGAAGGAAATAACTTTATTAGGTTCTATTTTCAGCTGTCTCAGGAGAAAAATGATCCCGGGGAAGAGAAGGCTTCTCTCAAATCAGATATTGAGAACTTTATTAGGTTCTATTTTCAGTTCTATTTTCACTTATAAAATTTGAAATATTTGGATTAAACTTACTTTGTTATGATGTTAATTACTTGTTAAACTATATTTACAATTTTTAAGTTTGTTTGTGTGTGTGTATATATATATATATATATATATTAGTCACGAAATTAGTGACCGATATATTGGTCACTAACAATTTCACATAGCAACCACAAAATCAGCACAAAGTTAGTGACCGATTTATCAGTCACTAATAGAGCACTAAAACACCAACCAATTGGTCACAGAGAGGAAAATTAGTCACAAAATTTAGTGACCGATTTTATTGGTCGCTAATTTTTAGCAACCATGGTTTTAGCTACTTTATTTTCGGTCGCTAAATTCGGTCACTACAAGTTAGCGACAATTTCATGAAAAATCGGTCACTAATCACTGATTTTTTTTGTAGTGCATATTCCTTATCATTATTTTATTATTGAATAGTGACTGGAAAAAAAAAATCCTATAAGTGTCATTTCTTCTTTTGGCATATTTTCATTGTAGTTTGATAATAGTTTTGTTAAATACATATACTAATATTAATGCTTCATTGTAATTTGCAGGTGATAACTAGAAGCGAAGGTGCTCATCTTTGCTAGTTGTTGATGATTCATGCCTATTATGTTTTGGAATTGTATTTTGTATTCACCATATTTACTTTATAGGAGTATAACATATGTATTTTTTAGATTGATATGGTTCAATTTCTTTGTAATATTGATACCTATTGCTTTAGACTTATTTTACTTTTAATATAAGTGGAGTTTTTTTTTTTTTATATGATTGTTATTCTTATGTATATAAATTTAATTAAATACATAAATTGAATTATAAATTTTAATTTTTGTACCCATAAAAAAAATCATTATAAGCTATACCCAAGAAAAGTGTGGTTATAATCTATACTCACGGAAAATTAAAAACCAATAAAAGTGTGGCGATAAGCTATACCTATAGAAAAAAGACCTTTAATCTAAAGTATATAGTGAAGAATTGTTTCATGGATAATTATCTGATGATTATTTGTGACGGTTTTTAGTTTTGTCATTAAAACCTATAGTGAAATAATGAAATCTAGGTACAAGTTGAGACATTTTTGACGGTAATGGGTACCATCACTATATGTTATCCTACGACAAAAAATCGTGGGTAAAGGCATAGTAAAAATGACGGAAATATACATCTTGGGTATAAGTTTTTGAGGCTATATCCACGGTTTTTATGCTTTTATCTACGGTTTTTTGTCGTGGGTATATGATAATTTTCTTGTAGTGGCTACAGTTATGCTAAAGTCAGATTGTTAGAATTGTTGAGTCTAGAACTCTCAGGGTACTAATAATTTAGGGCTCCATTCGCGAGGAGTTCTCTCACTGCAATTTTAGTTTGGTTTTTGTCAAACTAGTTTACACGGTAGAGAACATGAAAAAAGTTAGTTAATGGTTGTTGAAATCGTTAACCTTGGTAGCAATTTATCCGTTAAAGGACAATATCACCCTAGTAGTTCCAGAAACGAGACCTAGTTAGGTACCCTTAGCTTGTCCAATAGGGACTTTATGATTTTATAGCTTTTATTGTTATATATGTATTTATTCAGCTTAGCAAAATCTATTTTTCAGGCTCTACCGCACTATCAGTTAAAATGATTTCATGTTTGATTATGAGTTTAGAAATGCTTGTTTATGAATCTATGGAATGAAAAGTGTTTTCCTAACTAGCTATATATATATATGTTCCTTGGTTGTCCCATGTGGGTGATGGTGAGAGCTCACTCCTGAGTCCATTGACTCACCCATTTCCCTTCCTCTTCCAGTTGCAGGTACAAAAGTCGTGTGGTCATCGTAGTAGTTTAGTTACTTTGGTGAGCTTTACATTGTTGTAAGACTTAGTTTATAATCATGTTAGTTGTAGAAGTGCTCCAATAGTTTTGTAGGCAGGATATAGCGCGCATGTATTTTGAGAAACTGTAGCTATTTTCAAAGTTTATGTATTTGATCAGCCATGTAGCTATGATTCAGTTTTCAATGGTTAAGCAAACTATTAGATTTAAAGTTAATATCATGTGATGGTTTAGTGTATGATTTTAAAATTTCCAGAACGAATTAGAAGGGGTTTTCAAAGCTTGAATATTAAATATTTCCAATTTTATATAATTAAATATTATGTTTTAACTAGAGAATGATTGTTGATTTAGAAGGAAATCATCTTTTAGTATTATATTATGATAAGTTATGTATTTAGAGAGGCACACATCCAGAAGGCTTACGTGGGATGGGATTCCTTGTGTGCCAGTCACGTTCCTAAGTCGGGTCATGACAGTGACCTACCCGAGGAAGTAAGGCTCCTTGAGATGTGAGGCTAGGAGTCGTGCCCGATGGTAGGGTTGGCGATTAGGTCACTGCCATGGATAGGCTGTGATTAGGAAAGGGTGGATGTGGAGGGCCTATACTAGAAGTGAGCATCATCTAAAAAGGAAGGGTGGTGGCAGGTAGTGATGGGCAAACCGACCTTTTCAGTCGACCTCTGCCTATACAAGCCATACCAAAACAATTAAACAATCTACAAAATGAAATAATTACATCGGGAAATTTAGTGTATTTTCAAAATAGTTGCATATAATATTTAACATCTTAGTTAATCTAAAAGTTCAGGGTTGTTTTCATCATCACTTTATTGTTGATTATTATCTTCTATCATCATCACTAATATCACTTATTTTATTTTCGTGATTTCTCAATGGGTGGTTACTTCATACAATTAAGGTAAATATTCTCCAATACAAAATTAAAATTTGTATAGTCGTGGTTATTAGGTATGTGTAGTGTTTTCTAATTTCCCTTCCTTCCTTTAGTTATGGGCTTTTATAACATAGGGGATTTCTTTGAGGCATCTTCCTATGTTAAAATGGACGGAAAATAAGACATTTATCGTATGGTCATTGAGTCTAATTATATGGTCCTTAACACTAGGAAACTCTAGATAATTCCGGTCATTCTAATCAAGCCCAAGTATTATACGTGAATAAAGTCGCAATGGTTTTAATGTATATAACAATATTTGTAAAAGCATTGTGAATTGGAGTTATGGTCGTAATCCAAAATAAGAATGATCTAGGAGTCATATAATTCTACCTTATAATAAACATGAGGGCATGTACTACTAGAATTAATCAAACTAGCTCATGATTCTCTCTTTTCATGACTATTGTAAAAGCTAACTTTTATGGATAAGGATCCTCTAAAATGAGGATTTCACTTTAGAGATAAAATGAGGAAATTTTATCTTAGATTAACTAGCGACATGCCAGGCACAAAGCCACAATTTTTACTTTTTTGGTATTAACATATTCCTTATTCTTTTAAAAAAATGGCATACTTTATTTTCTCTATTTTTAAGATATATATTTTTCTCCCAAAAATTGTACTTGTTGATACAGTAGTTAATTTAGAACAACAAAATTATCAAAAAATGACAAAAGTGACCATGATAACTTTATCAAAGTAAACGTATATATTCAAACCATTCACATTCCAAATGCAAATAATATAGCTATTGATATTGAAATTAAAGATGGTCATGTGGAGGAGAGACTATTGAAATTATGAATGATACTAACTAAACACATCGAAGTAATTACCAATATCAATAAATTAATTTCTTAATAAAAATACACTCATGGAAGCAATGCACGGTTTCTTTCTAGTCTCATTTCTTGTCGAAATGTGAAGCAATAATGATGACCATGTTTCATTCATTTTATTATCTTATAAGGCTTTTTTAAACCTTGAAGATAGAAAGACTTGAAGATGTCATTCATCAATGAATCAAGTAATAAATAACAATGAAAACAAATAATTTTTTGTTAAAGAAAATAGAAAAAGAAGAACCTCCAGATGAGCCAAAGATGTCACTTTTTGTCACAAAGACTGTAACTGCAATTCGCTTATCTCCACTGAACGTTAATTTTTACAAAATAAGCATGTTGCATTAAGAAGCAAATGAGATTCAGTTTCCTTTTAGTTGGTTAATAAGACAAGAGGATGAGAAAACCACTTGAGTGTTTATAAATGATTGTCTTTCGATGGAAAAACTAAATTTGATGGTGGGTAGTAAATATTATTAATTTACAATAGTGACCCCACTAAGAGTTGGTTAACAAATTAATAACAATGGCAAAATTGGAAAAGAAATTTGGGTACCAAAACACCAGGAATTCCCTTTATAAAGTGTATAGATAAAGTTAAAAGTGATAGTCTCTTCACTCTATTGATCTAAAGGTGAAATTGCTCATTTACTATCTAAAGTGAAATCCTCACTTTAGAGGATCTGGTCCAGCTTATATACGCTAATAAATTAATGATCACTATATGATTTCACATGCTTGAATAATGCTTTTGAGAATATGAACAACTAATGTTCAAAGAATATTATCAATGCCAATAATGTTCACTTAAAAAGGGTATATGTGTTTACATCAAATAAAACCATGGGTCATAATGTCAAAGAGAACGGCCTATTTAACTTTAAATTTATATGACAGTTCAAAACATGTGCTCCCTGAACTAAGGTTTCAATTAATGTATTAAAAAAATTTGAATGAATGAAAGGGGAATTGGAACCATACATGTTATGTTGGGGGCAATTGGCCTAAAAAACAAGAGTCTTATAACACTCGATTTTTATACACACTAATTACCTTAATTAATTAATGGATAATTAATTATTCATAATTAATTTTACCCTGTTAGTAATTAAAATTATTATTTGAAACCTTTGAAGATGATTAATTAATTTAAGAACTAAAAAATGTAATAATGTTTCTTAAAAAATTGGATTCCCTCTATGTGTTCCCTTTGTGAAATTTAAACTCCAAGTTCATGAATTAAATAACTTTTGTTTGGAATTAGATGTGTATGAAAATAATATTTTAATAAGTGTCTCGTGTTTATTTTAATAATTTTATGTGTGAAATCCTTAGGCTATCCTCAATTACATACACCTATTTGCCAAACTACCCTTCTCAAACACACCTACACCCTCACAAAAAAAAAAAAAAAACCCAAGGCCTTATCCCCCCTCTCTCACGAACGCCCCCTCCCCCAACACACACATACAACATACATCCTTTTCTTCCATTCCTTTCTTCTTTCATCTCAAAAAAAAAAAAAAAGAAAACACAAATCCTCTTTTGTACGCCCAATTTCTGTATACTAATTGCTTTAGTTAGTTGATAGATAATTAGTCATTTATAATTAATTTTAGCATCTTCGTAAAATTTAATTTCCTTCTATGTGTTTCCTTTTGAAATTTAAACTCCAAAATGGGTGAATTAAATAATCTTTGTTGGAATTAGAGGTGTGTGAAAATAATATTTTAATGGATATTTCATATTTATTTTAGTGATTTTTTTTTTGTGGGAAATTCTTAGGCTATCCTTACTTATATACGCCCAATTGTCAAACTACCTCTCACACATACCCACACTCACAAAAAAAAAAAAGAGCCCAAGCCCCTTCCCCTCCTTCTTATTCACGTTCTTCCCCTTCCCCCATTTTACTTCTCTTTTCCTTCTTTCTCAAATAACTCATTCCTCCTCTCCATCTTTTCTTCACTTTCTTCCTTTTTTTATCATCCAAAACCCCAACCCCACCATTCCATCTCTCCCAAGATTCAAAGCCATTAATCCTTCCCCATCAAACACCACACCACCTTTCTATTTTCATATTCCAAGAGCTCACTTTCGTCTCCCATTGAACTCCTTTATCCGCGGCATTTGGAGCTAGGAGGAGAAGATTTTCTTCTCCATTCAACTTGTGGGAGCCCTTGGTGCTTACTCCTCTCCATTCTTCATAGTTGGTAGGGCTTTTATTGTAATTTTCCCTTTGATTAGCTCATTGTCTTGAGTACCTAAGTTTAATGTAGGTTTTTGTTCTTGGTTGTTTTTAAATGCGAAATGGATTTTCTTTGAGTCTATGTTCAATATCTTGCTCTTATTGTTGATGAGAATTGAGAAATTTGAAGCCATGTATTTGGATAAGTTGATTTTCGGCCATGTGTTGAGCACCCTCCTTATACCATGTTTAGATGATGTTTTGGATGTGATTTTGATGAAAATGAAGTGTTTGATCCATATATACATGTATATATTTGTTTTTAATGCATAAAAACTTGAAAATATACTTTTTGATGGTGTGTTTGGTGGGGTGAAACTTGATATATGAAAATTGTGAAAAATGCATGTCATGTGTTTGATAAAATGTCTAAATGAAAGTAAAGGTTGTTTGGGGTTGAGCTTTTCCATATTTGTTGGATGGGTAGTTAGTTTGATGTAAAACTAATGTTTATAAAAGTATAAATCTATGTTAATAAGATAATCTTGGAAGCTATATGTATAAACATGTAAATTCGGTTATGTGTTGAATAGGTCCACTTTACCATATTTTTGTAATGCTTTGGGTTGTATTTCTACAAGAATTAAGTGTTTGATATATATATGTGTGTGTGTGTGTGTGTGTGTGTGTGTGTGTGTGATCCCTTGTTTTTAATGCATAAAAACTTATAAATATGACTTTTGGTGGTGTTTTGGGTTGTAGCAACCTCATGCATGAAAATTGCTCATTATATATGCTATTAGTTTGATTAAATGTCTAAATGAAACTAGGAATTGATTTAGGTGGTGTTCTCTTTTATGAATTTATAATTCTTAAGTATTGAAGCTTGAGTTAAGACAATATTTTCTTGTTGGAGGCCAAGGAAAGGGAAGTTTGGATGAGTTTTAATTTATCATATGGTAGTCTTTTAATCTTGACATAATGGATGATTGATTATTAATGTTTATGCTTACCTGTTGAGTTGTTGTGATCTTTATTTTAAAAGAAAATGATTTTAGAATTCATTATTGGAACTTATGCTTGCATTGCTTATGAGGAAAATAATGACTTTGAGGAAAGAGGAAAAGAGGAAAAACTAAGGATAAGGAATTAGAATTAAGACATAAAGATTAAGAGTCGACTTATGTTGACAAAGAGGTTGACACTGAATCGTTTTGAGGATCAGTGACGGCTGGCCATTGACTTTTTTTATAGTGCACATGAGGGTTTTGGTATCGGTTCGCATTAAGGAACTGGTGACGGATTAAGCATGAGCTCATAGCTTTTAAAGTATCTAAACCAAGATTGAACGAGGAATGGACTAGATCTATAGGAACAGATAGAAACACAAAAGTTATGAGGTAGTTAAAACCAAAGAAAAGACTTTAACTATAATGTACTTGATGACTTGCACTAGGACAACCATTTATGCATGCTTGTGACATTTAATAAATAAGACTAGTCCTTTTCTATGCATGCATGTCTATTTAATTATACTAGTAAAGTACTTTCATGCATGCATATGCATCTTATGCCAAGACCATGTTAAAAGACACATTTACCTTGTTAAAGAATGATTGCAAAATCCTAAAATTGAACCTCATGATTGTATACTAATGATTTCAAAGGAAACCAAGGTAGACTAGAGATAATTATGATGTCACGTTAATTGCATATGCTCCTACTGAGATTTCAATTGATTTCTCACCCCTTTCCCTTTTCCATATTATCTCTAGATGAACAGGTAGATCTTGATGTAGAAACTTAGTTGCAGAGTATTGTTGCTTTTGCCTTACTTGGAGATTATGCTATATCACTTGATTTCATTTGATATTTCAAAATCTTCAAGTTATTTTGCACTATGCTTATGCAATTATGTCATTTTATTTTATTTTATTTTTGGAGTTTGAAACTTGGATCTTTTTGTATTTGGGTTATGAGACCCTTTATTTCTTCGATGTTTTGTATTTTGTTGCCTGAGACCATGACTTAGTATATCCTTAGCTATTTTGATACATGAGGCCGCTTATCTTCTGACATTACATTGTTATGTTTTATGTTGTGGTTTGAGTGACATTGTGTGCCTCATGATAATGATATGTGAGATCCTGGAATATTGTATTTTTGAATAGTAGGTTGAGCTATGGATGACTGGTTATTCGTTTATGATTTTCTGTCTTACAAGAGGCATGGTATCTATGCCGTTACCTTGCCGAATTTTTGTTAGAATTTTTAGCAACAATTATATCTAATATTGAAAAGCTCATAAAATAGGCGTGATTCCTTGGTATTAATTTGTATATGACTCGAGCACATAGAAATGAATACTAGGGAGTTACATTTTCCATCTCTTTATCTTTTTTCCTTCTTTCTCACCTTCCTCCATCACCACCACCAATCCTCCCAAATATCCAAACACACCAACATCCCTTCATCTAGCACTACACTTCCACCCCCAAGCTCCAAGAATCCAAAACCACGCTATTCGTAGAGGCCTTCAAATCCGTGGTACACCTTGAGGAGAGGGGAGATTTTGTTCACCTTCATCTCTTGGGAGCTTTAAGGACTCCCTCTTTCTAGTCTTTAAGTTGTGATAGGGGTTTTTTATGCATCTCTTCTTTGTCTTACTTGATATTTTGTACCCTGGCTAGAGGTTTGAATGAGTTCTTATCATTGTTGTTTAAAATTCAAAAATAAGCCATCATATGTGTTTATGTTCATTACTTGATGAAATTAAATTTTGGAACTCCTATTTCATTGTGTATTTTTGGCCATGTATAGAGCATCCACTTTATATCATGTTCTTGTCATGTTTTGAGTGTGATTTTCATTAAATTTAAGTACTTGATCCATATACATATATATACCTTTATTTTAATGCATGAGAGCTTGAAAATATGACTTTAAGTGTGGTGTTTGAAGGTGTCAAGTAGGATACATGAATTTGATTAAATATGCATGTCATGTGTTTGAAAAAGCTTCTAAATGGAACTAAAGGTTGTTTGGGGTTGAGTTTTTGCATATTTATTGGATGGGAAGTTAATTCGATGCAAGACTAACATTTATAAAAGAATAAAATCTAGTTAATGAGGTAATCTTGAAAGTTATAGGCATAAACATGTAAAATTCGATTATGTGTTGAATATGTCCACTTCACCATGTTTTTGTGATACTTTGGGTTGGATTTTTATAAAAATTAAGTGTTTGATCCATATATATAACTCTTTCTTTTTAATGGATAAAAACTTATAAATATGATTTTTGGTGGTGTCTTGGCTGGTGAGCAACCTCATACACAAAAATTGCTTACTATGCATGCTAATTGTTTGATAAAATGTCTAAACAAAACTAAAAGTTAGTTTAGGGTTTTTTTTTTTGTGTGAATTTATAATTCTTGAATAATGAAGCTCTAATTAAGATAATATCTTTGAAAGTGAAAGGGGATGTTTGAATGAGTTTTGATTCATCATATGGTAGCAACTTAGTTTTGGCATAATGGATGACCCTTTTATATTGACTACTAATGTTTGTGCTTATATGTTGAGTTGTTATTGTGATATTTCTTATTTAAAAAAAAAGGATTTTAGAATGTATTATTGAAACTTATGCTTGCATTGCTTATGAAGGAAAGGAATGACAATTGAGGAAAAAGGAAAGAGGAAAAACTGACTTAAGGAATTAGAATCAAGACATAAATAATAAGGGTCAACTTATGTCGATAAGGAGGTTTTTGAAACCAATTCATTTTGAGGACTAGTGATGACTAGGCATTGACTTTCATTATAGTGCACATGAGGGTTTCCTGTCATTGGCATTAAAGATATGAGTAGTTAGGAATGAACTCATAGCCTTTAAAGTATCTAAACAAAGATCAAATAAGAGGAAAGAATAGTGAGATCAACAAGAATGAATAGAAACACAAGAGTTAAAAGATAGATAGGTGTCCAAAGAAAAGACCTAAACTATGACATTCTTGATGACTTGCATTAGGATAGCCATTTATGCATGCATGTGATATTTGATGAATAATCCTTTTTTTAATGAATGCATATGTCTTTGTAATTATACTAGTTCTTTCATGCATGCATGTACATTTCTTGCTAAGACCATGCTAAAAGACACCTCTACCTTGGTAAAGAATGGTTGTGAAATCCTAAAATTGAACCTTATAAATATATGCTAATGATTTGAAAGGAAACCAAGATAGATTAAAGATGATAATGATATCACGTTAATTGCATATGCCTAGCCCCACTGAGATTTTGATTGATTTCTCACCCCTTTCCCTTCTTTCATATCATCTCTATATGAGCAGGTAGATCTTATGTAGAGATCTAACTTGCTAGAGTATTGTTACTTTTGCCTTGCTTGGAGATTGAGCCATATCACTTTATCTCACTTGATATTTTGAAATCTTTGAGTTATTTTGCTTTATGCTTATTGAACTATATGTACTTCTAGAGTTTAGAACTTTGGATTTTTGTATTTGGGTTATGAGATCCCTTATTACCATTATGTTTTGATTTTGTGGCCTGAGACCACGACTTAGTATTCTCTTAGCTATTTTGACCAATAAAGCTGCCTATCTTATATTATATAATTATGTATTATGCTATAGATTGGGTGGCACTATGTGCCTCGTGACGATGATATGTGAGATGTTGAAATGTTGTAATTTGAATCATAGGTTGAGCTATGGATGATTGGTTATTCCGTCTATGATATTCTGTCTTGTAGGAGGTATGGTACCTATACTGTTACTATGCCGGATTTTCTTTAGAATATTTAGTAATATTTATGTCTAGCAAGAGGCTGACACTTTGTTCATTTTATTTTTAGAAAGAAAAACAATAAATTTTGCTGCTATCTTTAATAGAAAATATGTTTAATATTGAAAGGCTCATGAACTAAGGCATGATTCCTTAGTTTTAATTTTTACGTGACTTGAGCACATAGGAATGAGTACTAGGGTGTTACAAATCTCTTTATAGTTGTAACTATCTCTCTTTAAGATGATGGTTGGCTCTTTATTTGCTGGCACTATCACTACTTGGATGGTGCTTTGATTGTCCTAGGTATCTTTAGAACACTTTATAGCATATTCTACCATTCATTTTCATAATTCTCAACTAGCCCTTATAAAATGTCAAAGATTTGGTGAATAGAGACATGTTCCAACTTAGCTCTAATACTTTCCTAGTAGAAAACAAAGCCTAATCTCCTGATCATGAGGTCTTCATATGGCCAATTGACCATTTTGGACTTTTTCTATAGAACCCAAAAAGCTTTTCAGAACATACTAGAATAATGTTTAACCTTCATTTGAATAATGGCCAGTTATTCCATTTTGAGTGGAACATCCCAAAAAGTAAGTTTAACCTTGATTTGAATAAGGTAGTCTAGAATCTTTTGATCATTCGAGCGGATTCAATATATTTCTTGAATAATGTCATCATAGTTTATATATGTTTACTGTATAACGCCCATATGTTCATTTATTCTAGATGCAATAATAAGCGGCATTGTCAACCCGCCAAAAAAGAAATATGACCAAACAAACTTTAGTAGCTTCAAGATTACCTCATGCCTCCTAAACCATTATTTGCCTTCATGATGTGGCCAATCAAATCACATGCAAAAGCTAGGCCAAGGATTTTCAATAGAGGCCAAGCATCTCAAATACTAGAGAGGCAGGAGACAATAAAAATTAGGAATCAAAGATGGAATAAAAATATGTTAGAGTGGGGAACCCAACAAGGGAAAATACAACCAATGGGCTAAAAGAGAACACCATACCAGGGCTAACGCCATATCTTGAGTTGAAACCTTAAGACAATGAGTTATTGCTCCTTCCATATACTAACAATCTCCCTATCAAGTGTGAGACCCACCATATTGCTCCTCTAGCCAACTGCTCTTCCAAGCACTTGCCATCAACAGTTCATGCCTTCCCGGAATCGAGCCTAACCTTGGTTTTAATATCACTGCTAGGGCAGGGAGCCCAACAAGGGGAGATACAATCGACGTGCTAAGTGAAAGCACCACACCACAGGACGGATGCCACATCTTTACCTAAAACCTTAAGACAATGAGTCATGGCTCCTCCCATATTATGTACTACTCGTTTAGTTCATTCACAACCAATGTGGGACTTCACCTTTCACACCTAACTCCAAAAAAATATAAATAACATAACACTTTATGCCATAACAACATAGGTGCAATGTTAGGAAACAATTAAAGAGTTAGAGTAAACTTATCAAAATCTTTGCTTTGAATATCATTATTTAGTATGAAAAATAGGAATCGTTTTACCCATTCCCCACAGACGATGCCAAATGTTTTTACCTGATGACTAGATTGATATTTGGGATAATATTTCAACCATATGATCAGAATAAGACTTCAAGTTAGATCTTAGGCCCATTTTCCATGCCCCATTGTGAAGCTTTATATATGTCTTCCTCTCAATACGTCTTTAGTGGAGGATTCCAAGAGTTTTGAATGGATGCATTGTATCTAATTTATGTCATTTGATTGAAATATTACAAACTCGTTATGGACATATTTATTTTTATAGTTTATCCAATTATGTCTATCCATTTAAATTTTTCCATTGTAGACGGATATGTCTAATCGAACACATATGTCTAGCCCAGTGGTAATATATCCACGCGCTCTATTTGCCTATAAAATTTTCTCAATAGGGGATTACAATCTACTTTTGTTGATATCCTAATATATAATGACTACAAAAATATTATTGTTTAGCCACACTAAAATGACACTAACCACATTTTCAAGGCGTGGCTAAACGATTTTCCAATGCTTGAGGTGGCATGGCGTTACATGGACAAGAAATGCATTAATTAGCCACATTTTAAGTTTTCATTTAACCATATTTCTGAATGTGGTTATGTTCTTTGTTTAGCTACATGCTTTCTCATCTAGCGACAATCAGGAAATGTGGGTATCTTCAACTTTATTTATTTTGTAAAACATTTCCAAGAATGCTAGAAAGGCATATACAAGCATAAACAAACAAACACAAAAAAAAACCCCAAACTCCAACAACCTCCTTGTGGCAACTCTAATGCTTAACAAGATCTAATCTATCCTGCTAAGTACAATTAACAATCACACTACAAAGGAACTGAAATACAAGAAATCATAAACACAAACCAAATCAATGGGACATTTAAAATCCTGAATATATAATTGTCCTCAAAATCAAATTACTTCTAAGTAAGCTAGATAACAATGTTACCAAACAATAATGACATCAAATATCACTGGAAGTATAAGAACAAAATGAAACCAACACAATAAACATTGGAAGCAACTCAAAATTGTTATAGCACAGTAAATCAAATTACCTCTAATCATGTGGATCTAGCATAGAGTTTTTCACCACCATGATTAACAAACTTTCAAGTCCAGCTTAAGTCATCACATACCTGACAAAAGTAAACATAGTTACAAATAATATCTAATCTAGTCATCTTAGGTAGCTCGTAAAACAATTTTTTTCCATAAGAATGTTACTAGAACTCTAATAGAATCCCTAATCACAAGTTCACAATAGACTTCATAGCATATGAATATGGAAGTCATACCTCATCCTGAAAGGCAATGTCAGTAATGTAACCAGTTGCTATAGTGAGGTTCTCTACAATTGGGCTTTAGTTCTTTTAATTAGCTCCTTGAGTTCTCGAATAAATTTTCCTCTACAATCTTGAAATCTCCTACTAACAACTAGATAGTGTCCTAAAAGTTTAAAATGGAAAATGGTTACATTAGAATAAAAAATTGATCTACTTGCAAATTAGAACCAGAACAAAGATCATGATCTCAAGCTAAAAGTTTTTGCAAATGTACCTTCCTTTATTCAGCTTGTTTAGTCGCTATCTTTAATAGTTCTAGAAAAAGAAGAACATATAACTTAAATGTTTTAGATTACATCATGAAGTCCAAATATACATTTAGACCTTCAAAAAATAGAGAAATAGGCATATCTTGGCACATTTAGACCTTCATGGGTTGTGCGTGATGAAAACATAAAATGTACGAAATAGAAAATTATTCTACACTTGACTTGTTGTAGTATTAGCATATAGAAGGGATACAAAAATTTTCTACATATACAATGTAATGAAAACTCTTGCTACCATGGAGGTCAAGGCTACTTCATCCCCCCTTGCATATGTGGCACTTCCCAATCCCAAAAAAACATATAAATGGCATGCATTATTTACTTTATTAAATAGGATGCTTCTCAACTATTTAAAAATAATTAAAATGATTGAACTAAACACCAAATAACATTGTTAGGATACTTTCTTGCTATTTAGCATACTTCTATATAATTGAGACACTAAATGTTATGTATCAAGAACTAGTTATAGGCAGTATAATAGATTTGATTTTGTTATTTATATATGCTGATAGTAGTAGCATGTATGGAATTATAGAGAGGAAAGCTACCTTTTCAATACCACCCAATTAGCAAGCATAGAAAAAATGAGGTTGATGCCTGATAAGAGGCATTTATGTCACTTATCTTGCTACCAAACCTTAGTTTTTTGCATGAGTTTTCCTGAGTTATTTATTTATTCCTCATTGTGTAATTTTGGAAGAATTATTGGCTTTTGCACTGATTTTGAATAATTTGTAATTACACCCTATTGCATTTAACTTGTCTCTTTAAGTATGGTTTGTGCAGGGAGCTTTGGATCAAGTGCAAAATGTCAAGAACAAGGCTGGAAGCTCTTGAAGAAGCTTGGAGCAAAGCAGGAATAAAAGCCGTAGAAGCTCACTCTCAAGTGAGTGTTACGCCTCATTTAGTGCTCAGGGTCGGCAAAGCAACAACCACGAATTTTGGGACCACTCTGGAGAACGCTACAGGACTCGTGCAGTGATAGCTCATTACTCTCTTTGGGCCCTAGTTTGGCTATTTAGAGCAGTATATAAAAAATTGACACCTTTTTTTACCCTAATTTTAGACTCACTTTTAGGATGTCATTTTTAGTTGCTATTATTTTCTCTACATCTTCTTCTTTTCTATTCTTCTCTCTTTAGAGATTCCATTAGTGAAGACGCTTTATATTGGATATTATAGCAATAATTATTGCTATTATTTTCAGGTTCCTTTTATTTGTGTTATTGTAATCCTTCAGATGGAGGAGTAGATTTCTTTAGGTTTAAGGGTTTTGGATGGATTAGGATGATGTTTGAGACCCCCTTTTGATATTAAATGCATTGGTTTTCTTAATGTTTTCCACTTCTATTCCTATAATTATTGTGGTGATTGCTATAATCTTTATTGGGATAACTAAATTGGTGATCGTCATTTAGGGAAACCATATGAGCATAAATTGATAGATCTATTGGTTTTGTTTGAGGGAGAACATTAGAATTAACTTTTCGATTGGCAGTTGGCTATAGCAATTGGTTCATTAAATCAATGTGATTTTTAAATAAATTGAGATCTCGTTTATTAGTTATTTGCATTAGTTAAATTCTAGAGGTCAATCGATCAATAGTAGAATTACTAGTAATTTATTACTAATAGCCATCAATGGGTTTAATATTTGGTCAATGATAATTAATTTCAAATCCTACGAATACCTTGCACTAGCACCTTCTTCACTGTTGCTATTATCTTTTAATTTTAATTGCTACAATTTCTTTCTTCAAAACTCCCAATTTCTCAACTAAGTATTAAAGCCTCCTTGAGAGACGATTCAGGTTGTGTCATTTACTACATTTTTTATGCAACTTAGCATTAAAATAAATTTCTAATTTGAGGAGGTAGGCAAAGCCCATGTTCAAATTTTGGCGCCATTGCTAGTGAGGCATTAAAACTTAGTTGTTTATTTTTTCTTTTTATTTTATTCCAGTTTTTATTTTAATTTATTTATTTACTATTTTTTATTTTTTGCTATTTATTTTATTTTGAAAAAAATAAAAATAAAAAAATTTTGTTCCCTTATATGAGGTGTTACCTCTCCTGGAAATTTGATACCTTTTGATTTTGAGATTGCAAAAACTTTAAGAAAAATCTAACAAGCAAAGTGTCAACAAGCGAAACCATATGAGTATTCTGATTTTCTTTTTAGTGTTTAAAAAATTGACAAGGAAAGTGTCAATAAGCAAAATGTCACTTGCTGATTCACCCAGGAGCGCCTGGCCACTACATACCCCAGGCTAGACAATGATTTTGAGCTTAAAGGGTATACGGTACATGCTTTGCCTAAGTTCCATGGGTTATCTAAAGGACCTCTGCTAGCGTTTAAAGAAGTTGCACATGGTGTGTTCTGGCATGAGACCCAATGGGGTGGAGGTGGATGATATTAAACTCAAATCATTCCCCTTCTCCTTAGAGGGTGCTCAGAAATTTGTTCTTTAATTTGCCAAATGAGATTTAAACAGCTAGATAGGGATGAAAAGACTTTTCCTAGAGAGGTATTTTCCTACTTCTAGAATGGCTTCTATCAGAAAGGAGATCTCTAGAATTCGCTAATAGATGAGACTCTCCATGAGTATTAGGAGTGTTTCAAGCTCCTCTATGCTAGCTACCTCAACCATCAAATCCCAGGCTCCTCCTCCAATACTTTTATGAAGGTCTTGTACCTACTGATAAGTGCATGATTGATCCAAGTGGAGAGGCATTCTTGGATAAGACATTGGAAGAAGCCCGTGCTTTAATTGAGAACATGGCTGCAAATTTTCAGCAATTTGGATCCAAGGCAGCCACAAATACCAAGGCCTTCATGAAGTGAGCCAAGAATAATCCATGTTGACTCAAACCCTACAAGCACTCTCTGGGCTCATGAACCAATTGATGGTTAACCAAGTAGCAACTCCAGTGGTTCCTAAGGTCTATGGCATATGTACTTCAATTGATCATCACACTAATATGTGCCAAGCATTGTAAGATGAATTAACCACTAGGAAAACAAAAAATCCCTTCTAGAGTCAACCTCATAATTAGGCAGGTCAATTTCCATTTGGGAACACTTATAACTCTAGAAGAATCACCCCAATTTGAAGTGGAGAATAATTCTCAACAACAGAGCCAACTTTTACAATAAAAGTATCTAGTACCTCATTAAAGGCAACTGGCCCTTCCTGCACCTCCTTCCTCAGATTCCACTATGACTCAGAGATGATGATGGAGCAAATATAGGAACTTAGAAAAGAAAATACCTAGCTGAGAGAAGAGGTGAATCAAATGAAGCAAAACCAGAGTCAACAAACCCCATCCTCCTAGTTACCTTTTCAGACTGCCCAATCCAAGGGAAAATGTCTGTGCTATCACTCTAGGTCTAAGATGAAATTACAGAGGCAACAAGGCTTGTAGAGGAAGAAAGACAAGAGAAAACTGAGCAAGAATAGGTTTTTGTTGAGCATCGCAGTGGTCAAATAGCGATGCAGGTCTCAGCCAAGCATGCAAATGAAGAATTAGCACAAGATACCTCTGCGAGCGCTCAGTGCTCAAACAATGCTACAACGCTCCGAGATAGGTGAAGCACCAGAGAAAGATTATGGAGAGCGCGGGCGTCAAGAAGCTACCAGTTCCAAACTTTACTCCTCCACGCCATTCCTACAAAGGATGCAACCTAGGAAGGCTACTATAGTATATTTAGATCGGATACACTGGAAACCTTCTAGAAAGTGCAAGTGAATATTCCCTTTGCAATCAAGCAATTTCCCAAATGTGTAAAATTCTTGAAAGATCTGTGCACAATACGAGGAAAATAAAGGGGGAGGGAGGATATGGTGATTATAGGGGTAAATACTTCCTCCATCATCAAGCCAAGCAACCTACCAACCAAGTGCAAGGACCCGACAATCTATGTTCCTTGTACCATTGGGAACCTGCACATCACAAAGGCGCTAGCTGGCCTTTGAGCTGTTAATGTTATGCCAAAATCTCTACCAGTCCTTGCACTTTGGAGAGCTAAAGCTGACCAGGTCGCAATTCAGCTGGTTAACCACAACATCACGAGACTAGAGGGAGTATTGGAAGATGTTCTTGTCTAGGTAAATGATTTAATATTCCTATTGACTTTTATGTGCTTAAATGGAAAATGACACCAATGCCAGCCCATACATTAATCTTGGGTAGACCATTTTTTAAAACTGCTAGAACCATGATTGATGTTCTTGCTGGCACATTATCCATGGAGTGTGGGGACATGAAGGTCCAATTTAACTTATCTAATGCTATGAAACTTCCCCATGAGGAACACTCCATGTTTGGCATTGATGTCATTGATTCTTTAATTGATGATGCCTGTGGTAATCTGCTCTATGGGATCCAATCCTCCCTTCTCCACTTTTTCTTCTCCCATGGGATATGATGAGCCTCTTGTTTTAAAATGTCTAAAGTTTTCATATACAGGTACTCTACCTGCGAGCAGTCATCAGTTGCCAAGTGCTTCATGACTCACCTATATTGGGAAGGAAGCGTGAAAGGGTAGTAGATCTTGTTGCATGAGCCCGGGCAAACTGATGGCTGGAGACCGAGGTCTAGATGGAAGGGACCATTCTTGGTCACCCGTGTGCACCCTGATGGTGCAATTGAGTTGAAGAATTCTAAGATGATTCAGTGTGACATTGATGGGCATTGATCACCTATGTGAAGTCCCTAGGGATTTGGGGGCTTAGATGGCATATTTATGGGTTGAAGTTGCATACCTTCCATGAGGGTCTTGACCATCCAACTTAGGGATGTTAAAGCAAAGTGCCTGGGTGGGAGACAACCTACCATGAGATTTTCTTTACCTTTCTCTTTTATTTTTCTACATTTTATTTATTTTAATTTTCATTCTTGCATCATATTTATTTTTCGTTTGCATTTTACACCATCCCTTTAACATCTTAGAGGTTACATGAATAACTCACACCACATGCACCTTATTTATTTTTATAGTTTGCACTTTATTGCTTGGCATTGACTTTATTTTGTGTTGCATGATTAGTAGATTCATTGTGTTGTTTGGATTGAGTACATGCACTTTTACCTGTGAGATTTTAAGCCTCTATGATTGGACTATCATATGTCATCCTTGTTTGTTCATGTGTGTTTCCCTCTTTGGATTTGCATTCTAGAACTTGTTTTAGGGTCTTGTTTGAAAATATATTTCCATGTGCATGTTTGAATATGATTGAGGCATTTTTTTTCTTGTTTTAGCCACTTGCCCATATAACCACCCTTTGCATGTTACCATTGTTTAGCCCCATTGAGCCTTATTGCCCATTCTTTTGTTTTAGCCTTAACCAAAAGTTTTACCCCAACCTTTTAGGCTTAGGAGAGCATTTGTGCTTTTCTTATATGTGCTTGAGCATAAATGTGGGGAGAGCATGAGGACATGCCCTATTTCAAGTGTGGAGGAGGAATAATGTGTACCAAAATGGAAGCAAGTGGCACATCAAGAAAAACAAAAGAGAGAAAAAAAAATGCAAGGTTGGTTGAAAAAAAATATGAAAAAATTTTGGTTGAAAGTGTGCCACATTGAAATCAAAGGATTGTAATTGTGATTAAGATGGACAAAGTGTACCCTTAAGCACTTGTGCTCTTGGTATATGCATTTGCTCTCATTTGACTTGAAGTTTAGCCCATTGGTCTATATTTTTCCACCTTCACCCAAGCCCCATTACAACCAAAGGTAAGTCCTCTTGATTCAATATGCATATGTGTATGACAAAATGGAGAATGAGACCCATAGCAAGCTTATGGTAATTCATTTTCATTTGAGATGATTGAGTATGCATCATAACCCTAAACACTTGAGTGAATAAGTGGCAAATACTAACCTTGGGAGAATTTTTGTACTTGATTCATGCATCATATGTGAATTCTACTCGTATACTACATTCTTGTTCATGCCTTGCTTGTTATAATTCTCTTGATTGTTGGCGTGAAAGCTTATTGTTATACTTCTAGGTTCATTGGATTGGTGTATTATCATTTATTTTCATGCATCATGCATTTTAGGTTAGGAGTCTAGTCTAGTCCTTGTATCCTGTTTCTCATCCATGCCTTGGGTTGATCTTAGTTTCACATGAGGACATGTGAAAGCTTAAGTGTGGGGAGTTTGATAAGAGGCATTTATGCCACATATCTTGCTACCAAACCTTAGCTTTTTGCATGAGTTTTCCTGAGTAATTAATGTAATTAATTAAGATTTTGATTTATTCCTCATTGTGTAAATTTGGAAGAATTATTAACTTTTGTTCAGATTTTGGAATAATTTGTAATTACACCCTATTGTGTTTGACTTGTCTCTTTGAGTATGGTTTGTGCACAGGAGCTTTGGATCAAGTGCAAAGTGTCAAGAACAAGGTTGGAAGCTCTCTGGAAGAAGCTTGGAGCAAAAAAGAATAAAAGCCATAGAAGCTCGCCCTTGGTGAGTGCTAGTGCTCATTTAGCGCTCAGCGCTGGCAGAGCAACAACCATGAATGTTTGGGACCACTCTTTGGAAAGCACTACAGCACTCTGCATAGCGAATTGATAGCTCATTAATCTATTTTTGGGCCCCATTTTGGGCTATTTTAAGAGCAGTATATAAAGAATTGACACATTTGTTTACCCTAATTTTAGACTCACTTTTGGGCTACCACTTTTAGTTGTTATTATTCTCTCTTTACATCTCTTCTCCATCTCTCTCTACATCTTCTTTTTCTCTATTCTTCTCTCTTAGGGATTCCATAGGTGCTTTGTCTTGGAGATTGTGACAAGGATTGTTGCTATTATTTTCATATTCCTTTTATCTTCATTGTTGTAATCCTAGAGATGGAGGAGTAGATTTCTTTCCTAGTGTAAGGGTTTTGAATGGATTGGGATGATTTTTGAAACCCCTTTTTGATATTAAATGCATTAATTTTCTTAATGTTCTTGTTTCTATTCCTATAATTATTGTGGTGATTGCTATAATCTTTAGGATAACTAAATTGGCGATCGTCGTTTAGGGAAATCCTTTGGGTATAAATTGATAAATCTATTGGTTTATGTTTGGGAGAACATTAGAATTAACTTTTGATTAGGTTAGGCTATAGCAATTGGTTCATTAAATAATGTGATTTCTAAATAAATTGAGATCTCGTTTATTAGTTATTTGCATGGGTCAAATTTAGAGGTCAATCAATAGTAGAATTGCCAGGAATTTATTACTAATAGCCACCAATGGGTTTAATATTTGGTTAATGATAATTAATTTCCAATCCTAGAAATACCTTGCACTATCTTGTTACTATTATCTTTTAATTTTAATTGCTATAATTTCTTTTTCAAAACCCCCAATTTCCCAACTAAGTATTGAAGCCTATTTGAGAGACGACCTAAGTTGTGCCCTTTACTACATTTTTGTGCAACTTAGCATTAAAATAAATTTCTAATTTGAGGAGCTAGGCGATAGCCTCCGTTCAATGCCTACGGTGAATATTGGGAAAAATATCAAATTAAGTTATGAATTATAAAGGAACTTTAATTTTGAATTGAAAGGAGAAGTAACATATTTTGTTCAATGAAGCTTTGATGCATTGTATACCATCTTCAACTTTTTGCAAAATTTTCATCCTAAGATATATATAATTGGTTAATAATGACAAATACAACCCTATAAGAATACTGAATCAATGGAAAGGACAAGGCCACATTTCAAATAAAAAATCAATAGAACCAACTACAAATGACCACAATCCACTTTAATTCAATTAATAACAAAATGACAATAATCGCGAAAGATTTAGTTATAAGGAATTTGATACCCATTCCAAGTACTAAGAGCTCAACCTCATTATGCTATCGTACTCGTATATACTTTGCAATAACAACAGAAAAAGCAAAAATTTAAACACAACTGAGCAAAAAATAAGAAGCTACCAAGAAAACTATAAGTCTGAATAAATCATTGAAAGGAAAAAAAATGCAAAATAATTGGAAGCACGAGCATTCAATAGAAGTGTTGATACCTCAATAAAGGAGAGATGCTACTATGGATAAATCTAGCTTCTTTATGAGGCCAAAAGCATAGACATTAATCAAACCCTAGATTTGCGTTGTTTCATGAGAAATTAAATTAAAAACCTAAATTAGAGGTAACACTCATATATTAGAAATTGAAGCAAACGATGACGAAAATCATGAGCAAATATTGATATTAGAAAATGAATTAGAAATGGAAGGCAGATCATATGATACTAGAATCGAAAGGTGGAAGTGATGTCGACGGGGTGATGCCAATGACGAAATGAATTGGAGAAAGAGAGAGAGGAGAAATAGAAGACATGTTGTATGATACTTGAACGAAGATGGTTGCGGCAATGATGTTGATGGTGGCGATGTCGGTGACAACATTCTAAGATCCAAAATGAATTTGAAGGAGACGTTTGGCTAGAAAGACGAGGAGATAGGGTAAAGCACGTAGATAGTGGTGAAATGATAAACTAATGAAACTTGCACGATGAAAGGTGAAAAACCAATGCATGGTGAACAAAATGAGATTGCTAACCAAAATCATTAGCCATGTCTCCGCCAAGGGTGGTTGAAAGTGGTATTTCACCAATTTCTTTTGTAGTGAATTAAATGATAATATACAACTATTTTATGCCATTACTTTATACAAATTAATATATAAATAATATAATATTAAATTATAACAATGTTTTTAGAGTTTAATTTTGATATACTAATAGTGTAAAACGGTTTTACACTGTCATCGAATCAAAATATTTAGTTTGGATAACTTTTCAAGTAGTGGGTATAAAAGTCAACTATCATGCCTTATGTGGCAATACATAATTGGATGACTATGTAAAAAAATTTTACACTGTCAGTTTATGGCAATTAAATCGATGTTTTTATCAACACACATCTGAACATGATTTTAATCAACCTTGAAACCATACAAATTTTGCTTTCCCGTTAACAGACTATTGAGATATATGTAAAAAATTATTTCATTAATGATTAGTTAGTTACTTACCCCAGTTTTACTCCTTTAATCCCCATTCACATAAGTATATATAAAGACAACCAACACCCTTGTAATAGCACTTTTACATTCATCAAGTTTAATTACATCGCTTTCACCTTAATATGATATTAGAAGACATCATTCTATTTGATTCCTTCCGTAACTATCTCTTTCTTCTTATTTCTTCTTCCTCCACGTTCACACAACCTTTTCCCATGGCAAAGACCACTGATCCTTATGTTTTAATTAATCCATCAACCCAATTTGTCACTTGTTTCTCAACCCTGACTGAGGAAAACTACCATTCATGCAGCCGCGCTATGTAGAGAGCCCTTAATGGCAAGCACAAATTTGGTTTTGTGAATGGCTTCATGCCTCGTCCTAACCAAGTTGAAGACCCAATCTTGTTAAATTCGTGTCAATGTGTGCATGATGTTGTTCTTGGATACTAAACTTAGTATCCAAAGAAATCACAAGTTCTTTAGTTTATATTGATTCGCAGAATGAACTTTGGAGACCTACAAGAATGATTCTGGCATGGTAATGGCCCCCACATATTTGAGTTAAAGCATGAATCATTGACTCTTAGGAGGACACCATGATTGTGTCACAGGATTTCACAAAGATCAAGATCCTTTAGGAAGAATTGAATACTTATCACCCAAGCTTGGGTTGTAACTAAATCATCCTTTGCAAGATTTCATAGTCTCAATATGTTCCTGCTTCCTCATGGGTTTGGATGACTCTTTTTCACAAATAAGGGGCAATTTTTCTGATTAAACCCCTTCTTTCAATCTCTAAAGTTCTTGCTTTGGTGACTCAAGAAGAAAGAGAGATTGGTTGGTTCTCTTCTTTAACCACTCAAGCACAAATTGCCTTTCATGTTAACAATCTCTCCAAGACCTCCAACTGATAACAAAGGCAAAAATGCAAAGAAAGATCGCCAAAATGCACTTATTACAATTTGCTTGGACACACAATTGACAAGTGCTATCGCATACATGGCTACCCCTGGTTATGGCACAAGCCGTGGTAGGACATCAAATTCTACCAACCTTGTTGCTGATACAAGACCTCTTGTATCAGATGATGTCATGTATGCTTGTTAACACCTTCTCAAATCCAACAATTGTTGGGTCTCCTACAATCTCATACTCAACCTTCAATGGATGGTAATAATCATACCAATCCTAGGTACAATTTTTAATGCTTCCACATCAAAATTCAATTTTAACTCTGATTCTTGGATCCTTGATAGTGGAGCAACATCACATGTAGCATGTTCTATGTCTTCTTTTTCTCATGTTAAACCTTTATCTAGTCACTATGTGAAATTACCTGATTCAACTTCATGTTCTAGTGCATGTAGTTGGTATTGTTACATTAGCTAATGACCTTGTGCTTCATAAGTTCTTTATATTCCACAATTTGATGTACACCTTTTATCTGTTCCTCATTATTAAAATTCTCTAATTTGTATGTAACTATCTTGTCTTCACATTTTTTTATTAAAGCCTAACTTCATTGAAGGTGATTGGGAAGGGTAAACTACAAGAAGGTTTATGTGTTTCAGCAACACAACACCACACAAAGCATAACCAATTTTGTCTCTAACAGGATTAATCATCTCAATTTTAATTCACATGGTCTTTGGCACTCTAGATTAAGATACATCTCAAATAAAGCTTTCATTTTCTTTCTAGCACCTTTGGTTTGACAAAACTCATGATGATTCACATTGTTCTATATGTCCCTTAGCTAAATTTCATAGGCTATATTTCATTTGCAATAATAACATATCTACTTCCCCATTTGATCTCATTCATTGTGACATTTGGGAACCTATTATGTACCTACATATAATGGAAAGAAATATTTCTTGAGCATAGTAGATGTTTGCACTCGTTTTTCTAGGATATACTTTTATCAAACAAATCAAATGTAGCTAATGCTTTGATAAGTTTCTTTAGTTTTGTTGAAACTCAGTTTCATGTTAAAATAAAAAATTTAAGATTAGACAATGCAAGGGAATTGGTCATTACTGATTCCTGCAGGCCAAAGGTGTCCTTCATCAATTTTCCTGCTCATATAGGCCACAACAAAATGCTGTGGTTGAAAGGAAACACCAACACTTACTCAATATAGCAAGAGCCTTATACTTCCAAGCAAAAGTGCAAATCTTTTCTAGGGAGAATGTATCTCCACAGTTGTTTTCCTCATCAATAGGACTCCTAGTCCACTTCTAAAATCCAAAACCCCATATGAATTACTATACGGAAGCCTCCCAACTACTCTCAACTTGAAGTATTTAGTTGTCTTGCATATGCAGCCACTACTCCATTACATAACCAAGTTTTCTTCATGAGTCAACCTTACTGTGTTTGTTGGATACCCTATTGGATACAAAGGATACAAACTATACAACTTGAAAAGCAAACAATTCATGATCTCCAAAGCTTTACCTTCGATGAGGATGTTATTCCCTTAAAAAATTCTTCCAACGATGCTCAAATATTGACCTCTTTGCTAATGTTCATCCCTAAACCACTACCCTTACCTCCAAATGTAAACCACCCTCCAGCCACCCAACCCTGAATAATTTCTTGACTACTCCTCAACAAATAATAACCTTAATACTCCTAACTAAACCCCAAACTCACCTTCAACCCTAACCCTTCTAAAACCTCCACCCAAAACATGAACTCAAATTATTTCAAACACTACACACCAGAAAATGAGCCCATCCTTGAACCTATCTATAAGAAGATCCACAAGACCCTCTAGACCACCATCACATTTACAAGACTATGAAGTTACCTATCCTATCACCAATTATGTCAATTACAACAAGTTGTCCCCATCATATTCTCAATTTATATGTCAGATTAACACCATTCAGAACCAATATACTATCACCAAGCTGTCAAAGCCCCTGAGTGGAGATAGGATATGGATAAAGAACTAAAGGCTTTGGAAGAAAATGACACATGGGAGTTAGTCAAGCCCTCTAACAAACACACCATTGGTTGTAAATGGGTTTATAAAGTCAAATATAAATTTGATGGAACTTTGGATAGATATAAAGCTCGCCTAGTTGCTAAAGGACACACACAACAAGCTTGGAATTGATTTTCAAGATACCTTTTCTCTTGTAGCTAAACTCACCATGTTAGAGTCCTTTTGTCTATTGCAAGTGTTAAATTGGAAACTCCTTCAACTTGATATAAACAACTATTTTCTTAATGGGGACTTATTTGAAGAAGTCAATATGGATTTACCACTGGGACATCCAAGTAAGGGGGAGGGACTAGTGTGCAAGCTAACCAAGTCTCTCTATGGCCTTTGTTAAGCCTCACGACAATGGTTTAACTTCTCATAAAATCTTGTTAACAATGGATTTACCCAATCAAAGAGTGATTATTCCCTTTTCTTATTTGGCTTGGGTGATAAAATTGCTTACCTTTTAGCATATGTTCATGAAATCATTATAGCCAACGCCTCTAACGAAGTTCTCAAGCATACAACATAAACTACAAGCTTTTTTCAAACTCAAAGTATTAGGTGATCTCAACTACTTTCTTGGACTTGAACTAGCAAGATCCAACAAAGGCATTTACCTTTCACAAAGGAAATACACTCTATCCTTGCTTGAAGATACATGCTTCATATCTAGCAAACCAGCAACTCTCCCAATGGATCCAAATCTAAAGCTAAATGTAGTAGATGGTGAACTCTTAGATGACCCTTCTCTCTATAGGAGGCTCATAAGGCTCATGTATTTAACTATCTCCAGGCCTGACATTACCTTCTAGTAACTAAATTAGCTCAATACATGTCATAGCCATGACAACCTCACCTTGATGCACTTCATCACTTACTTAAATATCTTAAATCCTCACCTTAGGACCCGCTCTGCCTTGACACTCAAAGATCAACCTTAGGGTATGGATGTTTCTAGGAGAATCACTAATTTGCTAGAAAAGCAAGAAACAACCCATAGTCTCTCGCAACTCCGTAAAGCTGAATATCGAGCTTTAGCAAATGCCATAAGTGAAGTCACACGGAGAACTTCTAAAATTCTTTTCAGTTAAGATTGACTCTACAAGAATGTTTTGTGATGGCACTCCATCCATCTCCAACAATGCCGCTTTTCACAAAAGATCAAAACACGTGGAATTGACTCCACTATAAAGAAAAAGTAAATTCTGATTAATAAAGCTAATCCATGTTCTCCACAAAGCATCAACTCAGATCTCTTCACTAAGCCTATTGCAGGCTCAATTTAGGAATCTAATGACCAAGTTGTGCATCCTCAACATCTATGCTACAACTTGAGGGGAGTATTGAGATATATGTGAAAATTATTTCATTAATAATTAGTTAGTTACTTACTTCAGTTTCATTAATGATTAGTTAGTTACTTACCCAGTTTGTTACTTCTTTAATCCCTCATTCACCCATGTATATATAAAGACAACCAACACCCTTGTAATAGCACTTTTACATTCATAAATGAGAATTCAGTTTACATCGTTTTCACTTTAATATAGACGTAAACTAGTCGGAAAGCAAAATTGATTTTGCTAAAAGCCACCTAAACATATGGACACTACTTTCAAGACAATTTCAAACTCCAAAATTGATTTTGGAATGCCAACGTGCATTCAAAGTTCAAACAAACTAGTGACGCGTTTGAATGAAATTTTTTTAGGTGAAAATTATTTTTTCACCAAAGAAATCACTTTTTACTTATTTGGATAATTTTAAAAAATAATTAAAATATTAAAAAATCAGTTTTTAACTTGTTTGTAAAAATTAAGAATAGTTTCTAGAAAAAAAAATTAATTTTCAGCATTTTTTTAATTATATATAAAACTTAAATTTGGTAATAATTTTTTAAAAAACTTGGAATATACACACAAATTAGATAGAATTATCAGATAAACGTTAATTTTTCATCTAATTACACGAGACACTTGTAAATTAAGAGGAGAATTTAGAAACCAAACTCAAATATTATGACGTACATAAATGAAGGATAAATAGGACTGTGATCCCTTAACTAATCACCTTTTTTTGTTACAAGAGAAAGGAAACAAACAAGATCAGATAAACCAAACTCACATAAATCTACACCCAATAATGTCCTCATGTAGTCCATGCAATAGCTCATGAGGAGGGTCAGTCAGGAAGTACAGGACCCAACACTACCTTTCTTAACCATTAAATCCGCACAATGATTTGCTTCATGCAAAACGTAGGTGATGGTTATAACCCAATCTCGAGTCATCAAGGAACTATTGTTTGCAAGGAGGATAGCACACATATGGTGGCTATCCCATCTCCCATCTGCAATAAGTGTAACCGCATAAAGAGAATCACTTCGCACCAAATGTAATGGAAGCCAATGTCCCAAGCAAGTAGCAATTCGTATCTAATTTCCCAAAGTTCAAAACAAAATAGAGACATTCCCAAGGAAACTAGAAAATCCACCATGCTAGCCCCCATAATCATCCCTAAAAACACGTTCTAAGCCAGAGCTTCAACATTAATGAATTCCGATTTCCATCGTTTTCATCTTCATCACTCCATTATTTGTTTCTGCCACCAAACTTCCCGGGTATTGTTTGCGCGTTGTTACACCTAGATAAATTAGCGACACTCCTAATTAAAGAAACAACATTGGACAAAATATAATTGCTGAAAGATCTACCGCAGCACCAACTAATTGTGCCTTCTCCAAACCCATCACAAAGTAACAACAAAGTTAATATTAAAATAATTTCATATGTGATGCCCCAACCATGTATCTAAATCCTCGAGGAAGAAGTTGTTATCTAAACCAAATCCCAAAGAGCACCAAATCTCACAGGAATCACAACAATCCCAAACACAATGAATGATGTCCTAATCTGCATGACAACAAGAGCACATAGGTGAGGAAGCAACATGGCGTTGAAAGCGAAATTTATTAGTAGGTACAGACCGTGCTTGATTTGCCAAATAAGAAGGCGAAACTTTTCAGGAACATTTAACTTACAAATTTTGGCCACAAGGAATCATCTTCTGTCACAACATTACGCCTTAGTAGCCAAGCATAACCACCCGCGACATATAAACATTGGATTCCTGCACCTTCCAAACCTAGGTAGGATCGCAAGACCCACAAAAAGAAAGTGATCATTGTTGAAGGAACCTTAATTGATCACCTAATGACAAGTATCTAATATCCCATTAAATTAAGAAAAGTTGTAATGGGTCGGCTATTCATGCAACATGGGCTTGGTCTTTATCCGTCAGGCAAACAATATTGCATAAGCTGGATGATAACTCTTAACTCCTCAGACCAAAAAAAGAAAAATTGTCATGCTTAAAGTCACGCAGCAACATGACCAACATCAGGCTATAACGTGAAGGCACGGATTTGACATTTGGACTAGGCTATGTACTTTCCAAGTGCATCCAACTTTTGGTAATTTTAAGGTCTCTTTTGCATGAAAATTGGCATCATTCTCTGCACATGATTCAACCTAACCTAATTGGGAAAGTTGAGCACAAATCTTGGAGACTCAGGAACATTGGAGGCTAAGGAGGAGGAAGAGATTCTTATGTAGAGTCTTCAATATCCATTGATCTTCTTCTTTGATCATGAGTTCTTTCATTCCTATTTCTTTTTTTTTTTTTTCTCAATCTTAATGATGTGTAAATAAAACCCTTTGTTAAAATGATTTATGAATCTTACTTGTTTGAAATTATGTTGATATGAATGAATGTTATGTCTTTTTTTCATGTCCAATATTGAGTGTTACAATTGTTCTTTATGATCTTGAATTGATTAGCCACCAATTTGGGATACTAGGAACTTATGCTAATTTGAGAAAATGTATATGATTCTAGCTCGTAAATTGTTATGAATTGAATAATACCTAGAGACAATTAACGTGATTCATGTGGGAATTAAGACTTAAGCATTTCATATCACTCTAATTGGATTTTAATATGCTAAGAGATTAAGTATTGAATTCTAATTGAGTAGAATTAAGTGAGATTGAGAAAGACTTTTAATTGCATTTTTTATCCTACAATCACTTAATTGAATTTGAACTAACACTTACTGGATTTCATATCACATAGTAGATTTAAGTCGGTGAAGTAAATCACCTAGGACTTTAATCTATCAAATTTAATCTTTTCTTGCATTATTTTAGTTATCCATTCATCATTTTCGGATTGTTCAACTTACTTTTCCAATTAATTGAAATAGGTACTTGATCTACTTCTTTGGGTTCAACATCCCAATCTTCACTATTACATTACTTGTACGACACAGGATACTTATTGTTAGTTACTCCATCGTGAAGTGCATAACTGAACTTGATGTATGACTGGGAAAAAATGGGCTTATTAGGAAAGGTTCCGTCACAAACATTCTCTTTTTTTTTATCACTAGATTACACAAAAAAAAAAACTATAACTAATGGATTTTTCTAATCCAGTGGTAAAAGCATTAGAAAAAAAAAAAATCCAATGGTAAAAGTGCAAGCTATCAGCATTGAACCCTTACATGTCGAGGATAAAACGGCCTTTTGGTTTGGCCATTTTCGTTTTCATTTTCATTGAAAATAAGAGACACAAGTGAAAATATGTTTGGTTTCATTTCATTGAAAATATATTTAGGAAATATTTTTTGAAATGGGTGAAAATATGAAAACATCAAATTGTTGTTTCCGGTATTTTTTTGACAAATTATAAAATAGACTTTAAA
Source organism: Dalbergia oliveri (assembly GCA_030441495.1). Taxonomy (NCBI): domain Eukaryota; kingdom Viridiplantae; phylum Streptophyta; class Magnoliopsida; order Fabales; family Fabaceae; genus Dalbergia; species Dalbergia oliveri. The sequence continues at coordinate 16,299,359 of JAMLFY010000013.1, read as the reverse complement.
TGTATGGGTTCATCATGAACCTAAAAATAAAAGGTGCATCGTTAAATTCATTGTGTTTTCTTTATCATATGATGAAAATATTTTCAAATGAAAACGTGGTGGTAAGATTGTAAATGAAAGAAAGTCTATTTTATTTTGCTCAACGTAACTTGTTCGATCCTGCGCAAATCAACATTTCTCAATTGAAGTGTTCAATCATGAGCCATAATGGAAGCACAATTCACCACGTGTTGAACATCCATGATGTTTCACTCATTCTTTCATGTTAAAATTATTTTATTAAATTCAATATTTTATATCTGAAAAATATTATTGTTTATTATTATTGATAAAAGCTCAATAAATTCATTTATATCGGTTATGACATTTTTATTGACCTGAATTTGCATTTTTTTTATTACACCTGCATTTAAATAAAGGGGCATATTATATAATTTGGCTGAAGGAATATATTATATAACATTCACATTACTATAATAAATATTTTTGTATTTAAAATATAAAATTTGAAATAATAAATTTTTATAGTTTCTGGTAGAGTGATAGGTTAAAGTGGAATAATATCATAATTAATAATAACACTAATTATTATTTGGTATAATTGTTTTTTAAATCAAGTATGTTTTAGACAAATTTTGTCATCATTAGAAATGTTTTATTAGAACCAAACATTTGTATGCATAAGTTTAAATTATTCTATTATTTAATAACGAACTAGTTTATTACTAGCGCGATGCACGGAATAATTAATAATAAAAATTTTATTGAATATTAAATCTATTTATCTAAATTTAAAAAGTCATACTTCATGTAATTATACAATAAATAAATTATTACATTTTTTAAATAAACATATGAATTTTTATTAATTTCTATCCTATAAAATAAAATGCAATATAAATAAATAGAAAAAGTGGAGTATATAGTAAATATAGTATGCTTGAGTAGATCGGTTAATGTTTTGAAAATAAGAATAGTCAATCTGGATAGAAATATATTACTATAAATAGGCATTATAATTAATTAACCAAAAATTGAAATCAAGTATAATCAATTAGATTTAGCATTATAGATAGATATTCCCTAAATAAATAACTTCAATAAAAAAAGCTTTAATTTTATATCTAAATATATAACTCAAAAATTACTGATCAAAATGAAGTCAACTGAAATCAATTGTAATTAATTACATTTATTATTATAATTATTATAACTAGTATTTTTTATAAATTAAAAACCTAACAAAAATATTGTTCATAAAAAACAAATAACATGACTAAAAATTACTAATGAGGTAATATCAATTTCAACTTTAAAAATTTAAAAATGTTCAAATATATAAAAAAAGGAAAAAGATTATTGTTACAAAACACTTTTCGTGATTTTCATATGAGTGTTTAGTTGCTTTGTTTTGTGTCATTTCCTTTTTTTTTATCATATTTTTGGTCAAGTGCACAAAAATTTTTTGCCAAATCAAATTCACTGTTTTTTATACTCATCCTATTCAAGTCATTTAGCACCTCTAATAAAAAAAATAACATATTATTCAATTAGTTATTTGAGTTAATAGGAAAATATGAATCATAATTAGCAATAAATTATAATTAATAATTAATTTATTACAATTGCTATGATTGATAAATTTTCTGAATAAATAACCTTAACAAAAAAGTGTTCACATTTAATTTTCAAAAAAATATCTAATTTATATTTTTGAAATCCTATTTCAAATATTAGTTTTAAAGCTAATATCCAGCTTAAAACAATTAGTATATCTGATTTAAATGAAAATTAGAAATCGTGATTGATAATCAAATTAAATCAAAATTAACTACAATAAATTATATTTATTGTTATAATTAGTATATTCCCTTAATAAATATCTTGACCCAAAAAAATTTATATGCAATGTAAATAAATAAGTTAAAAAAATTAATAATCAAAATGGTCAATTTAAATCAATTATACTAATTAATTATACTTATTATTATAATAATTATAATTGGTATTTTCTATAAGTTAAAACCATATTGGTCATATCAAATCAAAATTAAAAGTATGATTGAAAATTATTAATGTTGTAATCTAACTTCAAATTCAAAAAATTTTAACTGCTAAAATCTATAAAAAAAAAACATATTTCTCAACTAATTATTTTATTCAATTAGAAATTATGAATAATAATTTATAATAAATTAAAAATAATTTTATTTATTAAAATTATTATCATAATTATAATTGATACATCCTCTAAATAAATAACCCAAACAAAAAAAGTGTTCATGTTTAATTTTTTTTTTAAATGTGTTCAATAATTTTTCAAATTCTATTTAAAATAGTAGTTGAAAAATTAATATCTATCTGTAATAAAAATTAATATATTTGATTTAATAAAAAAAATTAGGATTCATGCTTGAGGATCAAATCCAAATCAACAACAATTAACTATATTTACTTCAAAATTAGTATACTACCAATATATGTTAAGTAAAAAAAATTATTTCTAACTAAATAAGGGAAAAATTAATAATAAATTCAAAGTCCATTAAAATCAATTATATTAATTATATTTATTATTAAAATTATTACAATTATTATTTCATATAAATTAAAAACCTAACTAAAAAAAATTTTCATAGCAAAATGAATAACATGAACAAAAATAACCATTGATTTAATCTCAATTTGAAAAATTTAAAAATGTTCAAATCTACAAAAGTTAACATTACTCAACCAATTATCTAATTTAATAAAAAACTATGAATCATGGTTGGAAGTAAAGTATGAATGATAATTAATTATGCTTGTTATAATTACTACAATTTGACATATTCTCTATATAAATAACCCAAGCAAAAAAATGTAGATGTCTATGTATAATTAATATAATTGATATATTCTCTAAATAAATAACTTAATAAAAATGTTCATTTTAATTTTTTAAAAAATTATTATCTTAATTTTTCAAATCCTATTTCAAATATTACTCTTTAAAACTAATATGTAACTTAAAAGAAATTATATTTGATTTAATAAAAAATTAGGAATTATAATTAATAATTGAATTAGAATCAAGTATAATTAATTATATTTATTATTGTAATTATTTTATTTGGTATTCCTTGTAACTTAAAAACCACCGATAAAAATCTAAAACTTAACTAAAAAATTATTTCAACACTACAAAATTATTATCTTGACTTGTCTTGGAGGTCGATTATCATCACCCATTTGCTGGTCAAATTGCTGCAAGGAGATTGTGAATTTGGTGGAGGGTTATACACCTTAAGATTCTGCATTTAAAAGGAACGTAGATAAATTAATACTAAAAAATTTAATTAGTATAATATATAATAAAAAATTGCATAACATCTTATATGCCATATCACTACCAATTTCGTGGAATTGATCATAGTACAAAAATTATAAGCAATTAATTCGTATTAAGTAGAACTTTCTTTTAAAGCCAAAAAAATGATTGATGTAATGTAACAAATTTGTTTGTACATAATAATAAAATATGAGTACAAACAAACATTAAAGCATAAAAATAAAGAAGTCAAATTTATTTTTTGTAAAACATCTTACCTCATATTGCCATGGAAATTGCTTGCTCAAAAAAATAAAGAAAGAAAAAATCCAAAACCTCAAAATCCAAGTAAAAGTGTTACATTGGAATAATCTAGAAATTGCTTGAAAAAATATGAAACAATAGCTTTAACTTCTCTGTATCAAGATGCACAATAGCTAGAAAACAACTGAAGCCTAAATATGCAGAAAAAATATGAAAAGCCAAGGAGAAAAGTAAGAAAAAAGAATAATAATGACAATAGAAGTGATTAGTTTAACAAGTATAGACAACTTACCACTGATATATATCTAACAACGTTACAATGGAAGATAATGAAACAAAGAAGAGAGAGGGAGAATTAGCACCACGGAAGAGAAATTAGACCTTGAAATTAAATTAAAAAAATATTAAAATAACAGTGAAAGGAAAATATCTTACCAATGAACACAATAGGAAAAAAAAAGTGAAAAGAAGGTGAATGAAGGTAGAGGATAAAAACCAAATGGCGATGTACATCTTCGAGGTTTGAAAAAAAAACCTTTGTAACAAACGAAGTAGAAAAATATTTTAGGAACAATACTAAGAACATGATTGATAGCAGAATAGAAAAAGAAAAACCTCATAAGCAAGACTCTAAAGATAAAACTATTACCATTAACCCATAAGTAAGACAAACATTTTCTTTTCTAGATAATATATACAATGACTAGAATGGCTGAATTAATCAATTAAGAATTCCATTGATTGATCAATTTAGGAAATAAATATACTTTGATTCGATTGTGAATGAAAGATTTGTTCCAAAAAAATCCTCTTTTGTTTTAAATAGCATTTCTGTAAAAAAAAAAAAAACCGATTTATTTGGAAAATATATTCTTGTTAAGAAAATAAATCTCGTTTTTATATATGAATTTTATTTTTATAGGTAAAAGTCAATCCATTCCAGCATATAACCATACTATACAATAGTTTTTTTTTTATCTTTTGAAAATCAAAATTATTAATAGCATTAAATATTGTCGTATTCTTTTACATCTTTTAGGCTCATAAATGAATCCTTAATTGTTGGTAATTAGAATGACCAAATTAAGTGTCTAATAAAATCTATCAATTAGGTGAAATCCAATACTAATACTAATCATTTACATTTTAAAATATGGTTTAATTAAAAATATTTTAATGCAAATTATTTGCATCCTATTACTATAAATCAAAATGATATTTTTATCATGAAAGGATTTTATTAACAATATTTCAAAATTTTACTAATATTTGAATCTTATTCCTATAAAAAAATCTAATTTTATTAAAAAATCTTAATATTTTCCTATAAACAAATTAGATTTATTTGAAAATATATTTTAATAATTTTTAATATTTTTACTAACATTTGAGTCAAAATAAGATTTTATTAAAAAATAATATTTGAATCTTATTCCTATAAAAAAATCTGATTCATTTAAAAATTAGATTCATATTAAATTAAATATAGTTTATGATTTTTTTTATTAAAACATTGAATCCTATTGCCATAAAAACTAACTCAATTAATATCTTTTCATAAAATAATATTTGAATCATATTCCTATAAAAAAAAATCTGATTCATTTGAAAATCAGATTCATATTAAATTAAATATTTAGTATGTCATATTTTTATTACAAAATCTAAATCTTATTCTTATAAAAACTGACACAATTAATATTTTTTTATGGGAGGGAAATTAAATGATTTGGTTAAATAATATGTCAATCATTATATTTTTTTCAAAATCCAATTTTAAAATTATATATATGATATATGCTATGTTATATAATTTTATTATATTATATTTGGTTTTGAAAATTGCATTTTAGAAACAGAAAAGTCAAACATATTTTTATTGTGTTTAAACATGCAGTGAAATAATACTCATTATAGTGTTTAAATATTTATCCATTACACAAGATAATAATTTATAATTATAATAGAAATAACTCAAAATGAGAAATTTATTTTATTCTTAGTTTTAATATGTTATGGAGTTATTTTAGGTTTTTATAATTTTTTTTAGTAGAATTTTTTTATTGACAATTTTTTTAGTAGATGAGCCAATGCAAATAAAATAATTTAATTTATTATTTAATAACAAATATAATATTATTATCTTAAATTTAATTTTGAAAAGAGACAAAATAAAAATATCTTTATTATTTTCACTTTCTAAAAATAGAATCTACTTTTTTAAACCAAACACATTTCTAAATTTTAAAAATCTAAAAATAAAATTCCTTTTCAAAAAATGAAAACAAAAAATTAAAAAATGACATATCTTCACAAATCAAACGTACTCTTAGATCGGGGAAAACGCTACAAATCAAAATGCAATGACCTGAAAAAAAAAAAAAATGCATTGACCTGGTTGACTAGGAAAATCTCGATCTAAATAAGTTAACGTAGGAAAATGCAACACTGTCACCGGTGGTTGTCATATTGCACTTTGAACAGAATGGAATCTATCGACCTTGACTAAAGTGATGAAATTTTTTTCCTCAAAAAATAAGTTGATGAAAATTTCTAGTGTAATTAACATAAATCATCCTTAAAATTTTATTAAATTGCACTCTATCTTATTCTTTCTCAATTAAATCATCTTATTTGCATAACTTTTCAAATTACAGAAATAAAACCTAATCACTTTTATTGATATAACAATATATAATTGAATGATAATATAAAAAGATTTTACATTATTGTATAAAACTTAAACTCATGATACTTTTATTAAGGAAGTTGCATGGAACTTAGTTATGAACAATACTCCGTCGAACTTGACCAAAGTTGATTTGGAAAATTTAGGCACCGCCATACGGCCATACCCTTGATCCACGGGAAAAGCCAAAATCTTGTTTGGAATCTTACGAAAGAGAACAAAAAAAAAAAGATTGATTTGATTTCACCTTAAGTAAATTAAATTTAGTTAGTTTTGATTTATTTAATTTAACTTTTCAAATCGATATTTTATAAGTAAAGTCAATTGAACTTTTCTTTGAAATTTATTAACAAAAAAAATCTGTTGTATTTTATTTTATTAAATAAGTAATTGGTAAAAGCAGTCATTTAAATTAAATCAACTCTCACATTAAAATCTAATATATTTGATAGAATTCATAAAACAATTATTATTGATAAAATAATTTTATTTTTAAAACGTTAAACATGTTTATTTTATTTTGTATCATTATATATGCACGGATGTACCATTATATTATATAATTATAGAGATGTCAATTAGATCCACACTATTTGGTTTTTTTTGGTCGAAGCCCACACTAGCAGGGTCTACCCATGGATTAGTCCACAACCAAAAAAATTCACAAGGCCAAAAGCGTAAATGGACCAGGGTTAGACCCCACTTACCAAAAAATTTATATTTTACAAATGTTTTAATTGGCTAGCCCTAGCCTTGATCCACATTATAGACTAGCCTTTACCCACCTAGTTGGGCTAGGAATAAGCTATAGATGGGTTAGGGTAGCCCATCTGTTGGATGGATGAAAATTGATTAATGGGGTGCCCCTCCTTTTGTCTTTGTTTGATATATCTGTAAAAAACATAACATGCATGAAAATCAATACAAAAATATATGACAAATACAAACACACATGATGCATTAAGTATGAGATAAAACACATCATATTTAATTTGAAGGTTGAGGGATATCTTATCACTTTCAGACTCAACATCATCCTCAAATTCATCCTTTGTGCCACTATAATTACTTTGATTATTTGTTCTCATTAATTGATTACTTGATTGCCTCAATCAGAACGTAGAGCTACATGATATTTCTATTTCGACAACTATTCGAGAAGAGATTAGATCATTCCCTTGATAAGTATCGTCAAGTAGTTTGTCAACCTCAACTCGACCCTTGGTTTTGATAACCAACTTCCAATTGGACTTACAATTTCCAAGGTTTGGTGCATAATATATCTATTTTGCATTTTGGTCAACAATGAAAGGATCATATACATCATATTTTTTTGTATGATTTACCTTAGTAATTTTATATTGGCTATGTAGCCATGTTCTCTCAAGGTATCTTAGGTCGTACCAATCACAATTGAATAATACTACCATTTTTTTTAGGCTTGTCACCCATATAATTAACCTTGAGTATTTCTCTAAGCACTGTATACTAATCACCTTCCCCACTACCTTATCTCTTCTGATACAAACCCCACTATTGTCTGTTCTTTCTTCCCATTCAAATATATGAAATTTATATCCGTTCACATGATATATAGGCCAACTAATTGCTTTATTAATTGTCTATAATGTTTGTATGACCAAGCACCTATGAGTAGTTGAAATTCGAACATCAAGATACAAGATGACAACTAATTAAAACAAGAGAATGCTTTTAGATTGAATTATCACTTGTTAGCTAAGTTAGGATTTGAACCATGCTTGGAATTGTTTTAGGGTATGTTTAGCATTAACTTGTTCAAAATACCTTTAAACATTGTAAGTGAAATAAGATTTGATTTATGAGATAATATTAATAATTGAAAGTGATTGGTGGATGTCACTTATGTTTTGAATGGCTGCACTTCATTGCAATTTATCAAAATTTGCAAATGGACAACATGTTTTTCTTTTTTGATAGCCAATGGTCGTGGGTTTCCTAGCAGGACAACTAGGTTGATTGAATACATTCAATGTAGGCTGAATTGAATTGTCATTCTCGTCATCATTTTGATCTGCCCTTGTTCTTCTAGGTTGAACATGTGGCTTAGTAATAGGAGCAAAAGAAAGACATTTCCTTGGAGATATATGCCTCACATATGGATCCTTATATTGGAGCCATATATTTTATAGTTCTTTGAAGCATTCCATGCTCCTTTCAAATGGATACATTCATTTGTACAATGCACACACCCATATTTCATGTGCCAAATCTCTAAAATATTCACTCAACTCAGTCAATGACTTTCAAATAGGGGGAGGTAATTTTTTAAATGCATTAGGAAGTAAGCACTACATAAATACATGACAATCATGACTCTTAATTCCAAAAAAATTTCCTTGTGCAACATTCATGCATCTACCCATGTTTGAAGCATAACCATCATATATCTTCAACTTTTGTACCATCTATGTACACATGTGGTTTTTGCATGGAGGTTAATGTATAACTAGCCTTCAGCTTAAACACACGACTATCCCTCAATTCCTATAAACTCAATTTAGACCACCTAGATACTCTGCCAAATCTAACCTTGTTTTCTCATTGTCTTTGGTTCTATTAGTGTCCATCACAATACTCATGATGTTGACAAATATTTTTTTTTCAACATGCATTATATCAATACAATGACAAACTGGGTTATCCTCACCCAATAGGACAACACCCAAAATAGTCTATTTGGTCCAATTATGATCTACCACATATCATGGCAATCTTATGAACTTACCTCTTCAACTATCTTTGAAAGCCTTCTAACTCTTTACCAAACTTGGAGATTGCTTAGCCTAAGTGAAGGCTCATAATCCTTGACCTTGTTCTTTCTAAATTCAAACTTATTATCAATATTAAGGGTCAAGGTCCAAAAACATTCTATAACAATCAAATGATGAATTTCTCCCACCAAAATTTCAATGTGAATGCCTTTGTATCCTCCATACAAATTGGACATGTCAATTTCCCCTGCATCATGTACATTACAACATTCCAAGGCTGAAAAATTATTAATAGTCCACATCAATATTGTCTTTAGAATGAAATTTTATTTAATAAAAATATCATAAGTCACTATACTCGCATACCATAGCTCTTTGAGTTCATCAATCAAGGTTTGAGGTAGACATCAATTGGCTTTTTAATTTTGGGATTATCAGGGCTAGGGATTGTAGGTTAAGAACATGCAAGGACCTAGATAGGGTTTCCTAAACTAGTTATTGTGAGAAAATCCATCTGGACAAAGTCTCAACCCAATATTTTGAGATCAATAGCAAAATTAGGACAAGTTTGGTCAAAGTGTTGATAGACTTCATCACGAGAAGGGTGGGTCATTACACCATCATTTCTCTTGTTCTCAAAATGCTACCTCATGTGAGGTTCAGAACTCATAAAAGCATTCAAGCTTTTTAACATTGGAATTAGAGACAAATAATGCATTATTTTATGAAGAACATTTGTATACCTTTCATTTCCAGAATCTCTTGGGTTTGAACCTATAACATCCCTAGTTTTCCCTTACATTAATTACCTTATTTTTATGCGTTATTAGAATATATAATTAATAAATTAATCAAATATTAATTTAATAAATGAGTAAAAGCTTAGTTAATTAGGAAAATTCAATAGAAAAGTCAACCCAATTAGATGAAGGATAAAAAGGTAATTTTAAATATTTAATAAGTTTATTAATTTTAAGAATCATAATATATAATTCTAAAATCACGTTTTGCAAGAAAAGAAATCGATAACGTGTCATTCAACCGTGCATTTAATTTCCCGTCCATAAAAAGCCAATAAATGTAGCAATTATTATGGCAAGCAATTAATTTAGTAATAATTGACAATTAATAATTATAATCGCACTTTATATTAGTCATCTTCTTCTCCAGTCTTGGTATAGTGTTAATTTAAGATTCATTTATTTATTTTATATCGTTTCTATTTGTCCTCACTGTTTTTATACAATTCACTTTTACTCATTATTCCATATCTTACCTTTCATCTTCTTTCTTTCCATTTTAGCAATGATGACTTAGAATCGATGAAATCCTACAAATGAACTCATTAAAGAAATGGACTTACACTTTTATTATGGTTGTTTATAACATGAGAACTTTTCAAGTTGCAATTGAGAAGATCTGATGTGTTGTTGTTTATGCTTTGATTTTGAAGCTCTTTGTTGATTTTTATTCAAATTTTTATTTCATCTTTTATAGTGCAGGATAAATGATTTATTTTAGTTGATTTTGTTGTTTAATAAGTTATTTTTCCTTTTTATTTAACTAATGGTTTGCCTTATTGGTTGTTGATACAGTTCTCATTTTTATGCATTATTTTCATGGACAAGTTTATTTTTTTGTCAACCAATGTTGTAGATGGTTTAATTTCAAATTCATGGGATTGATTACTGTTATTTATTTTAGATCCTCCTATTTCATGAAATTGATTATTCATATGAAATATACATTTTTTTACACAAAAATATTTGATAAAGGATTGGAAAAAATCAATTAGATTATTTTGTTCAAATTATTTTATTTAGAGAATGTATCAATTATAGTAATTGCAACAGGTAAAGCTGATTATCCTTTGTTGCAAATCGTGTAGAATAGTTTTTGATTAAATCATTTTTTCAGAGAATATAATGTGTAAGTTTTTTAGATTTGAAACTTTTTAAAACTTTCAATTTGAAATTGATATTAAATAATTTTTAATCAAATAAATAATTGATTAATTAGACTTGATTCAAATAAGAAACAATATTTTTGGAGTTATTTGTTCAGAGAATGTATCATAATAATTCTAATCAATATAATTAAGTATATTTTATAACCAATCATTATTCATAATTTTTTTACTAAATATTTTATTTTATGGAATATAATGTTATTTCTTTTAGGTTTGATTATTTTCAATTGTTTGAGTTTAAAATGTGATTAAATTATGAGTAATAATAAATATAGTTGATTGATTATTTTTTCAAATTATTTTTTGGGAATGCATCATTTAAAATAATTGTAATAAATATAATTAATATTCATATTTTATTAAATATTTTTACAAATAATATGATATTGATATTTTTTTAGATTTGAGATTAAGTCATTAATAATAATAAATATAGTTGATTGATTATACTTTATACTTGATTCCAATTTTATTAGCAATCATGATTCTTTAATTTTTGTGAAATCAGATATATTAATTTCCTCTTAGAACACATATTTGCTTTAAAGAATAATATTTGAAATAGGACATGAAAAAGTTAAACTAAATTTTTTTAGGATCATTTGTTTAGAGAGCGTATCAATTATAATTATTATAATAAGTATAGTTAATTATATTCTATTATAAATTGTGCATAATAATTCTTGATTAAGCCATTTTTTAGAAAATATAACATGTTATTTTTCTATATTTGAACATTTTCCTATGATTTCCTATAGTAAAAGCTAAAAAAAGCAAAACGTGTAAATAATGTCTTTCACATTTTGAATTCGTAAATTATGTTTTAATTTATTTTATAAGGGTAAAATTCCATAATGAAGAGGATTGTGGGTACAATAAATATCCTAGTACCCAACTTTCTTCTCATTTTGCCCTTACAACTCCCCTCTTCCAAATTTTTTTTTTTTATTTCTCTTTCAACTCTTATTTTCATTTTAAGCAATAATTTTTTTTAAAAAATAATATATTATTTAATATCTATATAAAATTTTTATATTGAATAATGATCTAACTGTACTAAACCTTGTGGTTTGCATCTATCCTCTGGAAAGAGAAATATTAAAACAGTGACATAAAAAAAAGGCAAAAAAATATGCATTTAAGGTTAGTTTAGATGATCTTTTAAAAAAAAATTCAATTAATCTTTTTAAATAAGATCTTTTATCAATTTATGTTTGGATATAATATTAAATAATTTTTTTAGAAGAGAAAAATTTTAGCTTTTCAAAAAGGATTTATTTTTTAGTAATTCTACTTTTACTTAAAAATTTTATCCAAATATACAAAAAAAACACAAAATGATCTTGACATCAAAACGAGCTTTTCATCTGAATTGAATAATCAAAAAACGGTTGGCATCAAATTGTCAAAGTATTATACTTGAGATTTAAAAAGTTAATTTTTTATTAAAAAAAGAAGTAAGCTTAAAATTTTAAACACTAGAGGAACAATTTAATATATTGTTAATATATATATATATATATATAAGAATAAAAACACGGACTATTCTACAACAGCCCAATGTACTGCAATATTAGGAAAGCAATTTATGGTTTCACGCATCACTTTGAGCATGCCATATCTTAACCATTATCACTTTCATATATTAATTTATTATTAGACCGTAAGATCTGCGGGTGCCGGTAAAAATAACATTTCTTTAAGAAGAGAGGAGAAACAGTACAAAAAAAAAAAAGAGTACAGAAAGATTCCAACCCGTGAACACTACGTCGCTTCTGTCTTCAAGTCAACCCCTATCTGATCACACGTCAAAAGCCCCGGGAAGAAAACAAGTAATGCCATAATTAGGTTCACATGGCCGTGGGATTGTTTCCGCGCGCGCGCCAGAATTAGTGTGGAATAAATGATGGAATAGTATTGCTCTTCCCTGTCACAGATAGCGCCTCACAGCTCACTATGTAAATAATTTCTCGGAGAAAAAAAAAAAATGCTTGGCTCACCTTGGACCAACAAAATGTTTGATTATTAGTTCGCCTCACTTTTCTAATTCTCTGGTACCACTCCTTTGCGAACACAGCCTCATTCATATCCAAAACCTTCAACTTTCCTATAACATTTTTGCTTCTAATTCGATGGGAAGGACAACCATAAGCATAATGATTTTAAGGCTCCTTGTTGTCATAATCATTTTCATCATATCTAAAACCACTGCCAGCGTGACTTCTCAACAATTCGAGTACTTCTGCGATGCAACCAACGACAGAGGTAACTACACAGCCAACAGCACCTACCATACCAACCTCGACACCCTCTTGTCCAATCTCGTATCCAACACAGAAATCAGCTACGGTTTCTACAATTTCTCGTACGGCCAAAACAACGACAAAGTAAACGCCATTGGGCTGTGCAGAGGAGACATCGAGCCGGATGAGTGCCGGAGTTGTCTGAATGACTCCAGAGCCAATCTCACACAGCTTTGTCCAAACCGCAAGGAGGCAATTGGTTGGTACTTTGGTAGCTATATATGATCCAAAAATTACTTTAAAATTGGTGCGGCATAGTATTAGTATTCAATACCAATATTAATAGAATACTAGTTCTTAAGTACTTCATTGATTTATTAATTGACACATAGTTTTGCCATTATCGTCTCCATTCTCTACATTTTTAATACATAGCTGATTTGTCAATTAATAAAGGAGAATAAATATTTTATTCTAAGACCATTAGAATTTCTTATATTAATAGTACTTCTACATTCATATTATTGTTTTTGGTATGAGTAATGTTAGTCTATCATATAAAAGTAAGTGTTACAATTGAGCATCACTTTATGACTGACGCCACTATCATATCCAGATCATAAAATAGATGTTTTAATGGGACTTACTTTTGATGTTAGAATAGTATTACTTGTGTGGTAATCTCTAAAAAAAAAACAAGATATCTTCTATCTTTAATGTTTTATTATTGACTAAACTATTAATTTGGTCTTTAAAGATACATATGACATTAGTTTAATCTCTCAAAAATACATATGACATAAGCTTAATCCTTCAAAGATTTTTGGCATCAGTTTTTCCTCCAAGATAAATGTGATATCATTTTGGTCACTTGAAAATCATATTACCTCTATTTGATCCTCCATTAGTCATAATTTGTTGAACTTATTTGATATTATTACATGCATATTTCAAAAACTAAAGTAATGATATATATACTTTTTATGGACTAAACTGATATAAAAATTCTTTTGGGGATTAAACGGACATCACATGCATTTTTTAGAAATTGAATTGATATTAAAAATTTTAAGGACTAAACTAATGTTATATGTATTTTTATGGGATCAAATTGGTAGTTTAATCTTTATTATTGAAAAATTCAAGATAGAAATTTAAGTTTTAACTTTTAATTATTAATTATTATCTTCTAATTAATTAGAATATATATATATATATATATAATATATATATTTTAAAATGTTTTATTAGTGCTTATATTTTATTATATAATTATAATGTTTTATTTAATGCAAATTACAATTCTCTTATCTTAAATTTTTATTACATTATAGGCATAGCAAATTATATTTAATCCTCATACACATATCCATACAACATAGAGGTTGGTACAATGATGAGATATGCATGTTGCGCTACTCTGACCGGGCCATATTTGGGGCCATGGAAATTGGACCCGCTTATTATAAGCGCAACGAAAACAATGCAACAAACTTGGTTCAGTTCAACCAAGACGTGAGAACTTTACTCGATGGCTTGAAAGGCAAAGCTGCATCTGGTGACTCTCAACATAAGTATGCTGTAGACAATGTTGAAGGTCCAGATTTGAAGTACATATATGGTCTTGTTCAGTGCACTCCTGATTTGTCTGAATCGGAGTGTGAGAACTGCTTGGCTCAGTCTATTGAAAGGATTCCAACGGATTGTTGTAAAGACAAGATAGGTGTTAGGGTTGTTCGGCCAAGCTGTAATATGAGATTCGAAACTTCGAACCTCTTCTATGGACCCACAGCTTATACACCACCACCTCCCACGTCTACCACCACCACTAATAACTCGTCTTCACCAGGTACTTATCTCTATAGTGTATCTTAGTGGATGGGAATCACTTGTATAAAAACTAACTACTTTTCGTGCCTTATCAATTATTTTGTCCCATAAAACATGATTAATATATATTTAATAATAACTTAAAATGAGTGATGTTATTTAAATATTAAAAAGTAGATGTCTTTTAGATATTAGAGAAAGTGAGATGTGTTTAACCACCATCACTATCTAAGAATGATATATAAAGGAAATGTCTCCATTTTTTTATTCAAATAATATTTTACATTTAAAAGTTTTAAATATTTTTAAATGTGTACCTTGTACATGAGAATAAATGATTGGTGAGATAGCTAACAAGATATCATTTTGGACAAATAATTTCCATCCTGTGTTAGTTGCTAATATAAAGAAAGGGTTTTGCTAACTACCAAAAGAAAGATTTTTAAGTTTCCAATATTTTCATTGTAGTGAAGATTTTAAAATATTACTTACTCCATTTCAAATTAAATATTGTTTTACGATTTTGATTATTTTTATTTCAAAATAATTATCACTTTATTAGGATTTGGATAAAACATTAATTAATTCATACAAAACTTTTATCTTTTCCTGCATTAAATTAGGTGTACTTTTCTATTTCTCCACTTCTTTTTAAGTGAATCATAATTTTTCCTTTTAAAGAAATAATTTAGTCTTTTTATTAACTTTTCAAAGGATCATGTATTTAATAGTTTTCCTAATTTTTGTACAATAACCTTAAATAATATTTATTTTGAAATGGATAGAGTAGCTTTCAATTAATTTTTTTTTCTTTTGGTTCCTTTAGCAAAACACTTAACTTTATAAGTGAGATAGATTAAGACTAGGTTTTGTCATAGTCCAAGATATACTTATTTGGTCAAACTAACTTTATATTGAGTATATAATTATGAAAAAAAAAATTGACGCCATATACAATAATTATGAAATTAAAGGATGAGTATCAATGCAATGATAAGATTTATGTCTTTTATCCTAGGAATTAAAGGTTCAAATATAAAAATAGTCTTCCCACAAAGATGGTAGAACTACGTACAAATACCCTCCCTAGACCCCACCAAGTGGAAGTTTCATGCACTTGGCCTATATAATTGTGAATTCAAAATGTTAGATTTATATTTACAAGAAAAATTTGTTGCAATGAATATTGAAGTGGTTGATCCCACTAATTAAGAATTATGACTTGTGCAGGAAAAAGCAGCACATCAACAATTACCATCGCCGTAACAGTACCAATCGGCTTTGTTGTGATTGTGATGAGTTTTATCATTTATATAAGAGTGAGGAAGTCAAAGAAAAACTTCGAAAGTAAGTCGAAAAAATTGATTTATGACTTGTTCTTTTCTATATTATTGCAATGAAATTTAAAGAGAACTTCATAAATGATATATTTCAAAATATGTTGTGTTCCTCTTTCACGCAAAGAATGATATTTTTAGTTGTTCTCTATCGATTTTGAGAAGCTCCCTATTTGATTTAAACATTTTTCCCATGTGAAGCGCTAGAAGATGAAGATGAAGATATTAAAATTGTTAAGTCATTGCAATTTAACTTGGAGACAATACGAGATGCTACAAATGACTTCTCTGATTCTAATAAACTTGGACAAGGTGGATTCGGGACTGTTTATAAGGTTAGAATAGTTAGCAACGCCAAATATATCACCTTTATTGTCAAAATATGGTATACCTGGAATCACTTTCTGATTCTGATATGTTTTAAGGGTACACTCTCCAATGGACAAGAGATTGCTGTCAAAAGGTTGGAAAAGAATTCTGATCAAGGATATTTAGAATTTAAGAATGAGGTGCTTTTAGTGACCAAACTTCATCATTGAAATTTAGTTAGACTATTTGGTTTCTGTCTAGAAGGAAGAGAAAGGTTACTCATCTATGAATTTGTTCCCAATAAAAGTCTTGATTACTTCATATTTGGTAGGTTTGAATGCCTCCTTAATTTAACTATACCTCAATCAGTTTTGGATCAGAAGTAAGTTTAATAACATAGTTTCAAAATTCATGTGGTTTGAATGAGTGTGTCTATATATATATATATATATATAGTGTGTGTGTAGATCCAACCAAGAGAGCCCAGTTTGATTGGGAAAATCCGATATAAGATCATTGGAGGTATTGTTCAAGGCCTTGTTTACCTTCATAAGAATTCTCGACTTGCATTATTCATCGTGATCTCAAATTGGCCAACATTCTCTTGGATGAAGAGATGAATTCTAAGATAGGAGATTTTAGCATAGCAAGACATTTTGTTACAGACCAAACACATTCAGATACAAATAGAATTGTTGGAACTGGGTAGATTATAATTTGTTAGAGCTTTTAATTGTTATTAATATCATTGGGCTTAACAACCTAAACTTGAGTAAATCTAAAGATGATTGTTCATATTGTTATACAAGGGATATATGGTACTTGAGTACAAATTGAATGGACAACTTTCAATGAAGTCAGATTTCTTTAGTTTTGGTGTACTAGTTCTTGAGATTGTTAGTGGGAGAAAAACCTTCCCAATAGTCGTATGGCGAATTTGATGAGCTTTGTAAGTCACCTTTTTCTTCCCATTATATAATTCCCTGTCACTAGAAGTATGGGATCAAAAGATTGAGTGTTTGTGCAAATTATAGAAGAAGTGGAATCTGTAAACTAATAATATCTACATTTGAGCAAATTCTTGCAGGCATGGAGAAATTGGAGGGAGGGGACACCTAAAAATATTGCAGATCCCACATTGAATAATGATTCACAAAATGAAATAATTAGATGCATCCACATTGCTTTGCTCTGTGTTCAAGAAAATGTAGTAAACAGACCAACCATGGCTACCATCTTTGCCATGCTTGATAGCTCTTCTGTCACTCTCCCAGAACCTGCATTTATTGTGAATAGTGGAACAGGAAACGTCCTTCCAGAGATACAATCCGCAAATAGACCAGCACAAAATTCAAACAATGAAGCTTCAATTACTGAGCTGTATCCTCGCTAGACTTTGGACATAGTGGTGATGATACTCAGAAGCATATTGCAACCATAATAAGCAATATATAGAGTTTTCCACCTATATACAATGTCTAGCATATCATGTAAGTTATTCCTTCCTATGCTTGGTTTAATTGTGACAAAAGCTCATCAGATATATAGGAATCAATGAGTTTTTGATTACCATGCAGGTTTAAAAAAAAAAGAAAAGATTGCAAATGTAAAGATTTTTAGTCACAAATCCCGGTCCTACAGTCCATGTATATCAATGTCTACTCATTATCGCATTATTCAACAAATCACAATTTTAATAAAACTAAATTCCTCAACTTATCAACTTCAACAACAAAATATTTTATCGATGTATATTTTGATCATATTACTTTGAAAATATGCAAATTGGTCTGATTATTTTTCAATATTTACATATCAGTAAATTTTGATAGATTAGATTTTTGATGGAAAAGGCATGTAATTGAAATGTTATTTTTCACTATTGGCTTCATGTACTTCTCACAATGAGGTCTTATAATTGCCACATATGTCTCACATGCAATTTTATTATATCCAAAAACTAATATTTCGTTGACAAAATTTAGTGATTTGCACAAATAGAAAAATATCAAAATCAATTTACATATTTTTAAAGTGCTGGGACTAAAGTGTAAATTGAATAAAGTTAAAGATGGCTTCCAAACCTTTTCCTATTTATAATAAGATACACCAATAATAACATATACTTTGCTTGCCTTTAAGGCCAAAAAAAAAAAGTGGTCAAACCATATAGTCAAACAAAATGTACAGTCATTATACACAAAGAAATGAATTATTAGGATAAAGTACGCAACAAAAATTAGATAAAAATATGTAATATCCAAGCATATTTGTCAAGTCACATATTTCATATTCTGGCAAAATAAAAGACCAAAAGTCGTGTGTTTGATGGGATTTTCGTCGACAAACACGAAGGGTTGGGTGTTCAACCTTTTCTTGTCAAATCTGATTTGAAAACGAAAAGCTGCTCATCTTTTAGGTTGTTCAATTCATAGAATCATTGTCAAAGTGTGTAAGTGGAAATGTGTGAGGTGTGTATTAATGTGTAATGGAATCATGATGGACGTAACATGAGAATGTAGAAGAGACCCATTTGTATTGCCAAATAACAAATGATTACAAATAATGTAAAAGTAAGTAAATGAAATCTACACCTAAGAAAGTGAAAAGAAGGAGGGTTGAAAAAGTTTATTCAGAGGATTGGCACTCTGTCTTGTCATTGAAGTGACTTGTAAGAGTGAATATGTAAGTAAAAATTTCAACCATTTACACTTAATTTAGACCATTATTTATAGCATTTCTAAATTTGTAAGATTGTGACTTTTGTCTTAATTGCTTCTTGGATTTGTCCACGTGTTTTTTATGGTTATGCTCAACTGCTTGCCATTTGTCTTTAATAAAAATGGTTACTAATTTGTCATGCCTGTGCCGTTCTTCTTTGCTTTATCAATAATCATTGAGAACTGCTGATGAGAGCTGATAACGATCACGGCCACATTTGGTTCCTACTGTTCACTGTGACATTCTTCAAAGTGTCTTTAAAATTTTCTAAATCCCAAAAGACAAACTTTCACTTCAACTTGTCAAACTCTAGTCTCAGTACTATTGGCCTGCATGCCTTGAGAAGTTTTGCACTTCTTTCCCATGGCTTCAAAATGGTCGAACATTAGTTCTGTTGGAGTAAGAAAATGCACACCTACACGTACACGCAAAAGAAAAGGCAATACTAAATATTCAAGAAAAGTTATATTTCTTATACGTTGTCTTCCAAAATGATTAGAATACAAAGCTTTATATAATAATAGCAGAACTTAAATTTATCATCTCCAAATAATGAATAGTTTTAACTAATAACAAAAACAACTAAACTTATCAATATTACTCGTTGAAATTGAGGTTATAAACCATCGTTTAATTTCTATCATTAATTTATTATCAAGTTTATTTTTTCAACATTCCTCTTAAACTTGATATCTTTCCAACTTGATCATCATTCTTAATTTCTGAAAAGTATCTATTTGTAGCAAATTTTGACATTATATTCAACAATAAATAATTGACGATCTCCTTTGCAGGAGAACAAATTGCTTTAAACGGCGTATATCAACAAACTTCAAAGTTTGAATTGACTTTGTTTTTCAAAATCGATTCGGGAACGAAAAGCTACTCCTCTTGGGTTCACCACCAAAAAAATAAGTGTCAAATTATTTTTATGTGATGAGGATGGAATAATGTAGAATGCAATGTGTTGTGACAGTGTAAATGAAATGTTTAACAGATTGAAGAAGAAGAAATTGCAGAAAGAAAATGTTAATTGACTTGAAGATAAAATACATGAAGTAGAGAAATTGAAAGCAATCTAATCCTAAGAAAGCAAGAAAATGGGTTAAGAACAATACTCAAGTTAAACTCAAGGCTCCTGAGTCATTGGTGACTTTAGAGTGAATGTATAAGTAAAAATTCCAACCATTTACACTTAATAGAACCATTATTTATAGGCAAACTAAAACTCTAAGATTTGACACATGTCTTAATTGCCTTTAGATGTTGTCCACGTGGCTTTGAAGCCTTGGTTCGTCATTCACTCTTTGTCACGTCCTTGCCAGTCTTTCTTTAATAACCATTAAAACCGTTAATAACCGTCGACTGACGAATGCATGCTTTGCGTTACCATGTTTCCTCCACCTTCAAATTTTTCTAAGTTTTTTCAAGTAACAAACTTTAAGCTTCAACTTGTCACCTTCAAACATGAAAATTAATCTTTTCTACCAAGTCTTAAATGACAAATTTTCACTTCGACTAAGTCGAACCTAACGAGAAACTTTGCCAACATTATCTTATCAAATATTCTGATATAAGGACTTTGTCAATATCAATTTGTCAATCTTATAACATCCAAACCGTTAATTGACTTCCTTTGGTTTGACACGTATTTTAACGAACAAAAACTTCGTCAAATTTATGTAACCCGTCAATTCCTACCACGTCGAACCTTTGATTCAACAATCTAACACTTAATAAAATTGATGCCAACAGTATCATAGTTGAGAAGCCTTGTCAAAATGTCAATAATTTGATCAAGTGAATTCACATATTCAACCTCTACATGCATGTTCTTAATGCATTATCGAATAAAATGATACTTTGTCTCTACATGTTTGCTTCTATCATGAAACATTGGGTTATTTGGTAGAGCAATATTGTCATGACCCGACATGGAATGTGACCGTACGAGGAATTTCATTACATAAGCCTTCTAGATGACATGTCTCTCTAAATACATAAAATGTAATAATATCATACTTAAAATAAGATTTTCTTCTAAATCAATATATTTTTCTGTTCAAAACATAATATTTGAATTCATAAAAATTGGAAGTATCTAATATTAAGCTCTAAACCCATTTTTAATCCATTCCGCTAATCATGAAATCATAAATTAATTCATCACATGATATTACTCTTAAATTTGAAAACCTGCTTAACCTTTGAAATTGAATCGTAAATACATAGCTGATCTATTACATAATCTAATCAAACCAGAAATTTAAATCCAAACTTAAACCTTGGAAACATACAGGGAATTACATAAACTTAAAAATAATTACCATGTCTCAAATACATGCATGGCTCGGAGGCCTGGAAAACCACTGGAGCCTTCTAAGACTACCATAACCCTAAACCAAGCCTTCCAGCAATGTAAAGCTCACCAAAAGGTAACTACAACTCCTGGATCGTGACCGAATGACTTTTATACCTGCTAACTATAAGAGGAAGGGAGAGGGGTGAGTCAATGGACTCAATGAATGAGTTCCACCCATCACCCACATGGGACAACCAAGGACCATATATAGATATACATGCACTGGCAAAACATTTTCAATATTTACATAACATATATAGCTATTCTGGAAAAACATATTCCATACCATAACCTTATAACAAACATTTCTACATCCATAGTCTATCATGAAAACATTTCAATAGGGATGTGATAACTCATAGAAACAGTAATCAATAACTATATATATAATAACAATAGCAATACCTCAATAGTTCCCGAGTTATGCATGTCAACCATGGCATACCCAATTTTCTTCTCTATGATCTCCAAGGATCTAAATCAGATACCTAACTAGGCTCCATATCTCTATGAGATTGCCCTTAAGGACAACTTGGTACCAAGGCTAACAATCGTTTTACAGCCATTAACTCACTATCGTTTCTCTATAGCTAATGTCTAAACTAGTTTATCAAAAACCATAACTGAAGGGTGGGTTCATCCCTCATGAACAAGACCCTAAAACTTAGTACTCTGAGAGTTCTGGATTCATATAACTTTTACAATCTGACTTTAGCCTAATTATGGCTATGAAAATAATGCCCAAGGATCACTCACTTGTAGGCATTTCAATTTCAAGACCACATAATATGTATCTAGTTGCTATGAATCATATTGAATTCCGTACCTGTTGGTACCATAAAACTAAAGTTCTAAATTCAAATCTTAAGCTAACATAACTTTTTATATACTTG
This sequence comes from Dalbergia oliveri, assembly GCA_030441495.1. NCBI lineage: Eukaryota > Viridiplantae > Streptophyta > Magnoliopsida > Fabales > Fabaceae > Dalbergia > Dalbergia oliveri. Next base: position 16,276,679 of record JAMLFY010000013.1, on the reverse strand, counting down.
GTGAATCTAAAATCATAATTTTAAATACTGGGTTCATAATCATAATAATTAAATTTCTTTTCTCTATAACTCTTCCATGCTCTACTCTAGGCTCAAAACTATTTCATATAAATTTATACTACTCTGGAAATCATGATAATATTTATATTTAAAAGCTAAAGCATACTCTACTCTATATATTTTATAATAAATCAACTTAACATTTTAAAAGCTTTCTGAAATCCAAAGTTTGGAATATATACAAAAATGATATTATAACTCTTAAAACATATTTGTTAAAATAGCAACTAGATAAAATCATATATTCTTCCAACGATCATTTCATTATCATATAAAATATTTTCCATACATATAACATAGCAATCATGGTCCCATAGTTTTGTAAAACTCATTCTTTCATGCTATCATCATAATTCATAATTTTTCTAGTAACATAATAATGTAAAATCATTTTATACTTTTTCTTATCTCAAATTTCATATTTAATAGACATAATGTAAGAACATACTCAAAATAATGAAACTAAGGCTATGAGATCAAACCCACTCACCTAGAGGGAGGGAGGTATGGCATCAACACCAATGGAGCTTCGTGGAGTGGGGGATGGCACAAACAACTGCCATAAAGCAACCATAAACTCTAGATTAACTCTAACAATCCCTAGATAACTCTAATATAACTCTAACAACATTAGGAGCACCCCACTTAACAACAATGGAGAAACAACAAAGCCCATACACTAGAACATGAATGGAAAGAGAGGCAAGAAACATAAACTCACAACCAAACTCACCTTGAAGCCTAGAGGAAGAGGATTTGATGAAGGATGAGAATGGAGGGGAGGAGATCACCTTGGGGGTTTAGGGTTTGGGTTTTAAGTTTTGGGAAGGGAGAAGTCCAAGTTGGGGTATATATAGGGCTTATTAAATGAAACTACATCGTTTTGCACTATGTGACATCAGACACGTTTGCTAGTGAGTAAAGCTCGTTGTAGCTTACCTGGAGAAACAACAACTCACCAGTGAACATATCTTACTCAGTGAGCCTCCTAGGCCGCCTACTCGCTCTAGTGAACATACCTGGCTATAGGGTTGTTCTACAAAATTTTGTGAACACCCAACTTCCTTCTATCATCCTGGCAACTGGGTTGTCAACACTCACTTATTTTATTTTCATTAACTTTAAAACATAAATGTAAATAAGACAATACCCACATTTGGATTCAAATAAAATATCATAAAAATCAAAATCTCAACAAATCAAAATCCAAATTTTGGGTTTTAGTTCAATCTAAAAATCTTCAAGATTTTCTAAACTTGTGGGCTAAAAGCGAAACGTTTAAAGATTTCATAAAAAACATTAAAATTTATTCTTTAACTTGTTTTCCTTCTTGAACAATTATGAAACTTTTGATCTCAAGAATATGGCTCTAGCATATAGCCCTCCAAGGACATGTGGGTCTACACTTAGTGAAAATTTAGGACCCAACAACATGTGGGTGAGGACCCTAAGACCATACAAAACTTGTCTAGTGACACGTGTACATCGGGTATTGCAAATATGGTTGTCCATCATGATCTTGGTAGCTTTGAGTTTGTTCAAAGTGAAGCTCCTTCAATAATACCTTAAACCAAATTGCATGGCATGCACAAGCAGTGACAACAAATATTCAACTTCACAAGTTGAAAGAGTGACTATGGGTTGCATTATTTCCTAGAAAGAAATCAATCCCACTAGTAATCTTCATATTGTCAATATCTCCTGCATAATCACAATTGCAATAGCCTTCAACTTGAACTAATTGATGCTGAATAAAACATACCATACTCAAAAGTGCCTTTGAGATAACGAAGAATTCTCTTAGTTGCCTTCATATAGGTTTTAGATGGATTCTTCATATAGTGACTAACTAGTCTATTTAAAAATAAAATGCAAGCTAGTACAAGTCAAATACCTTAGACATCCTACAAAACTTCTAAACAATATTTGATCAACCTTCTATACACCTTCTTCCTTTTTGGAAGTTTAACTCCACACTAGATAGGCGTGTTGGTAGGATTGCAATTAGACATATTGAATTTTTTCAGTAGTTATGTTGCATAAGCTTTTTGTGAGATGAAAATTTCATCCTCCATTTGTTTTATTTCAATTATCAAATAGTAAGACATAAGTCTTATATCACTTATTTCAAATTCTTGAGCCATCATTTTCTTAAAATCTTTGTTGGCACCAAATTTTACTAAGTGTCCAAAAGTTGAATTATCATTCAACCTTGGTGAAACTAGGGCCATAATGAAGGAAGTTTGACTATCAAAGCATGAAAGCTCTTGGTGATGATAGTGCATAATGAATATTCGACATGTCAAAATTGGTCAAGACAGATGAAGTATGATTCTTAAAAAAATGCAAGCCAATGTTGACAGAGTTTCAAGTTTGACAATTGACATGTCAAAGTCAATGTTTGTCATTCATGATGGATTTTGAATATTCAAGGTTGTAAGTTGGCAATGGCAAGATCTTCAAACTTGTGTACGAAGGTGGAAGTCTATGTGTCATTTGAGACATAGAAAATTTTGATGATCTTAAGAAGATAACACAGTGGTTAGTAGGAGATGATATTGGTCGTGCAACTATAAGCAATGGTTGTTAGTGGTTTTAGCAAATATTGACAAAGGTTTATATAGATGCAATGAAGTGCTAACCGTTCAATGACGAAGGCATATGACAAAAAAAAAATTATCAAAGATATGTGGACAACATCCAAGGATGCAATGAGGACAACTGCCACAATGAGTCCTAGTATGTTTATGAATTGTAGTTCTGTACATTTATAAAGGGTTAGAATTTGTACTCAAACACTCACTCTCACAACGTCACCCTAATGACTAACAGGAGTCCATAGTCCCTAAGTAATTGTTCTCAATCCCTTTCTTGCTTTCTTAGGCGTAGGTTTTCTTTATTTTCTATACATTGTCTATACTTTATTACATTTGTCAATCAAATACTCTATCTTCTATAATTATTTTACACTTTAATATTCTATTTGTCAACATTCCATACACAATACACAAATCACATTATGCATATCATCCTTATTTCACTCACACACGTTTGACACTTGGTTCTTTGAAGTGGTGAACCCAAGATGAGTAGTTTTCGCTCCTCAAATTGAGATCTTGAAAAGCAAAGGTTAACATCCAAACTCTTGAGTCTATTGATGAATACTTGGTTTAACGCAATATGACCTCCTTCTAAAGAAATTGTCGATCATTTGTTGTCAACATAAAGTGTCAAAATTTGCAATCTTCAAACATGATTTGATTATTACTTACAAATATAAAATCATCCACATACACAAAACAATTAAAAAATCATCATTTTCCTTTTTCACATAGAGTGCATATTCATGAATGCATGTAGTGAAATATTCTCTTGAAAATGATTATCAATATGATTAGTACAAGCTCTTGGAGCTTGTTTTAATCCATATAAGGCTTTTTTAAACCTTAACACCTTATCTTCACAACCTTCAACAACAAAACTTAGAGGTTGTTCAATATGAACTTCTTCTTCAATGCTACCATTCAAAAAGGAAGACTTCACATATATTTGGTGGGTCTTCCAATGGTTTTGCTTATAATTTGCAATGAGTCTTGTCTTGTACCTTTCTATATCACCCTTAGAGTTATTCTTAACTCTATACACCTATTTGACTCCAATAGCCTAATGACCACTTGGAAGTGATGCAAGTTTCCAAGTGTTGTTCTTTTAATTGCTTGAATTTCCTCCTCCATGGCTTGTAATAATTTCTCATCATTCACAACTTCTTTAAAACTCAAAGACTTGTCATTAGAGAATAGACACAATAAATTCTCATCCTTTAACATTTTAGTTTGCTCATATAGATTAGTGAGACTTCAATATTTGTGAGGTCCTTTGCTTGAGTTAGAAGATGGAGATGATGATGATACTATTTGTGATGAATCTATTGCTTGGGTTTCAACTTCACCTTGCACTCCTTGTATTGGAGCTTCCTCCTCCTCAAAGTAGGATAGAAAATCATAAGGGTTTAACTTGTGTACTCCAGTCCCAAGTTGCACTTTCTTCAAATTTAACATCTTTGCTGATTATTACTTTATTACTACTAGGATTAATAAACTTGTAGCCTTTTAAGTTCTCCTCATAGCCAATAAACAACCTTATGGCTCATATCTTCAAGTTTTGATCTTTCTTGCTTAGGAACTTGAGCATATGCAATAGATCCAAAAACCCCTAAGTGTGACACATTTGTCTTCAAGCCACTCCATGCTTCTAGAGGTGTCACACCATTCAAGCTTTTGGTAGGTGAACGGTTTGTGAGATAAACTCATTTGCAATTGCCTCTCCTCATAGTTGTTTTGGCAAAGACTTACTCTTCAACATTGTTCTCACCATTTTCTTTCAACAACTCCATTTTGTTGAGGGGGTCTAGGAATAGTCAAGAGATGTCAAATGTCATAATTCTCAGAAATGTTTTGAATTCATTTGATGTAAACTCCGCATCTTAATCATTTCTCATATATTTGATCTCATAGCCACTTTCCTTTTCTATGAGCTTTGAACCTTTTGAATACTTTGAATGCTTCATTCTTTTACTTCAAAAAGTAACCTCATGTTTTCCATGAATAATCACCAATCAAAAATAAAATGAAAGCATTCTTACCAAGTGATAGAGGCTTTATTGGTTCATAAATGTCTGCATGGATCAATTGAACAGTCTTGGTACTTCTTGATTTGGATTGTTTTAGAAAACTTTTTCTTTAATGTTTTCCAAGTAAGCAAGCTTCATATAACTGGTAAGGATAATCTCTTGTTGGAATGTCTTTTACCATCTTCATTGTTCCCAATTCTTTGAGCCCTCAAAAGTTTATATCTCCATATCTCATGTGCCAAATCCATGATGAATCTTATATACATGATTTCAAATAAATAGGGCCACTAATTTTCATGTTTGACTAGAAATACAACTTCTTGTCATAGAAACCTTAGCAACAAGATTCCTTTCTTTATCTCTGAGCCAAAGATGGTGACCTTCCATGACTATTTTGCAACCATACTTCTTTATATTTGGGAAGTAGTAAACATTGAGAAGAATCTTATGGCCTCTATTCTTCAACTCTAGTAGAATTATGAATTTACTCTTGATCTTCACTTTTGATAGATCACCAAAATGCATATGGCCTATCACATTGGTGTCAAGTTCTACAATTTTACATCTATCCCCTATCATATGGTTCCTAGCTCCATTGTCAAGATACCACGTGCCATCTTTGAATTTTTCATCTTCCTTATGCATAAAGAATAATGTTGATTCTTCATCTTTACTCTCTTCTTATTTTGATATTTGGCACTCCTAAGAATAATGACCATTCTTTTCACATGAATAGCATTCAATGTATCTTTTATCAATGTTCTTCGCCTTCCATGATTTTGAGAAAATTTTGATCTATTTTTCTTGAGAATAATTTTTCTCATCTCTTCCTCTTCCACTTTCAACCAATTCTTTGTCCATGGCATTGACCTCATCCCCTTTCTTCATGTTCCGTTGGCTTTCTCTTTGTCCATTATTTCTTCATGGGCCCATAAAGAACCACTTAACTTATCAATGGATATTATCTCCAAGTCTTTAGATTCTTCAATGGCTACCACCACACATTTGAACTTTCAATTGAAAGATTGAAGAATTTTTTCAACAACACGAACATCTTCTAACTTTTCCCCAAGCCTTTTCATTTGGTGAAATACTCCAGAACTCTTAGTGAAATGATCTAAATATATTTTGCCTTTGTCATTAGTAGAGACTCTAAACTCAACCCTTAGAGTTTCAAAATGCACAATCTTTACCTTTTCAACTGTTGTGATGAAATTTTAAAGAGTATCCCAAGCTTGCTTGGAATTGGTTTTATCACAATCTTCTCAAAAATCTCATCATCCAAGACTTGATAAATAATAGTAAGTGCAGATTGATCTTTCTTTGTTATATTCTCCAAATTTTCCTTTCGAACTTTGGCCAACTTCTCCATACTATCTAGTTTTACATATCCTTTTTCAACAATCTCACGCTCCTTGAGCACCAAGAATAGCCTTCATTCAAACTGCACAATTGTCATAATGAGTCTAGATAGTTGTTGGTATTGAAAGGAAATAATGGTTCCTTTTAAAGACATATTCATAAGCAGCTATGATGTAACTTTCTTGGAAATAAGAAAATACAAACACACAAGAAAAAAAAGAGGTAGTAAAATTCAAGAAGATTTGTGTTTGTTATATTTACTTTGTTGTCTTAAAAAATGATTAGAATGTAAGGCTTTATATAATATTCAGAAAAATCATATTGCAAATTAAGAAAACCAATGAAAATTAACTTAAATAATTAAACATATGATATAATTTAAACTCGCAACTACCATAAACTAAAACAAATTAACTATTGATTAAGAATTAGCTCTCATAACATCCAAAACATAAACCTTTTCATCCTTATCATTAATGAAATCTAGAGACAATGCATAGTTGATTGTTATGGAAAACACCATACCAATCATGTCCAAAATGTATTGGTCGTTTTGACTTGGACTCCAAATTAAATGAGAATGTATCTACTTCTATAATCATCTATGACATGCATTATCTGCACTTGTGTTTTAAGCCACACTTTTGAAAAATAAGCAAGTATATACTGTATGTGAATGTGAATTATATATATCTAAATAGTCAAAAATTGGTTTACATAATTTTTGAACATATTAAAAAAATTTAAAAAGATTAAAATTTGAAAAATACTAACGATTGTATAGTAAAGGCTTGAACAAGAAACAATTTGATGGTGAAACTATGGATATATTGTTCATGTGAAATCCTATGACAATATTGATGTCCTAGGCTTGTGATGTTAAAGAGGACCATTGGTACCTCACCATTTTTGTGTCCTAATGTAACCATTCTTTCATTGATTTTGGGATGCTAAGGTTAATGGCATGGGCTTGGTGGTGGTTAGTGTTCTCAAGTAGCTTTGCCCTGACCAATTGAGATCAATGACACTCAAATTGTTGCTTATCATGTCAACATTAGCCCTTCTGCTGCATGTTAGTCTCTGAATTAAGTTGTGGTTAGGGTGGTATGGTGATAGCATATGTGAGGTAATGCCAACTATGCTTATGGACCTATTGTCCACAACTAGCATAAGTGCCATTATATATTTCACTTAAAAACTTGTTGTCCTTGATATTCAATAGATAATAATGGAGAAATGCCATGAGAATTTAGCATCTGCATTAGCCATCGATGGCGAGGGTTGGGAAATCAGAGTGAAGGATTCGTGGACTATGGAATGCATGAGAGCAAGAGTGAGTGAAAGGTAATAACTGTGGAATATTAAATGCTTTAGGAGAGGCCATTTATTCTAGTTTTGCTTACCTTACAAAGTTTTTTTTTTTTAAGAAAAAATTAGATTTTCAACCAATAGTGAACCTTATATATCAACAACTTGGATACATATGTTTATTGTGAGCTCTATTCCAATTGCATGTACCATCTTCAAGCTAAGGTGCAAATTCTTGGACAACCCATGGGTGTTTCCTATTTACTCCATGTGATCCGATAAGTAAATTTGTGAGTGACACTACTAAAGGTTGGTGATTCTTTCGTTTGATTGAGTAGATGAGACTTATCATAGATTGTCTCTAATTAATATTGGTGGCAACACTCTCTACCTTGACTTGTTAGTTTTGAGGATCTTCCTTTGTTTGTTTTGACCATAAAGTTACTTGATACAATGTCTGGATGATAAAGGACTATTGAGTTATTAGTCTTAGACTAGATTGGTGGAAATCTCTTGTGATGAATTTTGACCTTATATAGACTATACTATATCATACATTAGTACATTTCAAAAAATGATATAATTTTGACAATAACTTTTATAGGAACGAAATTAGTTGTAGATTAGGAGTTTAGATAAAAAGCAAATATATTGATAAGTATTAAGCAATGAAATAGTAGTAGCAGTAAGTGTTTAGTTACAAGTATAAGATGCAAAAAAAAATGTAATTAAGGGTGTACTCCAGCTTGAAGATGAACACACATACAATTTGGAGTAGAATAGTCATGATAATAGTATGTGTCTAAGTTGTTCATCCAAATTTTTCTTCACAAACAAGTTTGTAAGGTAGATAGAACTAGCATCGCTGGCCTTTCCTAAAGCATTCAATATTCCCAGCTTCCACTTCTTCCTTTTCTCTTGTTCACATGCATTCACTACAAGAAATGCTGAATACATGATGGTGTTACCAAGTTCATTATACGACAAATACGCACACCAGTTGATAATTTGTGATGGGTGTATCCATGAAAAAAAGAAAGATGAAGACCAGTTGGTACAATTGTATTGAGGTGTTACTCAGGTCGTCAAATAAACAATATCACCAATGGGATATGTTATTTTTACCATTGAGTTTGCCAATTAATATTTTTTTAAAATATTTAATTGGGTTAACCCATCGGTAATATTTTAACAATTTTTTATAAACTATGGATTGTTTGGTGCTTATTTATTTTTTGTTTATATAATAATTTAATTATCAATTAAAGTGATTTAAGTAAGAAACTAATGAAATAATAACAATAAAATAAACAAACTAATGAAACAAGTAAACAAAGTATAAAATAAATACAAAGTGTGACAAACATAAAAAATATCCAAAATGAAATAAACAAAGCTAGATAAATACTAGCTAAACTCCTTATCGTCTATGTCATCGACATTGTCATCGTTGATATACTACGTAGTTAGTGCATGTCACATCCCATTTCTTTAGCCAGGAAGTCTACACAAACCATGCATAAGCACATATGAAGAATAGATGAGCTACATATTCTTCCACTTTTTCCAAAGACAGCAAGTCAATTGTTCCTATACGTTGTACTATACCAAATTTGAACAACCTATCATTTGTGTGTAGTTTTTTTTTTTTTTTTGGATAAAATCTATCTTATGTGTTTATTCTACCCAAAATCACAAACCAGGCAAAAATCTCAACCCTTGGAGGCACCAATCCTTTCCATACATCTTTAGAAAATACACTTGATGAAAAAGTTCCTTTACTATCAAATTTTCACACCAATCTACCTCTTGAGAATCAATTTAAGTTAATGCAAGCTGATTATGCAATCCATTTAGCAATTCTAATTCTCAATCAAACATCTCTCTCACCAAGTTTCAGAATACACTCCATGCCATCCAAAACTCACTCAATAATTAAACACTATTTTAGAATAACACCTTGGAAAAACCTCTTGTAATCTACCACCTTGTAACCATAGATCACTCAAAATCTCACTTGCTCCCCATCCCCTATTTCCTCCTCATACGTTTACCTTCTCTTCTCCATTCCTATTTTTGCTATTTTATTCTAATCTATCCACTAAAACATTAACAAATGAAGATGCCTAAAAGAAGAAAAAGAATAAACAGAATATAATACTTTATATTGATTTGTGGTATTTGAGGACCTCAATTAATGCGTTAAGCTCTAGATCACAAGTGGCCTTTGGAAAGCATTCTTCAATTTCTTGGCGAATGACACAACATCGTATTCATATGGGTCTATGTATATCTCCTCATGATCCTTCTTGGTCAGAACACTAAGATATTCTAGGTCCAATCTAGCCAAGAAGCCCCTCCCGTCACGGATCACTAAGTTGAAATACTTTATGGCCAGTGTGAATTTCATGTATCCCAATCAGTATTTTAATAAAATCCCTAATCACTAATTTTAGTTGAGCGGCATTGCATCCAAACTCCTAAAACTCTTGAGATTATGGTGATATTGGTCATAGCAAAAATACGACATGCCAGAATGTGCATTAAAGAAACAAGTATGCCTTAGAATATAGTCTCTCAAATTCAAAGAGTATAATCCTCTCAATTGGACCAATTCAATGTTAAACAATTGCGAGTTATCAATCTTATTGATCGCAGGAGTCTTACACTCCCAAAGCTCACCATTCTCATGTTCAATGTAGGTTTCGAAAATATCCACACTCACATTATCCGCCATTTTATCCGTAGTAGGTTGAACTTCCAGATTTAGGTTCCGCCATAGAGCTGTCCTTGAAGTCTTAACGTCATCTCCACAAACCTAGAAATAACACTTGCTTCAGCATCCATAAGACATGTAAACCTCATAAGACAAGTTAAACCAAGACTTCAACAAGACTCGTGATACAGTTATGAAAAACAAACCTTCAGCGCATTGAATTGCAGGCATGGTGGTCAAGGGCTAATGCGAGCCACAAAGCACGAAGAAGAAAGTAGGAAACATGTTGGGGAAATTTGATTCAAAATTGGAATTAGGCCTTAGGATGAGTCATGAATGGTAGTCTTTGTATCTCTTTGGTCTAAAATGGGTTAGGCTTCGACCAATAACAAAATGGGCTTGGGCAAATTAATGAAAATTTATTATTAGATTAATGAAGATATATTCTACCAAAGATATAGTACTAATTAGAGCTGGCAATGATGTGTATGCAATTAGTACTATGTAGAGAGAATAAAAAGTATATACTTACGAGCTCTTCTTGAAAGTTCCTTTGCATAAGCATCCTAAAGAAATGTACATGATTCTTAGGTGTGTAGGTCTTTCAATGTTATCATTGCCAACTTCACAATTGTTAGTAGTGTCTTCATTATATCTTGAATAATATATTCTTAAAGCATTTTGATTATACACTTTGACTTTAAAATAGGAACCTCCTTTATGTTTTAAAAATAACAAATATTCTTGTTTCATGCATGGAACGATAGAAGATAAGGTCTAACACCAAAAGTGTATGTAGCTTATTAATTATATACATGTTGGTTCCTTCTTCTACAAGCAGTTGACACTTATTAAGGATTAAATATGAATTTGGTTCCAACTTATTCATTACTAAGGTTTAAATAACATGTGAGAGCCCTCCTTTTAGTTGTGAAGTAAATGAACATTATACTTTGTCTCACTTTAATAGGTAGCAAAATACAAGCCCGATTGCTTCATTCCATTTTGGCTTGTAAAAGGATGTCTCACTAAGATTTCGAATATGGCCATTTTATTTGTGTTAAAGCAAAATAAGGTGAGGTCACAAAAGGTAATTAAAATATCATTGGAAACTCGTGCTTGGTCATTGATTATAACGTGTTGGGAGCTATGTAAAGCATGCAACAGGCACTGGCCCATTGTCGTCAGAATCCAAGTTGCATGTGTAATGGTCTTCAAGCTGGGAGTACCACTTAATTACCCTTAATTACTGCATCTTCGAGCTGGAGTACAATTTGCTGGAGTACACTTTTAATTATACTGCATCTTCGAGCTGGAGTACACTTTTAATTATTCATGAAGGTGCTCATTCAAGTGAAGATGTTGGAGCAAGATGAGACCTTGTTACTTATTGTTACCGTTCCATTATTCAACACTATATCAATAAATAAGACGCAACAGAAACAAATGAAAATTTTTTCAGTTAGTTACCACTGAATGTTAGCATTGAAATTTCATCTAATCGCCAGATTAAAAACTTTTACTATAAAAATTAATTATTTAATAATGAAAATTTATATTTGTATTTTAATATTTGTTTAACATTACATTACCAATTTTATCCTCCTTTTCTCTTCCTCACAAACCACCATTGCCTCCTCCTTCCCCCCAGCTTGTGCAACCACCCTGCCGACACCACTGCCCGTGTGCCACCATCGCCACGGCCCTTACCCACTGCACCCTGCCTTTCCACCCGCCACTATTCTACACGCATTCCCATGGGTCACTTCCTCTTCCTCCCTCCCTGTTTGTCATGAGAAATCCCCCAATCTTGATGTTTTAAGAAACTTAATGACTCCTGATAGAATCGCAAAAGGGAGACTTGCAAACCACCACCACCATCCTTCCCCCATTGCCCCTATTTTAATTGTGGAGAGACAGTTGCAGTTCAACAAAACAAAGCAAACACCTCTTTCTCGATCCTTCCGTACATGCACTTCGTCAGCATGTTTTGCTACATATTCCAAGTGCCCTTTTTCTAGGCTTTTCACTTTGAGTTTCGGGTGACAAGGTAGAAACAATGGAAGAAGGAAGTAAAGGTCAAAATGGTCAAAATCAGTGAGGCAAGACTAACAAGAAAGAAAATTAGAGTAAAATTCGGTATCTGCAAAAGCTTTTCAGGTATATCCATGGTCAAAGGATGAAAGGTGAAGAAGGAAGGAGGGAAAAGAGAGAAATGGAAGAAATTAGGACAAAAAAAGTAATTATATTATTATTATTTTTCATTATAACACTGTCAGTGACCATTTTGGTCACCAAAATTACACTGTCCGACAACTCCGTCGAACCTGGGAGGCCTGGACAAGTCAAAGGCAAAGGTGTCATTGCAAATAAAGACCACTTTAGACGCAACATTTATTTCCAATGTATTTTTTGTGCCTAAGATAAGTTAAAGCTTGCCTATTGTTGGTCAACTACTTGAGAAAAATTATGCAATACGTTTTGAGATGTACTCATGTAATGTGCTTGATCCTACTCGAGCTAATATTCATACAGCTAACATGATTGATAGAAGCTTTCCAATTAATTGGAAGCTTTGACCAAAAATAAAAAATAAAATTAATTGGAAGCTAACTGAGATACAAGCTTTCATTAGGTCAGTAGATTAATCCTCATTATGACATATTTGGCCATTTTAACTATTTTTCTTTAAGGCATATGTCTTGCAAAGGCTTAGCCAAAAATTTGCCAGTTATTTATGCATGTCGATCTGTTTGAGTTATGTTCACTTGGAGAGCTACGCAAGGACGTGGTATCCTGAAAACGATGCTTGGAGAGCTTTCGAGATGCTGCAATTAATTCAAATTGATGTGTGTGAACCTATGAGAACACCATCACTAAATGGAAGCAAATACTTCATTTTATTTATAGATGAATTTAGATAGATGTGTTAAGTCTATTTTGACGCAAAAGCCAAATGTGTTTAGAAGGTTCAAAAGCCTTGTTGAGAACCAAACATGTTGCAGTCTAGGACAAATTAAACAATAAATTCCTACCCAGATATAAAATATGCATTTTGATTCTCATTGCAAACATCTTACTAAGTTGGTATGTCAATTTAATACAACTCATGCATCTAATTCTGATACACCATTAAGCTCATGAGAGCTCAACTATCCTTGGACGTTTTTTGGAACTATGATTCCCCTTTTGTCTTTCATTAACATGAGACGAAGGTGAAGGCTTTTTACCGTCAATTCCATCATCACTGCTTTCAATTCCATCATCCCCATCGTCATCTTCAGCACTACTTTCACCAGAATCTGATTCAGTTTCACTACTGTCAGCAGCCAATGGAATCACGGGCTGACAACCTGAAATTGCAGATTCAGCAGCAGCCACAGCCTCAGGAGTACGAAGATCAGCAACACCAAGCATCAAATCCTTCGAAAATAAAAGAAAAACAAGAAAGAATCAACCAAAAAATCCATGACATAATCCACTATTTGCAAGTCAGTAGTATGAAGAAAGAAAGCCAAGCAGAGCAGTAAATATAAATATATGGAGAGAGATAGAACAATGAATTACCATTTCAATAACTTTGGATTCATTTCCAGTTAGCTCTTCAATGTCATAATTCTTGGGATGATCCTAAAATTATTTTTAGTCAAAGCTATAAGAAAAAAGATAAGAGATAAAGGGAGAAAATGGTTGCAAAGGAGCAAAAATTATGGCTTCAATCAGAACTCAAGTTTTAACCTTCGCATCAAGTTCCAGCTGCTTATTTGCTTCTGACATTACTCCCAGGAAATCTTTAACCTTCCCTAAGACTGCATCAATGAACAAAAATTTATCTCAGGCCAAAAGGTTGCACCTCATTAGTATAATTTCATCTGCTCTATTCAAACAACAACTAGTTCAATGCTTACCAAACTATTAACTTGGTAGTGTAATTAGCACCAAATTTAGCAGTGAAATCTCAGTAAAAACAGGGAATAAATCTCATTTCTTTCAACAATAGTGTTTAATTTTTCTTCAACTCATAACTTCATCAATTACTAAATTCAGAATCTAAAGGGGCAAACCACAAACTGCAGTCGTGAAACAACAGAAATTCTTGTGAACAGGAAGAGAAAGCCCAACCAGGATCATCATGCATGGACCGATAGAACAGGATTTGTGCAGCCGAGGATTCAAATTTTATTGTGTCGGCACTATAATCTAAGATCTTGAACTTTGATTTCCCGGCCTAAACTATTTCACTTCTACAAATAGCCTCTAAGATATAGCTAATCTGTTTAGCATGCAAGATGGGGTGCAGGAAAGCACCAAGGTGTCATGCGAATAAAACCAAAAATAGACCACATCAGAGTCAGATACACATTGTATGGACTCCAGTGGCAGAGGAGAGCTGCTTCAAAATGAGATTCAAATTCAAGTGGTGATTAACTTATTAATAATAATAAAGTATTATGGTCCATCTCAGAGGCAGGGGGCATAAATGGGGAACGTGCATACCCTAAGCTTCATCATGAACACTTGTAAAAAAGCACATCCTATCACTATCCAGCCCACTAAAAGATATTTGAATCATAAAGGCAGACATCAATTAAGAAGCAAACTAGCGTGGTCATCATGCAGAAGAGCATCACAAAATGTTTTGGCAACATCACTTAATTCCCTAGTACATTACAGGTCAAAATGTTTTGCTATTGTAACCTACGGAATCAGTGCCAACATCAATACTAGACACCACCACCACCACCACCAACCCCCCCCCCCCCAAAAAAAAAAAAAGACAAACAAACAACAACACCCCACTTAAAAAGTATAACTTGTGAAACATCAGATTCAAAGTTCAGACTTCGACATCAATAAATAATAAACACAAGTACACAACAACAATAATAACAGCAAAAAAAAATGTTATTTGCACATAAAAATAGACATAGTGTAGCATGTGAAGGAAAAGAAAGATACAAATGTGGTAGCTCCACCACCCTTCCTTTTAACACCCCTTTGTATATTTACTATGTCCATGTTATATCTACTTTTCTATGTAAATATAACATTCCTGCAATAACAAAATAAAGTTTCATTTTGGACTTTGAAATTGTATGAGCATGCTTCAGTTTAATCCATGAAATTAAGAACCAATCAATTTAATCCCCTGGAATTGCAAAAAGTGATTCAAATTAATCCTTTTGATGATTCAGGTTAATGTTACCATAAGAACTAACTCAAATCATTTTTTGCAATTTCAAAGACTAAATTGATAAATTTTAGTTATTAAAGTGAAACAACCAAAATAAATTTTTACTCTAGAATAACAGCAACGGCTTGTTAAACAAAAATAAAGTTGATTGTTATTTGTTAAGCACGTGTCCTACGAAAAATACCAGAATAGGTAGAGGGGATAAAAAAACTTAAACAAAAACAGTAAAAGATAAGAACTTGGGATGGATTTGAAAGTACGTTGGCTTGGGGGAACAGGGGCAGTAAGGGGAGTGCCATGAGGGGTGGTGTCTTAGTTCCCTTGCTTGACTCTCTTTTGCCATTACAAACAAGAACAGCGGATTCTGCAGACACAGAGAGAGTGAGAGACAGAACAACTTCAACATTAGGTATCCAAAAAAAAAAAATACAGAAAGTTCAATTTGGCTTTAATTCCTATGCAGGTTAATACCTTTTCAACCATTATTCAATCAAATCACCTCATTCGCATCACTTTTCAAATAATGGACGTAAGAAAATCAATTTTGCTTCCGTAACGGTGCATAGAAATTAAAAACAGGAAATGGGAAAAAAAAAAATAGGCACAAAGTTGAAATATAAACCTAAGGAAGAGAGGGGCGTGCCGTTGTGCTCCCAGTGAAGAAGCTCTTTGCTCCTCTCTGTCATAGCTATGCTTCTCGGAGACTCTGGCGGCAACGAAAAGGAAGGGTTTAAGTAAGGTGAGCAAAGGACAGGTTCAAGGGGAGGAAAAGGTTTAATATATAAATAAATAAAATATAAAAAGAATATGGCGTAGAAAATTATGGGAAAGGCGTAGTTGGTCAAAGGTCGGGACTCAGGACAGAAGGGGCTGTGAGAATGTGAGGGAGAAGAGAGCAAGAGGGCGAAGGGGCTGGTCTGCTGGGTGCGGCGCAAACTTGGTGCAAACTTTTTTGTAACAATGCAAACTTGACTTTTTGGGCTTTTTTGTCAGCAGCTAGTCAATGGGTGTTAATATATACTCCAAATAATTCATTTAAAACTTTTAAATTCAAAAATTGGTTTATAAGATTTTAATTTGAATATACTGTAAAAATATATGATTCAACACTTGCTAATTAAAAAGTCTTATAAATATGAACATATAAGTGGTACTCTTAAGATAACAAAACTAAACTCTAATTATAATTTGTATAATAAATACAGACTAATTAATATATTTGAATGATATTTTTAAATTAAAAAATATTATTAAATATGTTAAATAAGAGGATTTGATATGTCTCTTCCATGTTTTATTTGTTTAAATTGTTTTCAACTTTTTTCGTATGTTTAAGTTTTGATTTTAATTTTGAAACTAACTGATGAGGTACGATAGGTTAATGGGAATAATAGGTGCTGAATTTTGGTTTTCAAGTTGGTTTAGATTATTTGTTTAAAAAAAAACTATTTTTAATTAATCTTTTTAAATAAGATCTTTTAAGAAAAAGTAAAATTCTTTTAAAAATGAACATGAACTCTATTCCGAACTAATTTTCTTAGAGTATGTTTTAATTTGATATTGTAAGTTTAGAGATGCATGTATATTATCATCCTTATGTAAACAATTTGCATGTGTATGTTGCATCTACTATGTGTCTGTACCTTCCTTGTTGTCTAACGTGGGTTTTGGGCGATTATTTGTTCATGGATGACTAGCTTCTCTCTTCTTCCCTTTCAAATCAGGTAGTTATCGTAGACACTACTCTCAAAATGGTCATTTCAGCTTTAATGGTGAGCTTCACTTTGTAGTAAAGTGAGTTAGTTATTAGTTTTATTTCCAGCTACCTTGAGTGCTCCAATAAAATACAGATAGGGTATATTGGACTAGTTTAGACCACTTATAAAATATTTTAATCATGTATTTATTATTTTGTTTTTCTCAAGTCATGGATTTATTAATTTCAACTGATTTTAGTTTACAAATACAATTCAGCTTATTTATGAACTAAGTATTCCAGTTAGTTAATGAAATTATTTATTTTTGAAAACTAATTATTTCATGAAAGTGGTATTTTTGCATGTCACATTAGTACGAACGCATTAGTATGTTCCCACAAGGAACAATACCCCTTATGCACTAGTAACGGTTTAGTCAAATCATTACAAGTATCCTACTTAAGAGACCACAGTCAAGGATTCGAACAAAAACCTCCGATGCCCCCACCAAATCATGACCTAGAGCACACATCATATCCTTTCTAGAACAAAAAATGATAGCCACCATGGATGGACCAAGTTCCAGCACCTCCTCCATCCCAAGAAACCGTAAACTTTTTCCAAGAAAGAAACACACTCAATGGGCCTAAGGAGAGCCACTATAATACACCAAGGGAATAACTTCATCACTGGAACATACCGGCCACCAACCTTCTCAAAGCCCTGTCTACATCCCAAGAACCCACAACATGAAGAGAGTGGGCAACATCATTACAATGGCTACTTTTGCTTGAAGCCATTGCTACATATAGAAAATGACGGTCCATCTCCAAACCGTTAAAGGCATTCATTGCTGCACTGGCCTCATCCAAGCGAGAAAAATGAACACATGCAAAGGGAGGAGCATCTAATGTTTATTTTTTTTTAGTTTTCAATTTTCTTCATAAATTTGGAAGGCTAAACTGACAAAACAAAGCGTAAGTGTTTCAGTTTCTTGGAGGGTACACCTTCACCACCTTTCCACAACTCCAAAACTGCTTGAGAACCCAATGCTTGGAGCACTGGGCATGATGATTACCAATGTAAACCAAGAAAAGTTCTCATTACGAAAGGCTATCTATCTCATATGCTCTAGCATCACAAAAGCCACATTAAGCTGCAAAACATGCTCTAGAAAGAAGCCAAGAGTTGAATAGATAGGAACAAAAGACATAATGGATGAATCAAAATAGAAAACAACATCAATGGAATAATGAAAGAAGCTTTTAGGAGGGGAGAAAGAAAGCGAGATCATGGTATAAATCTAAGGGTGGCCTAGCAAGGAAACCCTAACATCATAATCCTTCCCCTCGCATAGGAGTTATATTCTTCAGTGCATACTTTGATGAAGATTCCAAAAAAGCTTCATGAAGGAAGCCCTTATGTGTTTGCATGAATTAGGTGAATACTTTGGCAATGTTGAAGGCCAATCCCTTTGGTGATGTTGCCCATATGGATTCACCCGCTCATGACACGTGTTGGCTACTTTATTCACACAGAAGGCACTAACCCAACCTATTAATGATAAGTAGAGTAATTATTTCCATTTTTTATATTTTATAAATTGATAAATAACCCTTTTAAAAAACTTAAATTCCGAACATTAACTTGAAAAAAATAAAAGAAAAGGAAAGCAAATTAGAACTACTTCCATTATTGAACAACCAACTAAAGACCCAAATCTGCAGAACTTCAACAAAACTTTTCAACAGCTATATCCAATTCCATGGCAAAAATGGATACTTTATGAAAACCCAACCAACACACAAGCATTCTGGCTTCAACCAACTCACCAGCCAACACTACCTACACATTCACAAATCACACATCACATTATTCATTGGAAAAATCAAAACTTCACCCACAGCAAACCTTGAGGAAGGCCGTGATGTAATGCAAAAGTGCCTTCTTCAAAGGCAAATTCCTCCACCACAGTAGTCGCCTTGATCCATGCCTTCTTCGCCTACACAAACTTGTCTCAAATCAACACAGGTTCATATGTATCAATTTGGGGGTTTAACGGAATCAACAAATTTACCAAATACATACCTTCTCCGTCAATGTTTACGATCCATGGACATCCGTTGGCAGATGACTTCCACTCCCCAACTCTAAACGGCCGATGTAGATTGCCTTACGACCTCCACCAACATCATCATCTTCAACATCAACGCCTTCAACCCTCCAATGCCAATACCATCCTCTTTACAGATCTTCTCCCTTTTCACGCGTAAAGAATATGATCTGCTTTGTCATCTTTGTCAGGGGATGAGTCCATCTAGGGTTCAGCCGCTCATTCACCTCTAATTAGAATTTCAATTTTTATTTTATTTTTCTTTTTCGAAATATAAAATTAAAAATAAAAGAGTGCTTAGTTCATTTATTTTTTTTAAATTTTCCACAAAATATTACACTTACTAAACACTTTCATTAAACATGTTAACTATTCCATTTACCTCCTCATGTGAACATCATCTCCCAATTGCAATGGGCCCTACTTATCCAATTGTCATTTACCCATTGGACACTTTGACAACATCACCAACTTCATTGACTAACAACATCACCAAAGAGCTCCCTTGTGAATTAATGACATGTGGAGGTCTTTTTTGGAAGACTCAATTCTAAACGTAAGGTTAATGACTCAATTTTAGTATTTTATTTTAAAGTTAATGACCAAATTAATTTTTCTTTTTTTTTTTTTCAGGTTTCATGTCCAACGAAAATAATTAACATACATGCTCTCTTCAAAGTCCTCCGCCCTCCTCGCCTTCATCAATCCACCACTACATATCCAAACTCAGCCCAATCAACCACTGCAAAAACAACCATCACCACCATATCCCCTAGAAGGTCCTCAAGAAAACTACAAAAACATCACCAATAGTGACACCATGGCATTTCGATTTCAATGATTATGACGATTCCTTCTTCTCTGTCTGCAAAACTCTCTTCTTCGATGAACATGATAACAAGAAACATTGCCTCCCGTCGCCGTCTAACGACGGGAGGAAGGAGGATGTTCTTGGACCTTTATGAGACACTAGGCACTCAAAGGCGGCGATGCCGTCCCGTGCAGCTCGATTTCATTGTATTGCCAGTGACCGACAATGAGGCAGTAGAATTCTATGTGCTGAAGCACGTGACGTGGATGAGTTCCTGGAGCCGCTAGTGGCAAGGTTCAGAGGCAGTTGAATATGGTGGTTTGTGGTGGTTGGGGAAGATCAGGTGGCGGTCGCAGCCGAAGCTGTTGAGGGAGATCTCACAAGACTTCAAGACTAACCTCCATTTCTCCCGCACCGCAAAAAGCTACCGAGGCTTACCTTATTGGACTCTTCGAGGACACCAACCTTCGCGTCATTCCCATCAATGGGAGGAAGGGGGAAGACGACGGTGAAAGAAAGAAACGGAAGAACATGATTAGGGATTTTATTATGGATTTAAATTAATCCTGTTAAGTAAATATTTTCTCGTTTCAGAATAATTATTAAAAACCAAACAATATACATTTTAAGGAAAACTAAAAAACATCAAGGTATATGTAAAAAAAATTATGAATTGGAAAAACTATTATTTTATAGCCATTATTATCATATTGGTAAATACAATAACATACCTAACTAATACATTTACATTAAGAATATAAATAAAAAAGAAAAAATTAATGTTACTTAAATATTGTAAATGAACAGATATTTTAAAATATAAAAAAGTTAAAAACCAATAATTATTATGAAATAGAAGGAGTAATACTGGTAAGAAATTTATGAAAATAAAATGTTATTACAAAAATTAATAAATATAAGTTGGTGGACCAATTTAAGTACACATGTCTCAATGAGTTGAGACATATAAAAGCTTCATTTATGAAGCTTTTTCTAGAGCTTCATATGAGAACTCACCATATTGTTCCATCTCTTGGAGGCAGATTTTTTTTCTTCTCAGTATTTAGATTTGCTCCCTTCCTAGTCTATTTTAAGTTATTTTATGCGCCATTCTTCATCGATTTTCATCTAATAACATAAAAAGTCTTGTTGACAACCATAACTTCGTAAACAACTATGAAACTTAAATTTTATATAATAAAAAAAGTTAAAAATTGATTTTTATTTTTCAAAAGCTACATTTTTCAACTTCTAAAAAAATTGAAAATTAATTTTTTTATATTCAAATTTTCTAAAAAATTCAAATATACAAAAAACGATTTTTTTGAAGTGAAAAACATTGAGTTTCACCCAAAAAATTTCATCCAAATACCACCTTAATCTTATTATCAAAATATAATTTCTTTTAGGCTTTTACTAACCAGTTACCTAAAAGCATTTGTTAAGGAACCTAGAGGTGCACATTTTTTCTCGTGGAATATATTGCCAAGAGTTCATTTTCCTTGCTAAATTCCTTCAATATTTGAATTGTAATTGGATTTTAAATTTAGACAAAATCCCAAAATTGGTCCTTCTAAAATTTTGCATTCGACAAATTAGTCCCTTTAAAAAAGATACTCAAATAAGTCCTTGTCAATTTAAAATAACAGATAAATTGATTGCTTTAGGGAAATAAAAGGACAAATTAAAAGTAATCTAGGGGTTATACTGTTTACAACTCCAAGTCCTGGGGATTAGATTTCGCTTAACCTTTATATAAAAAAAAAATTAATCCCTTAAGAATCATGAAAAAAGTTAAATTGGTTCTTGTATGGAGGGATGAATTTTTCCCTTATATTTTTAATTGAACAGGGCTTCTTTGGATTTTTTTTTTTGAAGGCACCAATTCATCCCCTTTTTTTCTTAAAAAACCCATTTGTTTGACTTAAGAAGGATCAATTTGAGAGATTTTGTCTTTAATTTATTAATTAAATATAGAGTTTTTTAAGCTTTGCAAGTGGCAACTAGCAATTAAAGGCTGAAAAATGCTTAGGTAGTCACAATGTGGGTTTTACCTCTTGTCATGAGATTATTCTTTCCACACGTATCGTAGAAATTACTCTCTTGACTAGATATTTAAAAAACACCTTTTAATTTTATCTCACTCATGAATCATTATTAAAAAAAAAAATTGAAAGACTATTATTTGAATATCACAATTTAACGTTATAGGAAACATTCTTTTTTAAGCATAAACATGTAAAATCTCTCTTATTGACACAGGTATCATATTCACATTAGGAAAATATCATACCTCCATAAATTTTACTAGAAAATAAATGCTAGAATGACATGGCATAATTGATAGTTTTTAGATAAATAGGTGAGTCTTACCACTATATTTAATCCAGCCATTGTGATCATATATTGATATTGATCTTTGAAGAAAAAAACAAACATTTACCAACATTGTAGCATGTGATTATATAACATGTACTCTTTTTTTTTCAGCGGTTACTCCGGTACCCATAGAAAATGAGGGATATGAGTACCCTTATTATATATGTGGCCCTAAAAGTGTGCCATGTTTTTAAAATTATGCTATATAGGTGTTTATGTGTCATATCTTTTGAAATTATAATGTGGGCCAAATTTATATTCAAGGACATTTTTACAAAACTATGTAAGTTATTTTCATTTCAGAAAACCATTTACACAATAACAAAAATTAAAAATAAAAACAGCAACCGAAGTAAAACATAATTTTAATGGCAAATTACAAATTTTAAACCCTTGTATGGAACAATTATAGGGGAATGTGATTTTTTTGAAGGATTTAAAATTCATCATAATAAAATATCTTGTTTAGATATTAACTTAGAAGAAATTATAAAATCAAATGAATTTTGAAGAGGGATTTTATTTATCTAAAATAGAGGATTTTAATTTCCACCTATAGAGAGAAAATTTTGGAAATCCCTACACACACAAGTATAAATTTTTCTCATTTTGATAAGTCTCACTTTTGTTATATTCCATTATAGTTTATTTATATTTATGAGATTTTCATTTAATTTTATTTTTAATTCATTTTATTGCATTTTACATTTTTTAATATTTAGTTTATACTAAATGATGTTATATTTAAGTATCATTCCATTTTATTTATATAACAATTAAATTTTATAATTTAAATTTAAAATATTTTGTGAATGAAATTTAAAATAATTTATGAAATATGAATTTATTATAATTAATTTTAAATCAATTGAATTTTAATTATTAATAAAAAAATCTTATTTTTTAAAAAAATTACCTTATGTTTTTTAAGTAAAATATGTTAGAATCAATATAATGTAATTACCTCACCTATTTTACAAATGAAGGAAATATAATTGTGTATCCAAGCAAAAAATTTAAAAATTAAAGGAAACTTAATTGAAGCATTTTAATTTTCTAACATTTTAAATTCTATTGTATTTTGGAAACACTCCATCCAATGCATACTAATATTTTCCCAAAACAATTAACTAATTATAATAACGAGAAAGCCACGTTAAACTATAAACTTCATTGCAAGCAGTCAAGAACTTAAACATTTGGTGATTGGTATCTTATCAATACAGGGACCAGGAGATACACTACATGTAATCGATGGAAAAGGAGAAGAAGAATGAATTGCTTTCGGGAAAGAGAACAATTCAAAGTCATATTAAAAAAAAGAAAAAAGCGTTGGAAGACAGACACCATAAACTTATATATTCTTCTATGATAAGAGGAACTGAACGTAGATACGGAGATGGTGCGAAAAGGGAGTCAAACGAGTGGGCGACTATAAAAAACAACAAGTTCTATTAAATAATATTATTTGAATATTTAAAAGTGTATGTCTTATTAGATATCTACCTAATCACTATTAGATGAGACTAATAAATGGAGCAATTAATTGGGGCTACCCATCTAATATTATCGAAATCTACCGATGATGTTCTAAAGGGTTTTCATTAACATAGTTACCAGGAGGGTCATACTCGCAAGCAACAAGCATGCCAGCCCCACGGTCGTTGCAATGCTGCAGGGCACACCCAGTCGCATAGAGTCTCTCCACACAATCTGTGAAGTGACGCACGTTTCCCGCGCGCTGGTGGTGATTCCAGTGGCGGAGGAGAACACTTGAGCGTCTTGAAATCATACAACTCCTTCTCCATGTACCAAAAGTACACAACATCCGAAGGGGTCCAGTGCAACCTCTTCCCCAAAACAAGTTCTCTCCGTAGCTCGAATTCGAGTGAACCATCAAGCAGTCGTTGTACCTCTCCATGAGATACTTGCGCGCGAAACTCTCGAGCTTCTCATCCCACGTGTATGGTGGTAGATTATACTTGCTCCGCACCCAATTGTGCGCATGGAGAAACTCATCTGCCAATAAAATTCTGTTATCGGACGAGGTTGTCTTGTTCTTTGGAGCCCATCCAAATAATCTTCCAGGGTTTGTGTTGTTTTCTTGGGGTTGGTTAAGGTCACTACCACTCTTTATTTGAGATGATGGGGTGGTGGGGTTTTGGTTCTGATTTTGATTTCTTGGTTTTGGTTTTGGTTTTGGTTTGAAGTTGTGGTTACTGGGCGGGTTATTGGTGTTGTACGGCCATCTCGAAAGTTCCGTCCTTTACCTTGACGGTGGTGCCCTCGGTTGGGTCCATGGTGGCCACCGCCGCGAGGCGTTGAGGAGGAGACGGTGACGCTAATGGTTGTGGCTGAGAAGAGACAATTGCCACAAGGAGAAACATATTGCATAAAATGATGACGGTGGCTATAAGGGGATGCATCTTTATAGAGGCTTATGTTATTTGGTGATAATAAGGAACGTTGATGTATTGTGGAATGAAGATTGAGATTGAGATTATTAGCAGCCCTCGGTATAGCCCGAGAGCCCAAGGTAGAAGGGCTGAAAGAAGATTGAGATTGAGAAGGCTCTTTTATATATTTGATGTATCCACTTTCTCAACAAGAACCCTTTTCATCCGCCATATTTTCCTTACCATAATTGTTAGTATCTGCACTGTTACTATTTTTAACTTTATAGCTGCAAATAGGGTAAAGGTGTGGGCGTGTGTAATTTCATCCAAGACGCAGAACGGCATTGAATCTCCATGTGCGTTTTGGAAAGCAAAACTACATGCTGAACAATAATAGCGTAGATTTTGGGCGTCCACATACCCAAAGTCCATGAATAGTCAAAACTGGATTCTTGTTTTTCAGTTAACTAGTATGTATGGAACAGAAGACCCGCACATGCCATAAATTCATTGCCCGTTTCGAAGGCTGAATTTCTTGCTCGGGAATTAATTTTAGGGGTGAAAATTTTCGATGCTCAAATTGTGATCCCTTTTGTATCTCTTCAATTATTTATTGGCACATGAAATATAATATTATATATTCAGTGATTTATAATTTTTTAAATATATTTTGATTGTTATTTTTTCATGTGTCAATAAATAATTAAAGAATCAGAAAAGATAATGCATTTTGAAAATTTAAATACATTTCAAAAGGTTTAATTAATGATTTAAACTAATATTGAAATTGTTTAGAAGCAAGTTTTGAAATTTAAAATGAATCAAAATATTATAATCTCCGTCTTTTCTTTTAAATGAGATCAATACCTTTTATTTTCAAAATCTCAAGCGGCCTTCAGCATTACTAGTCTGAAGCCTTTTAAATATGGCAACGTATTAGTGTTAATAGCACTATATTTCACGTTTTGAATTATTGATTAATTCCTTTTAAATCAAATCAGTTTGATTGCATGATTAATTCCATTGATTAAACGATTTTCTTGAACGGTATGCTTGATTTCAGTTTTCTAACGTTTTGGAGCCATTATTAATACAGATATTGAACACAATTCCTTTCACATTAGAATTTTCATATGTGTATATATATATATATATATATATATATAAAAGTAGGAATCCATTTCCATATAAGTCTTGTACACTTATTTTGACGATTAAGTATAACAAATTTCATAAAAATCATATAATAATAAGTATGTATTCTAATTATTATTATTATTAGTATTTTCAAACACATATTATGGGATACTAGCAAGCTACGCATTTTTCTTTGGACTAAAAAATCATTCCTCTTATATTTAGATTCTTATATGTAGATTAAGTCATTATTTTGGCTAATATTGTGATTTTGTCGTCACATTAATGACTACTTTATTTTTCTCTCACTTAATTAATATGCATTCTCTACAATTCTCTCATCCTATATAATATTATATTATATTTCTTTCACCTTAATAATATATAAATGACTGAAAACTTTAGTTATATTATTATTATATGTTGGATAAATACATATTAATACTAATCAAATAAAACTTTAAAAAATTGTAAATAACCAAATAACATGGAAATAAGAGTTTGAAATTGGGTAAACTAAACTACATTGTTATTGCTCCAAACGGTTACCACAGCTCATGCTTGCATTCTAGGTATCCACTCTTAGCCGTAGCATATTATACATGTGAGATTGAATGCAAGCATGGAACTGTGGATACCTAATTTCAAACTCACATGTATAATATGCTACGGCTAAGAGTGGATACCTAGAATGCAAGCATGGAGCTGTGGTAACCGTTTGGAACAATAACACTGTGGTTTAGTTTACCCTTAATGAGCCTAACACTTATTTCTATGCCCAACTTCTCTTAACCATGTTACCTTGACCGGGTCTAATATATATATATATATATACACATTAGATTTTATTAAGATATTTTTGTGACATAATATTCAATATTCGAACAATAATCGAGAATAATCTTACACCATATTAATTATTCGTGACGTTATTATTTATGATATTTTTAAAATTATTAAAATATATATATTTACTCAACATATAATGACATCATATAATTTTAAATTGCATTCGTAATATAACTTCCAAAAAAAATTTTCATCCGTAATATTCACGTAAACGATTTTTTTTAAAGAAAAATAAATACTTGATAAAGAGAGGGACAAATAGTGGAGAGTTGGTATTAATAAAGTGGAGAAAAATTAGAGAAAAGTTAATAAATATGGGTCAAACAAAATTACAATACTATCCAAAATTTCATATTGAATGAAGAGATAGATAATAGGGTTTTATATCCAAAATAAAATGTGAACTTTTCTAACTTTCACATGAAGATATGAAGGTTAGCAATTCTTATATATATAATTCTTATTTTAGCAATGCAAGTCTTTCAACATCATCACTTTAGCTTACTTTCTCAAGCCCAAGTTACTCATGAGAGTTATATACCTAAGATAATAAGGACCGATAACAATGGATCAATCCTTCTATAGAGGCAAGTGTAAAATATACTCTATCTCATATAACTTGTCATTCTCCTTTTTCTTCATATTAGAGTAGCATATTATATATATGATATTGAACTTTCAGGAAGGAGAATATTGTTTAGAAGAACATAGTGAGTTTACAACACACAAGGGAATTTATTATTGCAAACTTCTAATGATCCCACAATAACATGGAGCTTCCCTTTTATAGATGAGGGAGGTCCAAAATCACACTATTTTACATAATATGTTACTTAGACATATTGATTACAAAGAAACAAATAAAAGGTCATGACTCAATAAGACATCACAACTTTTATTTACATGATTTGAATACACCTCAGTATGACATGATGAGTCATTATTTATTTTATTACTAAAAAACTCTTCTTGTACTATCTTCAGTTTCTTTTGAAGATGGGCTCATGCTGGGTGATAGATTCATGCATTGATCATCTTGCTTTTTCTCTTTTTCTCATAAAGCCTTATCTCTAGCTATGTCTTTTAGCATTTGGTCCAAATGTATCTCTTCATTATCCTCATCTAGGTCTTGAGAATCTTGCATTATTACACTTGCATAATTGCTTCGATTGCCAGATGGCTGTCTTCTTGGTGTGTTTTCCGATGCTGGTCCTACTCTTGTGTAGGTGTAATTGTAACCCATTTCTTTTTTGTAAGCATATAACCTTTAAGGGTTTAAGCTTGATACACGTGGATTGGACCACTAGCATTCCTGACATCAAGGCCATTGATTTCATAAATATGGATAACCAATTCTTCTTGGTAAAGATGTTCATCCTTCATGAAAGTATGAAGATTTGGAAATATTCTATAATGTATGGCATGGTTTTGAGTGCAAAGCAATCCTGGTTAGATTTTGAAAATATGGACGATGAATATATAGACCGATACAAGTTCATTTGCTTGATCATCATACATTCTCCAAACATTCCACTTGTTCAGTTCTTCATTAAGCCGTTTTCAACCATTCGATTAAAGCAAACCACTATAAGGTCCTACATAACAAGGAGTGTTTGTTTCTTGATATTTCGAGGAATTCTCTCATTTTTGTAGTGTGAAAGATGATGGGATATGAATAAAGCATTGAGACACAGCCAAAAATCACATATTTGATTCAAGAAAAGGTTTTCCAATAAAAATTTCGAAGACATTTAAATAAGGAGAACGAGGGTTAAACTAGGTTGGCTTAGGGGAGATTTGATTTGTTTTTTCCTTGTAATGAAATGGCTAAGTAATGAAACATATGAGTGGTAGCAAATTCTTTGAGGTAGTTTGGAGTGAGGGTGATAAGGTGGTATTTTAGGAGGATATTCATATAATGGATTTGATGGAATGATGGATGAACTGGGTTGATCAATATTTTTCATGACCCAATAAGAATGACGGCACATGAAAAATCCTATTGTTTTCACGTAAGTCTTGTAACCTGCTGTTTGTACATGCATATAGAAATTCTCTTTTCTATATACAAATCACCTGTTCTTTAAAATCTATAAGTAATCATCATTGGTGGCTCAGAGCAAATTCATAGTCCATATATCATAATACAACATATATACTATAAGTTTGCTCTTTTAAAACAACCATAAAAGTAATAAAAATAAGTCATAGGAAATAAAATGCAAAACATGCTCTATTTAACACCCAAAAATTATTTAAAAATTAATTTAAACTTTAGTAATGAGAATTTAAAAAAATGACAGTTTTAGCAATGATGAGGACAGTCAATGGATGTGTTTAAAAAAGTGAATAGTAACTTGCGGGTCCCACAGGCCAGGCTAAACCTGAAGTCTGAACTAAAATGCCAGAAGTGAGAAAAGATAGGGTTAAGGTTAGAAATAATTAGAAATGAAGATTTTATATATGGAGATTTATTTGGGAAAATATCTTCTTTCTTCCAAACCTTTATTAACAAGCTTCAAGCTTCAAAAATCATAGCCTAAAGTTGCTAAACACTCAAGCTTTCTTCACGAAACTTCAACTACTCATCACCATGTACAAAACTAATCTATTGAAATTTCAATTTTTCACCTTTTCTCACTTTGAGATATCAGCCTTTATTGCCTAAGGAAGGGTTTGGCGTTGGTTTTAGGGGTCTTGAAGTGAGAAAAATCACTCG
This sequence comes from Dalbergia oliveri, assembly GCA_030441495.1. Classification (NCBI taxonomy): domain Eukaryota; kingdom Viridiplantae; phylum Streptophyta; class Magnoliopsida; order Fabales; family Fabaceae; genus Dalbergia; species Dalbergia oliveri. The sequence continues at coordinate 16,247,308 of JAMLFY010000013.1, read as the reverse complement.
TAGAACATCATTGGGAGCCAAGATCTTTAAAACTCCAAGAGTAGGGTTCTTTGCACCTTGTTGTGCAATTCTTTTTTTTTTCAGATTTTGCTTGATTGGAAATTGATATTTTCTAGTTCTAATATATGATTACACCTAGATATACATGTATTTATATTAGTGGGGTAGTTTGGTGTTGTTGAAAAATCATTTTTGTCAAAAGGAGTTTTGTACTATGCTGGATTTTCAATTTTCTTATAGAGGAACTGGTCACGATTTTTCTTATGCATTTGTAAGGATTTTTATGAGTTAGAAAAATTATATGTTGAAATTAACATCCTAAGGCAACTCTATGATTTTTCTTGGGTCATGTTAAAGACTTTTACTACTTTAAAAAAATCAAGAACTGAAACTATGCCTATGCTGAATTACTAAAATTGAAGCTGCAAATTTTGCTAATTTTTTATTGAGTTTTCATTTTAAATTTTTATGGAGTGTTGGAAATATCTTTAGGTTTAACCAGGAATTTTATTATGAATTTATGCACTCATTTTCTAGGGTTAAAAGCTATGGAATTCTGGCTTTGAGTTGAGATTAGGTGGCTCTAACCATCAAATTCGTAGAATTTTGTTAACATAGTTAGAGAATGATTCTTATTCTGAAATTTTTACAGGAGCTTGGGGACACATTGAGGTGTCATAGAGAATATTTTTAACTTTTAAATTTGTTATTCAATATGCAAAATAAATTTTTCTACTTAAGTGTAAAATCTACCAATATGCTGGAAATGAACCTAAGTCTTGAAGTGATAATATAATGAATTTTAATTCAAGTATGATAAGTATGAATGCATGCTATATACTTTAAAGATTGGTTTATGAAGCATGAATGAGATGTGGTTTATGCATGCATTTGAGAAAAGAAAACTACATGATACATCTATGTGACAAAAGAGAATGCGTGAATTTCAATTGTGCATGTTTTAACATATGTGCAAAATGGAAACAAGACTTAGATTGGGTAAAGGGGAAGGCAAAAAGAGGAACTTTCCTAGAGATATTATGATTCATAGACGTATTGGCTATGAATAGAACTATGAGTGATTTGGAGAGGAAAAAAAAATGAAGTTCTAATAACCACATATAGAAATGAGCTCAGTCTTTATAAACGTCTATTACCTATTGTGGAGTTGTCCACAATTGTTTGGTATGAATTACCCATTGTGGAGTTATCTCTGTAGATACCATGTGGTATGAACTAAGTCTTCCCTATATGAATGCAAAGAGGAAAATGTATGGAACTGAGTTTTATGATCATGAGAGAAAGATGAAATTCCCTTTGACATATCAAGGAAAATTAAAAATGATTACATTTATCATTTGCATACTCATAACATATTGAATTATTTGCTTAGCATGATTTACTATGACCTTAAACATTATGATATATGTGCATTAAGTGAGTGAATGCTAAAAAAAACCAACTTCGAAAGGATAATTTTGAACTTTAAAAATGAATCTTTGGTATGTAATGCATGAAGCACATTTTTTTTCAAATAAATCGAAGTGACTGGAACGATGCGATGACATTTATAGTTATGTATTTGGTGAATGCCTCTGAGAATTTTATAATTCTCACCCCTATTTTGTGTGTTCCCATGTCGTTTCAGATAGCACAAGAGAATAAAGAAGTTGCTCATCCTGGAAATGCATAGTTAGAATAGCTCGATGGTAAAGACCACTAGTAGTTTCTGTTGTATAAATGCTTAAGTGAAATAGATGTATATTAAAACTCTTAGAAGAGCTTCCTTTTGTATTTGACTTTGTATTAAATAAATACTTTGTCTCTTGTATATATTTTAATAAAATTATGATCTAGTTACTACTCGATTCGCTCAAATACTTTAATTTATAGTTACATTAGTAAAGTCTGCTAAATTTATAAGTAACAATCCCTAAGTATAATGTCATGGGTTAGGGATGATGTTGTACTTGGGAGGGTGTTACACTCTATGGCCAAGATCCTACCTGTATTGTCCTGGAGCACTCTAAACAAATAAGGATGCTTCACCCCAAGTGAAGCTTACCAGCTGAACTCTATTGTTGCTATGAAGAAGGATGCTATGAGGAACTGGGGGGCTAGTATTGTAATAGAGGAAAGAGAGAGGGGTGAGGTTTTATTCAAAAACTTAGTAAGTGAGTCTTCACCTGAAATACCTTTCATGGGACACCAAAGAAGCCATGCATAAAATCGTAATAATAGTAATAAAACTCAAAGTCTTACATAATTAAGTATGTATGTGTATATATATATATATATATATATTCAACTCATAATTTTACAAACTCAAAAACAACTTCCTCAATTTACTTTTCATGCCTGAAATTATATAAGCTCATAGTGTAGTAGCTCCTAGAAACAGTAATGTTTGGTCTGAAATATCATAATAATAAAAATGTCTAGTCTAATATTGTTTGGTTTATGGGTTTCTTAATAACCTAAATCGGGTACCTAACTAGGTCCCATGTCTGTTCTATGAGATTGCCCTCAGCAACTTGGTACCAAGATTGCGATAGTTATTTTTTTCATCGTTAACTCATTGACCTTCTCTATAGCTACCATATAAACTAAATAAATAAATCCATGTAAATCTTAAAACCTTTAAAACCTTTCAATTTTTTAAGAGCTCTAAATCTATCTGATTCTAATAGTCTAACCTTAGAATAACTATGTCCAAGGGATCACCCTTTTGAGACATCTGAGATTTCAAAAGAACACATAATATGTACCCCGAAATGTCATGAATCTCATGAGGATTTAATCTCTAAAACCTTTTGATTGATTATCTAAATAACATTTCAAACTGTCAAGCTTTTCATAAACTAGGAAAAACTCAATACCACATTCTTGAAATTATAGGATTTAAAACCATATTTCCAATCTTTTCTCTAAACTTCATATCTGGTTATAAAACTATATCATATACATAAACCATTTCCAGAATTCTTTCTAATATTCATAAAAGTCTCCAAGATTCATAATTATCATCAACTACACATAAACAAGTTTTATCATAACAAGTTTTATGCTCTCAAATGAACAGATCAAAACCCAATCACAAATAGTAAATCTCAAGTCTCTTTGTATAGTAATCTCTAGAATTAAGCAATAAATCATATTTTCATGAAAATAATCTAATGCACAACATAGAAATTACAGATGAACTCACTCACCTAGAGGGGTGGAATTTGGAGATAACCAACAAACTCCGGGGAGAAGAATAATACCAATATCTGCCATTAAAGTAGTAGAACTTTAGATTAACCTCTAATGAACCCTATTCACATAGATACTACTCTAACACAATGAAAGAACTATATTCTCTTGACAGACATGAGAATCACCCCAAGAACAAGGAGGAATTGAAGAAAGAGAGTAAAACCAAGAGAACTATATACCTTAAAGCCTTAGGAATGAAAGATTGAAGTTGATTTTGATGGAAAATGGAAGAAAATGGAGTTTTGGGGTGAAAGATAGTGAAATGGCAAAGGTTCTCGAGTTTGAGGAGGTGAGATGTGTATGTGTGTGTGTGTGTGTTTAGAACCCTAAAATAGGGTTTTTTATAAGATTTTGACTTCAGTGCTTACAAGAAAGTATAAATCTCCACCTACACCACTTTATTGTTCCTGAGCTAGCTTTCTAGAATGGTTTTTCTTAGATCCTTGAGCAAGAATTCAAGTGTTGGTGTGTATTCGGGGGTTGTCTCAATATTCTTATCTACATTTCTTAATTTAAAGTTAATGTCATTAACTTCAAAACATAAATGTAAATAAAAAAATACCCCCCATTTGGCAAATAAAATATCACAAAAATTAAAATCCTAACAATTCAAAAGCCAAAATTTGAGTTTTACTTCAAATTCGATAATTTTAAGATTTTCTAAACTTGTGGACTAAAAATGAAATGTTTAAATGTTTCATAAAATTCATTAAAAATCGCTCTTCCACTTATTTTCCTTTTGGGAACAATTATCGGGAGTTTAATCTCAAGAATATGGTTCTATCATATAGCCCTTCAATGATGTGTAGGATCAGAACTTAGTGAAATTCAAGACTTGAAAAGATAGATAGGGGTCACTAGCACCCTTCCTAGTTTAAAAAAAATTTCTAATATTTTTATTTAAAACTAGGGTATTACATTATTCCCCCTCAAAAAGATTTCGTCCCCAAATCTAAACTGATGTAACTGAGAGGGCAATGAGGTAGAATACTTAACCTACATGAGGCTCATATAGATGCCTTTTTTCTTTGCATACGGATGCCTTTTTTTTACCTAGTCTGGGTGACTCCGCCTCCAAGGGCAATCCTTTCCCATTGAGATAACAAGGATTCTTAACATGATACTTTTATTGGATGACTAATGTCACCTTTGTTCTTACTCTAGTTCTTTCTCTCTTGTGTTAACGTAGTTGACACTAGGAATCCTAGTCCTTAGTTCCTGAACTTTTCAATCTTTATACATGTGTTATGTACGGAAATCAAACTACTCTATCCATCCACGTAAAAAAGGCAATATATATATATATATACACACATGGCATTCATATGCATACACCTCCAACACACATAATATCATACATCATGTGCATAAAACAATGAACACAGGTAGTATGACTTGTGCTAAGATTCTTTGAAATTTTCTACCAGGTTAACATGCATCATTAGTTCTTACGCACCAATTTCTCTACTTTAGAACTACCTGGTCCTTTAATTCAACATTTCAAGCATAAACATATGCATAAAAGAACATATGCTTTCATTTAAACATAAACATATACTTCAAACATAGACATAAACATTTTCGAACATATATCTTTAACTCAAATTATGCTCACATATCATGCTAACACATGGACCTAAGGTAAACGAAATGCATCTTATTAACTCATTAAGTTCTTTGATCACCTTACCATCCTATTACCAAATTGAATAATTAGCCAACATGTTCATGCATAAAACTACATACATATATGAAACTATATGCTTATCAAACAATGACACACTATCTGTGCATCTTTAGTAGCTCAAGTTAATAGGGTTACAATAAATTCTTGAAGAACTTAAGGAATTAAATTTCTAAAGCTTTAATTTCCACTTAGCACATGGGTATTATTCAGTTAAATTATCTAATCCATGAAACTTAATGCTAACTATTTACATGCTTATTTCATTTAACAATGCTCACTATCGTAAATGTCATGCATGAGGAGGTTCTTTTACCATACACTCAAAACATATTTACTGAATAATATATAGTTCCATCATGCTCTCCTTTAAAATTGCAAATTGTCTCAACAAATCAATCATCCATACACTAATAAGATTTCTAAAAACTTATCCATGCTAGCTCTAACATAGGCAATAAATATTCATACTTGCAACATTCTTAGATTTTGCATGTAATCAGAAAAGGAACAATAAGCGATAGTCTAAGAAATTAGGGACAAGTAATATGCACAATGATCCAAAACTAGCTTAGCAATTCATGTTATACAAGTTACAATGCACACTCCAAACTTGATCAAACCATCTATGTTAGATTATTAACCTAATTCACATGCATGCTATATTCATATCCTATAATTGCACAATTCCAACTTAAATAGTACAACAATACACTCTAGAAACGGGCATGCATGATGACCATGACATCAAAGCTACAGAAACAATTTGTCATATTAGAACCAATCATCATTCTTACTAAATGCTTACATGCATGGTTTATGTCTCAATCGTGGTTTTACTTGCTAGTTCTGAATCACTCTTATGAGGACCTCCACCAGCTGGGGTAGCTACATCACTTACCTCTACCAGGTGATGGGGTTGTATTGGAAGTATGGTTACCTCGACCTCTATTTAATTGCTCCCAAAAGTCCGGGTGATCCTTCTTCTTATGTCCCCTTTGCCCATATTCGTAACACACGAAGGTACCAAACAAACACGGACCTCTATGGCATCTTCTACATGTCTAACAAACTAGATATGACCAATGGGTCCTAGGTTCAAGCAGGCACGGGAGAGCAGCTGAAGAGGTGGTCCCAACCAACGGTGCCTGCTGTGACAAGTCGAAGTGGGTCATGTCTAATTGTGCCTCTTGCTAGGGCATTCCTACTCTAAGGTGCCCACCTACTACCTTTGCTAAACTTAGCACAACTCGAGGCACAAAATGTAACTGATGTTAGCTAACATCAGCCTCCTGCGGTGACAAGGGCGATGGTGGTTCACAAGTGGCATGGCTAACCTAAGAAGAAGGGAACATATGATAGGAAGCTAGATTATAAATCCAAGAAACAGAGACTCTTACTAGACCTAGACTTGACTAACTCTTCCTAAATGCCTCAAATAACATTACGTTAATGTGAATGGTCGCGATTCCATTCACATAAATGTCATGTCATTTGTGGATACTTGCTCTAGTACCATGTAGAGAAACCTAATGCTTTGATACCACTTTGTCACGACTCGATTTGGGAATGTGATTGACATGTGAGAAATCATATTCTCATGTAAGTCTCGTGACCTATTAACTGTTTCTACATGCATGCTCTATTCATAAAAATCCATTTAAAATAGAAATTCTCTTTTCTACATATAAATCACTGTTCTTTAAAAATCCATATAAGTAATCATCATTGGAGGCTCAGGGGCAAATTTAAAGTACATATATCATAATACAACATGTATACTATAAGTTTGCTTTTCAAAATAACCATAAAACTAATACAAATAAGTCATAGGAAACAAAATGTAAAACATGCTCTATGGTCGAATCTTGCCTGCATTGTACTGGAGCACTCTAAATAAATAAGGATGCTTCACCCCAAGTGAAGCTTTCAGCTGAACTCTACATCTGTGAAGAGAGGCTGTAAGAACCTGTATCATCTATAGTAGTATCTAATAGAGGAAAAGAGGAGAGGGGTGAGTTTTTATTCAAAAACATAAGTGAGTTTTCACTGAAACCCCCTTCATAGAGCACCAAAGAAGCCATGCACAAAATCATAATAACATTAATAATACTCAAAGCCATACATACACAACTCATCAACAACTTCCTCATTTACTTTTCATACCTGAAATCATTAATCTCATAGTGTAGAAGCTCCTGAGAAATAGTAATGTCTAGTCTGAAATATCATAATAATAAAAATGTCTAGTCTAATATTGTTTAGTCTGTGGTTTCCTAACAAACCAAATCATATACCTAACTAGGTCCCATTTCTTATGTGAGATTGCTCTAAGCAACTTGGTACCAAGGTTAACGATCGTTATTTTTTCCAATTAACCATTGGCTCTTTCTCTATAGTTCCGTCTAAACTAAATAAATAAATCCATGTAAATCTTAAAACCTTTAAAACCTTCTAGTTCTCTGAAAGTTTGAATCTATATGATTCTAACGGTCTAATCTTCGTATAACTATGTTCAAAGGATCACCTTTTATAGACATTTGAGATTTCAAAAGGTCACAGAATATGTAGCCATCAACTATCATGAATCTCATGAGGATTCAAGCTCCAAAACCTTTTGATTGATTATATAAATCACATTTCAAACTATCAAGCTTTTCATAAACTAGGAAAACTCAATATCACATTCTTGAAATTACAGGATTTAAACATATTTCTAATCTTTTTATCTAAACTTCAAATCTGGTTATAAAACTATATCATATACATAAACCATTTCCAAAATTCTTTCTAATATTCATAAAAGTCTCCAAGATTCATAATTATCATCAACTACACATAAAATTAGTTCAACAACAATGGTCCCATGAGTTTTATCATAAACAAGTTTCATGCTCTCAAATCAACAGATCAAAACCCAATCAACAGTAAATCTCAAGTCTCTTTTGTACAATAATTCTAGAATTAATTAGTAAATCATATTTTCATGAAAATAATTCTAATGCCCAACATATAGATTACAAATGAACCCACCTCACCTGGTGGAATTTGCAAAAACAACACCAATAGAACTTAAGGAGAATAAATGACACCAATATCTATCATTAAAGCAATAAAATTTTAGATTAACCTTTAATGAACCCTATTCACATAGATACAACTCTAACACAATGAAAGAACTCTATTCCCTTGATAGACATGAGAACCACCCCAAGAATAAGGAGGAATTGAAGAAAGAGAGTAAAATCAGAGAACTACATACCTTAAAGCCTTAGGAATAAAAGATTGAAGTTGATTTTGATGGAAAGTGGAAGAAAATGGAGTTTTGGAGTGAAAGAGAGTGAAAGGGTGAAGGTTCTGAAGTTTGGGGAGGTGAAAGTGTGTGTGTTCTGGACCCTGAAATAGGATTTTTTTTAATTAAAATTTTGATGATGCTACGCTCAGAAAGTATAAAATCTCCACCTACACGCCTTACCGTTCCCTAACCCTAATACTCAATCATTTTTCTTAGATCCTTGAGCAAGAATTCAAGTGTTGGTTTGTATTAGGCTGTTGTCTCAATACTCACTTATTTACATTTCTTAATTTTAAGTTAATGTTATTAACTTCAAAACATAAATGTAAATAAGGAAATACCCTCTATTTGGATTCAAATAAAATATCACAAAAATTAAAATCCTAACAATTTGAAATCCAAATTTTGAGTTTTAGTTCAAATTTGGAAATTTTTAAGATTTTCTAAATTGTGGACTAAAAATAAAATGTTTAAAGGTTTCATAAAATTCATTAAAAATCACTCTTTCACTTATTTTCCTTTTGGGAACAATTTGCTGGACTTTTGATTCGAAGAATATGTTTCTATCATATAGCCCTTCAAGGACGTGTAAGATTTAGATAGTGAAAATTGATTGAACAATAGATAAGGGTAACTGACACCCTTTTAATTCTAAAAAAATTTCTAACTTTTTTTATTTAAAACTAGGGTATTACAGTATTTATGAAAATTAAAAGGTATGAATGAGTTGAGGTGAAAGAAGTGACATGTTTGGATTGGGTAGGTCTTTACAATTAATTAGGGAAAGTTTGTTTCCTTTTATGTGTTTTACAATGAAGTCATATTTGAAAAACCATTCTTTTAACCTGAGAATTTGTGGGTTTAGGGAATTTTGTTTTTGAATTCAAGGATTTTTTTTGAAATGAGGAATTGTCAAGTTGAACTTCAAAATGATATCCTTTGAGATGGAAATCAAATTTGTGAATTCCATATTTTACTACCAAAGTTTCTTTGTATGTGGTATGGTAATGGAACTCTGTTGGCTTGAATTGTCCATCTGCATGTCCAAAGTAAAACTTTTTTCCCAACTTTCAATTAGAATTGCTCCCAATACTCATCACTAGCATTTGTTTGTAATACTCTTTTCCTTCTCCATGAATTTTGATAGATAGTGGATTTTGTCATGCCTTTTTCAAGAACTTTACATCTTCAGTGTATTTTGGTCCCCAAGGAGGAGGATTTTTCTTCAAGAGCTTGGAAAACTTCATGGTGTGCTTGGAATTATAAGGAAAAAAAAATCCTCTGATGCAGTTTAGAATTCAGGAATTGTTGGACTCGCTTTGTGGTCATATTTTCATTAGGAAACTTTGGTAGTTCTCTAGCAATATGTGGTTGAGGCACATATTTTCCTTTTGAAAAATACATTCCTAGGAAACCAAATTCTTTTATACCAGCCTTGAGATTTTCTAACGGATAGCATTATGCCATACTAGTCACAAATTTGGTAAAATTTTTCCAAGAGCTTCTGGCTTGCTTCATCGGAGAAAACAAAAAAATATCATCAATATAAACAAAAGCATTATCCAAAATAAGTTCAAAAATTTTGGTCATGGCTTTTTGGAAGAAAGAGGGTGCAACTTTGAGTCCAAAAGGTAGGACTCCATTGGTGATGGGCATTAGGTATGCAAAAAGCTATTTTGGGTGGTCTTTTAGGTTTAGAACAAGTTACTAGAATCCTAACTTATTCCTTACTCATTCTCTCTCTCTCTCATTTATAACATGCTCCTTGATTTTTGGAAAAAGGAGAATAACTTGTTGGCATTTAGGCCCTAATACCATTGAGCCGGAGCCCTACTACCTTAGACATATAATCCTTATTTTGACAAGCAAGTCTTTCGCATCATCACTTTAGCCTAGTTTTTCAAGCCCTAATTACTCATAAGAGTTATATACCTAAGATAATAAGCATTGGTAACAATGGATTAATAGTTGGATGTATTTATGATATACTAATCTTCTATAGGACAAGTGTAGAGCATACTCTCTAATAGAACTTCTCATTCTCCTTTTTTTCATATCAAGTAGCATATTATATGTGTGAGATTGAACCTTCAAGAAGGAGAGGAGTGTTTAGAAGAACAAGGTGGGTTCTTGAGTTTCTGATTAACTAGACTAGAGAGTCTACTATATCCCTGGAATTTCCGCATGTGATGGAATAATCCTTAAGAATAGTGGAATGCACACCTCAGGCTTAATGTATCGCTTCTCTATTTTGTTTTCTTATTTTGTAGGATCGGATATTAATTTTCCAATAGGTGATATTTTTTGGATTCGAAGATTTCCATCCTAATTTTAGGAAGCATAAATATACATACATAATCTTGTGTGTCTAACTCTCTGAGCTTGATATTGTCCTTGATAAATGTTATTTGGATATTTCTTTCACGCGACGTTCAAATTACATATTTTTCATTATATATATATATCATGCATGTGTTCATTATATTTTGTTTTCCACATAGCCGTGCAAATAAACAAAAACGTTATTTGAACATTAAAAATGAATATATCAATAAATCTCAATTTCATCACCATTAAATACGTAATCTCCACTCATTTTATTTATATATTATCTCTAATAATAATAAAATATTGTTTTAATATATATATACCTTTTAGATATTGAAGATATCATCGAGCCAAATATACCCGTAGGCTGCAGGAGAAATGGATGACAATAAATTACAAATGCAATACTCAGCTAGAAGGATCGTAGTACAAAAATTGACAAAATACCCATTGACCGTCAGGATTTTTTATATTTTCTCGTGGAGAACTTCTTACTTAATTTCAATCTAAGGGTGTGTATTATTTGTCAAACATTTCGCATGTCAAAATACCGTATCTTTTTGCCGTGTTTACTAATATGTTAATTAGAAGAAAAAGTGAAAAACCATTATTTTCGTTTTTATATTTTTTTTTACCTTCCCATTAGTTATAATTAGTTTGGAAGTATAAATTGTACTTTTCTTATTACAATGCTTTTTTTTCTTAATCTAAGCAGTTCATACGTGGCTTCATCAGTATCAAATTTAAATTGTAATACTTAAAAATTGGGAAAACCACGTTAACAATTAATATTACACTTAAAACTTCCATTATTTACAATTATATTTACATCCATTACTTTCAACTAATTTATAGAATTCCAAAATTACCCATCTTTTCTGGCCTCCATCCACATCTCCGGCATTTGCCATCTTTCCCATACCTCCACCGACTACCCACATCACAACTATAACAGATTCTGGAAACACATTCTTGTTTTTCCTTTTCAATAATTCAAATGACAAGGTTCAGGCTCTTCAACACGAGAAATATGAGGCGTTCACAATGTATTGAGTAACATTCCATGTTTGTCGAATTGCAGACCACGAACCAAAACTCAGATATCAGCTCCAAAGACAGTCATTACACCATATGCGTTGTTAGCTACACACTTCATTTCCACGACTCATGTTGAAATCCATGGTATTAAGAGAATTTAGATAATAAAGAGAAGGATTAGAAATCTGAATTTTGATAAAATGGTGAAAAAAGTTACAATACAAGTAAAGTTCACCTATATATAGGCTAGTGAGTGTAACTAACAATGAAAAACTCATTACTAAATCAACCAACTCCTAATATTAACTACATATCATATACGCATATGAATAATAATACTTGTATAACATAATTGTACAACATTCATATAATATAGGTATAAAAACAAAGAAGGTGGTGAGTCTTTTTCAATTTTTTATTTTTTGAGCCCACTACCATTTTTGTTTTGATATCTATGTTGTACAAACACATACCATTATTCATGTACATACTCTAATAGCCCCCCACAATAACCGGAGCATGCGTCTTTAGCATCTTCAGAATAAAAGTACAATACCACTGAAATAAGAAAAATACAATGTGATGAAAGGAAATAATGTAACAACTAAAACATGAATGTAATTGTGGTGGTGCCTATTTCTATTTCAACGTCTCTTCTCCATGATACTTGTTGCATAAGATATACCACATTCATCAAGCAACTGTGTTGGTGCCTAGTCCCAATCTGATGTCTCCACGATGCTTGTTTTCTGCCGTTGCTGAATAACGAAAATGTAGTAGTGAGCAGCAGCTATATCCAATGCTTAACTAGTAACAATAACCAAAACATGACCAGAACTTAAAATCCGGTGACTAACAGTTCCAATAAAAGCAAGAAGAACAAAATTTGATCCAGAAACTTTTGAGTCCTGAACCAGGAAACTCATCAGCAAAAGAAGAATTGAACAAAATGTCAAAAAGATTACCAACAGCAAAACTCACTTGCAAAAAGTAGTAAGAAATTTGAACTCACTTAGGCATTTGATCAAGCATCAAGGCCTAGCTTCCCAACCAAAATGAAGCCAGAAATTACCAGATCTCCAGCCACAATTACCCATAAAATGTAGAGAGATGCTCGGCCAACCAGATCACAATCAATGCACAAATCTAGCAAAGCACTAATAAAACGGAGAGAACAGAGAAGGAAGTCGAGAAATGGTGAGCATGTGGCGGCCGGAAATGAATGAACCTCGTCAAAGAAGACAACTTGAGCTCAGATCGGAGAAGGGTCGACCAAGTTGACGATTAAAACTGAGCAAGAAGCAAGTAGATCTGATGATCTCTGTTGGAAACTCGCAGAGATGGAAACCAGAGTAAGAACCAAAACAGATCATTTCACCTTTTTATACAATTTACCAATGCCCTTTTCCGTACTTTGTTTCATCAACAAAAGATCATAATAAGGATCATTTTCAGCTTTTTATATTTGGCCAAAACTATTGAAAACTCCCATTTTATTAATCTCTTATATTTAAAAGAGGGACGAATTTATCTCTCTGTACAACTAAAAATAATGTATGAACCAAATAAAAACCAATTTGTTACCTTTTCTTTGAATTATTAGTGATCATATAGTACTTTCAAACTAAATAATTAATTTGTCTCTTAATATACTTTTGGGATTGAGCTCCTCTAAAGTGAGGGTTCTAATAGGAAAGTGGAGAGTTGATCATCGTTAGATCAGTAAGTTTTGCTATGCATAGAGCCTAACAATGATTCTAATGTTGATAATTTCATCTCTCTCACTTTAGCTATCTTTTCGCTTTAAATCAAATCCATATTTCCTCAAGAGAATTAAATGAACTATTTAATTAAAAGAGTTGTCATTTATATTCATTATGTATGATATTGCCTTAATTTATATTCTATCTTCTATTTAATGATTTGAAATCCACTTCTCATTTATTAGTACGGTAGCCCACATTTGACACATGCATAATAACATTTCTGGCCGAAATGATTTTACCCCGACAAACCCCTAATTAAAACTCAAATCAATCAATTCACCCATTTCACTTGCCCAAAACGGCTGTCAATCCGAGTAAACGACAGGACTTAGCTTACCTGACGAGAGGAGAAAGCGAGCTTCGTTTCTTCTCCATTTCTTCGAGAATAATCTGAATCATCAGCCATCACACAGTCAACGCCAGCGCTTCCCGCCGAAACGACGTGGCACTTGTCGCATCGTCTGTTCCTTTCCAATTGCGTCTTCATGGTGCGTAATGCGCACGTTGCGTAGACCAGACTCCATTCCAACCCCGTCAGTCAAACTTTTGAAACTGCCATAGCTAGCTAGCTGCTTAATTCCTCTTCCTTCCAAACCCATTCATTCCCTTGCATTTCACATCTCACTCTTTCTCGTCAAACGCCGTCGTTTTAGCTTTAAACGAGTGAGGCAGGTGCGCACTGCGCCATAATACCTCTGTGCCCCTCCCTCCCTTCGTTTGAAGATCTTATCAATCGGTTTAACTTCCCATGTTGGGTGCTCATCGCCGCAATTCTTGGGTTTCTTTTGCCCCTCTCATCTTTTGCATTTTCTTCAGCTACTTCCCTGGTAAATTTTACTCCCAAACCAACAGTTCATTTTTTTTTTTTTGGTTTTAAATTTTCATTCATTTAATTATTATTTATATTATTTCAATTTGCACATTAACTTTATTAGCGAAAATTGGGGGAAAAATGGTTTAGAAACTGTGATCTTTTATCTTATGCTAAATATCATTATAGTTTCTTAGTAGAAATATTTAGATGCTCAGGATCAGAAAATCCCCTATTGTTGGTCCCTTCAGTATAAGTCCGTACAGAGTTTTGTTAATTGTACGCATATGTAGGGAAGGATCAATTTTTCATCTTTGTTGAATTGTGAGGACCAATAGAAGACTTTCAAATCCGGTGATTGGGACAAATTTGTCCCCTGATGTTTGTGAGAGACTAAAATAAGAGTTTAGGGTTTACCTTGTTTATCATCAACAAAGTAATTCACCTGATAGGCCGTTCACATATGCATTCTTATGGATTGGGTTCGATTGTAAGGTTTCCTTGATAGCATTCTCCATGACCCCGAAAACATGTCTTGACTCTTTGTTGGGACGGGCCTTTTCCATCAACCTGTGCTCATTCATAGAAAAGATGAAAAAGAACAAAGAAAAGCTGATAAGGGTTTCGATTTGAAATTTAGCACTGTTATTTGTGGAAAGCTTGTTAATTTAATGTGGGATCATAGTAATGAAGTGATGTTTTGCACAGGGCTGATGTTATCTGCAGTTGTGTCGGTTAATTGACAATCGTGAAACGCACGAGTGGCTTAGAGTCACTCCAACTGTGTATTTTCTGTGCAAGGGGAGAACAAGACGGTGCTTCCTGATGTCAAGAAAGCCCATGTCTTTTATGCTTTTAATGGCGAAGATCTTGGCAGGTTCCTTGATTGAATCTTTTCTTTCAATCTTTGGCCTTTTTTGATAACTGCTTATGTCTTGACATTTGTCTTTTCAATTTGTTTCATGTCCATAAAAGAAAGAATTCATTTCAAATGAATCATGTCATGCATATTCAATTAATCATTTATTACTCTCTTTAATTTGGATAACCAAGACTACAAGTGATGTGGTTTGATAGGAGAAATTGTTAGATGCATATGAAACTAATAGAGCAAAATAACTGAGGAAATATACTGAAATGTGTATATGAAACCTGAAAGGTAGAAGATGCTATAGAAGCAATTATAGAGATGGGCCTTGAGCACTATAGTAGCTCAACATTCCACCCAGGACTAACCTGAATGCCTACCTTATCCCCTCTTCCCTAAGAGCAATATGCCCCTTTCCCCTCTAACAAACTACATTTGTTATTCCCTTACACCCCATTCTGTTATAACTCCCTATCACTATGGTCCCACAAAATCCTTCCCCCTATGAGTCAGCCAGCATTCCTTTCCCCAGGCTACCCTCATACTTACTTCTTTGTAAACCTTAATCGTATCAGGAATTTATCCCTAACAATACCCTCTTCTTTGAGACTACTTGTCCTCAAGGTGGAATTATGGAAACTCAGTTTTCACCTGCCATCTCCCATGTACTCTCAAAGTCCTGAAGGTCTTTCCAATGGATTAGCACTTTTCTCCTTGCTCATTAAACGGGTTGCTGTAAAATGATTCAGGTTGCACCTTCAGCTTCATTCTTCCGTGAGAGCCTCTTGGTAGTGGTTGGCACTTAGCTTCAGGTGCCAAACATTTCTTGAGTAGGCGAAAGTCCAATGTACCAACAACCCAGGGAAGCAGGAACTTATAAGTAACTTTCCACCCGCTCAACAATCTCAAAAGGACCATAATATTTAGGACTAAGCTTCGATTGCATTGGCTTGCAAGAGACTTCAGTCTTATAAGGTTGAATTTTCAAAAACACCTTGTCCGCACTTCAAACTCAACTTCTCTTGTCTGCTTGATCTTTCATTCTTTCCTGGGCTCTATTTAAATACCATTTCAACTCCTCCAGCATGGAGTCCTTTTCAGCCAATAACCACTTTACATCTTCCACCTCGAGGCTAAACTCCTCTAATGAGTGGGGGCTCTTCCTTAGGACCTTGAATGGGTCGTGTTTTGGAGGAGAGTGGTATGTGGTATTGAACCACAGCCCAGCCCATGGTAACCATTTGTTCCATTGTTTTGGTTTTGCACTCGCAAAGCAGCGAGGTATGTCTCCAAAATTTATTCACTCACTTCAGCTTGGCTATCCGTTGGATGGAGCCAAGCTGAACTTAAGTTTAGTTCCAGCTTGTTTAAACATTTCAGAAATTGCTCATAAAAATTCGATTCCGATCATCACAATGGATGTTGGAAATCCATGTAAACGAACTACTTCCTTAATAAAAATCTTAGCTATTGTTTTCAGTGTATGGATGATTAAGGCCTAAGAAGTGAACATATTTAGAGAATCTACCATCCTACCAAGACTTGTATCCATACCTTGAGACTTTGGTATCCCCCAATAAAGTCCATTCAAATGTCCTCAGACCTGAAGGAATTGGCAAAGGCTGAGAAGGCCCGCGGTGACAATGTGATGTATTTGTTCCTACCTGCACACTTCACATCCCTGATATACCTCTGAATTGTTGAACCTCATCCCTCCCACCAAACCAGTCTTAGATCCTTTTGTATGTTCGGAAGAATCTAAATGCCCCCTAAAACAGAGTCATGGAATTCTTGCAACAACACCTTAATTCTAGGAGAATCCTTAGGAATTACAATCCTCCCCTTGTAATAAGTCTCCCCTCTCAGTTCATAACCTCTTGTCTGCCTTCCTTCAATCAGCCTTTGCATAACCCTTTTCAGGGTTTCATCTCCAGCACCTCTTCCTCCTGTCCATCCCAATTTGAAATGTCACTGATGATAGCCTCAAAGCTGGTACGTCTACAGAGCGCTCCAGCTCCATTAGTTTTTCCTTCCTTGTAAACAATCTCAAAATCAAACCCAAGTAACTTTGCTATCCATTTTTGTTGTCCTTCCCCCATTAGCGTTGGTCTACCAAGTGTTTCAAGCTCTTCTAATTTGAATACACTATGAATTTCCTGCCCAATAAGTAGTGTCTCCACTTTTGAATAGCTAGCACTATGGCCATCAACTCCCTCTCATAAACGGACTTTGCCTGGGCCTATCAGCATAACTTCTGGCTCATGAATGCCATCTGCTTCCTTCTGCATTAAGACGGCCTCCCCTTCCCTAAGGCATCCGCTTCTATCACAATAAGCTTTTCAAAATTAGGGACTTAGCATAGGAAGGGTGGTCATGGCTTCCTTCAATTTTTCCGAAAGCCAGCTGCTCTCATGCCCCATTGGAAGCGTCTTCTTGAGTAGCCGTGTTAAAGGCCATGCTATTCTCCCAAAACTCTTCACAAACCTGCCAATAATAGCCTAATGCCTAGGAATCCCTCAATCCTTTCAAGTCTGTGGACCGCCATGCTTGCGTTGCTTCAATTTTTTTTGGTTAGCTTTAACTCCTTCTCTCTAAGATCAAGTGCCCCAAATATTCTATTTCCCTTCCTCCAAAGGAACATTTTTTGATGTTAACGAAGAGGCTATTCTTTTTCAGGAGCTCCAATACCTTTTGCAGATGCTCCCAATGCTCTTCCTTTGTTTTGTTGTAAATAAGAATATCGAAAAATACCAAGCGAAACGCCTCAAGAAGGGCTTTAGGACTCAAGTTCATGAGTGCTTGAAATGTTGATCTGGGCATTAGCGAGCTCAACGGCATCACCAAGAACTTGTAATGCCCTTCATGCGTCCTAAGGCACCTCTCCACATCCTGCTCCCTCATACGACCGGTGATACCCCGATTTTAAGTCCAGCTTGGAAAAATTTGGGTGCCTCCTAACTCATCCAAAAGTTCGTCAATGACATTATTGGAAATTTGTCTGAACCGTGACGCTTATTCAATGCTTTGTAGTTGACACAAAAACGCCACCCACCATCCTTCTTCCTCACTAAAATCACGGGGCTTGAGTAGGGCTGTACTAGGCCGATAATACTGAATTCAACATCTCAACAATAATTTTCTCAATCTCGTTCTTTGAAAATAGGAGACTTGCACTGGTGATACTCAGCTCCTTTAACGTGATTGAGTGGTCCTGGGGTCTTGGTGGTGGTAAGCCTTTAGGAAGATGACACCTCCTCATATTGGCGCAGGAGTTGTTGAAGCTGATGAGGTATTTCTACCTTCTCATGGCTTGTCGTGTTCCCCGTCCTCGCCTCCAGGTTCTGCTATGGCGTAACCACGCACCCTTTCCGCTTTCGCGCCTTCATGTTGATTGCCAAGAAACCAATGGTAGTGCTCAGGGGTCCCTTGGATCCGCTTCCACTCTTCCCCTTCTTTCCATTGAATGTACAGTTCTGAAAGTTTGCCCCAATATCACCCAGGCTAGCTATCCACTCATAGCCGAACCACATCGGCGCTTTCCAGCTGAAGAACAAAGACCGGTGACACATGTACTCTAAACCTCCACCCTCAAGTTTTCGATAACCCAGGCCCTCGCCAGGATCTCCCCGTTCCCACCTCCACTGTGAAGGAAATGTCTTGTGGTAGCTTGAAGACGTTTAGCTAAAGTAGTCAATAAAGTTGGTGTCAGCTTCGGTGTCAACAAGGGTGATGACCTCGCTGACTTTCGGCTTTACCTTCTATCACTTGTTCAGGGTTGTATCCTCGAAGGCTATTGAATGTAGGTGCAGGGACTTCATTGCAATCCGCCGCTCCTTGCGTCGTCATCTTCCGCAAGTTCTCAACCAGAGTCTTCAGGAAGAACTGTACTTATACGTTTCAGCTTGCAAGTGTGCGCGACTCCCACCGCTCATCACTTAAAGCATAAGCCTCCTTCTCGACTCCTCTCTGCAGAGCTCTTCGTGGAGACGCCTCCCCACCCTCGGTGCCTTCCAGATTTTCGCCACCTCCACCTGCCCATGGCTTTACTCCCATTGTTTTTGGGTAAGAGATGAAGGGTGAGAGACTTATGAGAACTTGGGCTCTCTGACCGGGCCCAATTTCGCTCCCTAGCCCAATGCCCCCACTCCGCCATTCCCCTTGTTCCTCAAGCAAAAGGGCATCCTCCACCTCGGCCAAGGAGTCCAAGTCCAGACTCTTCAATTCAGCCCTTAAGCTACTCTTCAGCCCATTTAGGAAGATACCCCTTAGCACTTCCCGATCTACATGACGCATTGGGCCAGAAATGCGTTCAAACTCTTCAATGTAGTCAGCACTGAGCCCATTGCTTGAGCTGTAAGAGGCCCATATGGGTCCTTTGTGCTACCTCAGGCGGATGGCGAGTGATGTCGTCACGAAACGAGCGCCAAAAGGAAATTGGGTCTGCTCCAAATCCCAAATCACTACAGATGGGCCCGCCCTTCCAAAGCTAGGACCACGACCTCGAACTTCCCTTCGCTTCGATCCCATTTGATACGAAAGTACCGATCAATTTTCTACCAGCCAACTAGACGTCCTTGTCTGGGAGAAGACTGGAAGCTCCATCTTCCCTCACGCTCCCCATGTCAAGGGTGCTAAAGGAGAAGGTTGAGGATGTTGATTGTGCCACACTGGCGCTTCCCAGTGGCGATGGCCATCTCCTGAGCGAGGGAGCTCGATCGTCATGGTCCCAGACCGCGAGTCATGGTGCTCTCTGCGAGGGGAGGGTGTGTTAGGACCCTCCATCCCTCTTTAGAACCATTCCAGCTGCTATCAGAGTCAACTCAAACGACCGTTGCTGTGGCCGGCGACCACCATGCGACGTCGATGGTCATTTCCTTTCCAACAATTGCACTACTGATCATTTGCCTTTGCTGCTACCTGTTCCTCCATCAGATATTGTGCTCAGAAGTGAGCTCACACACGCCTAGAATCCAAGGCTCAGACCAATTAATAGAGCAACAAAATAACTAAGGAAATATACTGAAATGTGTCTATTAAATTGTGAAAGGTAGAAGATGCTATAGAAGCAATTACAGAGGGGCCTTGAGCAACCATAGTAGCTCAACACGCTTGTAGGTTAATGTAAATGCCTACCTCATCCCCTCTTTCCCTAAGAGCAATATACCCCTTTCCTCTAACAAACTACACGTGTTATTCCCTTACACCCCATTTTTATAACTCCCTATCAGCTATGGTCCCACAAAATCCTTCCCCCATGCTTGAGTCACCAGCATTCCTTTCCCCAGGCTGCCCCTATACTTCCTTCTTTTGTAAACCTTAATCTTATCAGGGAATTTATCCTAAGAAAACACTTGGCTGGATTGACCTTATCCAATGATAGAGTGATAAAAGTATAAGTTGGTGTTGCTGGGTCATATTTTAAAATGTCATTTTATTATTGGATATGAATCCAATCCAATTGGTGCTCAATGAGTATCTAATAATTTCTCCGTTCCATTCATTGGAAATCACGCTCTTTGGCCAAAGAACTATTTTTTTCTATGCTTGAGTGCACAATACCTATCCAAGTACGTACCCAGGATATGGTCCTACTGGATGGCCATCACCCTGATTCTGTGCATTTGTGGCCTAGAGTTTTGAAAATTTGAAAATTGGAGGTAGCCATGCAAATGCAAAGTCATTTTTGTTTTTGGCTAACATTCATAGAATTATTTGTCAAAATTTTCCAACTAGGATATATGTTTGTATGTTATTTACAAGCAAGC
Organism: Dalbergia oliveri; assembly: GCA_030441495.1. NCBI lineage: Eukaryota > Viridiplantae > Streptophyta > Magnoliopsida > Fabales > Fabaceae > Dalbergia > Dalbergia oliveri. The sequence goes on along the minus strand of JAMLFY010000013.1, from coordinate 16,226,495 downwards.
AGTTGAGTGACTGCTAATGTTGAATAGAATATGTGTTTGTAACTTTGTATATTATTTGCAAGCAAACATTGGGGTGACTGCTATTTTCATGCATGAAATCTGAGTGATTTGCTTGAAAATTGGAAGTTTGGTCAGCTGCCTTTACGTGTGAAGTTGCATCTGTTACTGATTGATGCAACTCCTGACATTTTGCTTTGCACTTCCAGCCTTTGACCAACTTTTCAAGTGAAAAATGCAAGCGGTGTGGATTCTATGAGGAAGACAGCATTAAATCCGATGATGTGTTTGATGAATGGGAGTTTTGTCCATCTGATTTTACTGCTTCTGATGGTGAATATATTCGGTTCAAGGAAAGGAATTCAATGCTACTTTTCTGTGCCCAGAGTGCTTATCTCTTGCTGGTGGTGAGTATATTGCTGCCTTTATTTTGGAGCATCTTTCTCACCACATTTATGCTATTAGACCTATGCATACATCTATTGGTCATTTGTACAAAAGTATTTTTGACCTAGGAGATGCCATTGCAAAAGTTGTAGATATTAAAATTATCTAATCCCAATTTTGATGAATAATTCTTTCAACTTTACTTGTAGTACTTATTGCTTACTTTTCAATGGATTGTTTAAGTCTGAAAAAGAGCAAGTAACGTCAATTTGCCATTGTATTGGAGTTGCTCATAATGGATAACAGATAACCCTGTTATTCACACTAAAAATAGCAGATCAGGTTGATAAATTCAATAGACATCTAAGATTCTAAAGAAATTACTCTGTCACTCTTATGTATTTTGTGTTTACTGTCTAGTAAATATCCCCCTTATTATGAAAACCTACTCAAATGCTTAGTAAATCAATTTTTTTTTTAATCCTAACAAATTTCTTCCATCAGCTCAGACTTCCAGTCAATTTTCCTTTGTTCCTAGTTCTGCTTTATGTGTTGAAATATATAAATAAATAAATGCATTCAGTTGGTGCAGCTGATTGAAGGTTCATTTTGGTGCACAAATATTTGAATAGAAGTTTTAGCTTACATTAAACGAGTGGGCTTTCCCTTTTGCTCCACATACAAGACTAAACATTAGTAGAACACGATTTGACTGCAGCACATCAATGAGCGGACAAGTTATAACAAATCCCCTAGGCCTAACACCATTTTAATAATTGTAGCAATTTCTCTAACATAATTACAAGATTTAATTGTAGCAAACAGAATATACAAAGGAAGAGAGTAATTTGTGGATAAAAAAATCTAGACCTTTTTCCTTTTCTGTGTGAAATCTAGATCTTTTTATTTCGTATCCAACTAGGTGGAGGAGTATTGTATTTATTAAAGAGAAGGCACACAGGGTTATCTGTCTTTGTTTTCAATCGTGTTAGCTAACTATTTTCAATTATAGTATGATATTATTACCTTCAGCCTGAACTTTTTTTTTACACACTGATTTTTATTTGCTTGTCAACTTGTGGAATTTTACTGGGTATGCTAGGTAGAAATTTTCTTGCACTTCCTTGCATTTCTGAACAGAACTTCCAGGACTTCTTCCAAATTATTTTCTTGTCATCAGTTTATGTCAAAGCAGGAACTGAAATGTCTTCATTCTCCCCCTTCTTCTCATGTGAAAATCGCTTTCTAACCATCTAGAGCACTTGAATTTTATTATCTGGGTATACTTGCATCGGTAGTCACTCACATGCTAATCATGAAATATCCGATATGTTCACAACTTAATTGCATTAATTTTCTGCAGTGCCTAGCTCGTCTGGCGGGCAGCATGTAGCAGTTGTAGTTTTGCTATGTGCCTTAGTCTCAACTATACTTGCTCTTGGAGTGGTTGGTGCGTATAAGTTCTGGCAAAAGAAGAGAAGGGAACAGGATCAGGCTCGGTTTTTAGAGTTATTCGAAGATGGAGATGACATTGGAGATGAGTTGGGCCTTGGTACTGTGATATAATATATTGATAGTACACAAAATACCTCCTGTACAGCATAGGTAAACAACCTCAAAATTTTGTTTACAAAATAGCATGAGAAATTATTTTCTTCCAGTTTGACACGCAACTATCACGATCCATAGTAGATATTTGTCATTGATCAAAGTTCAAAGGAAGGTGCTATTGTTCATATTCACTTGCACTTGCTACATATGGCTATATTGTACTTATTACTCCTTAACATTGGCTCAGCAATCTAATGGAAACAAACAAACAAAATAATTAAGTAATGAATGACCATTTTTTCAATCGCCAATAGGGATTTTGGCATAGTCTCTATGTCATTGTTTCCCGAAAGGAATCCTCTCAAGTGGAATTCCACATGACCATGTTCATGTGTGAATTTCCACCATTGATTACACTATCTTGTGGGACTTAGGGTAGGGCCCACCACATGTTAATCAATGGTGAAAATGGAATTTTCACCTGAGAGGATCTATTCCCCCAATTCTCTACCAAATGTGTCCTTGTTCATCAAAAGGGGATCCGGTTCTTCACAACCAGGCCTCTTCACTATCGCCTTGATCTACTGTCTCTTCCCTTGAAATGGTGAATGCTGTGATGGCTTTGTTGGCAAAGCAGTTACAGGCTTCTCGCCAGTAATCACCAGAGAACAAGTCATGGCAATTTAGTCGGTTTGTGTAGTTACCATAAGGCATGCAACATTTTTCAACACCTTCCTCTTTTGGTGCATTTTCATTCTGAGTCCTGGTTATGAATACTTCCATTTATTCATTGCAAGTGGAAGAAGAAAAACCAAGTATCCCTCTTGTGAAGAATAATAGTAATACTTGGGATACATAGGGTAGACATGCCAGCCATTGAGAAGTTTGAGCTCTTAATAAAAGCCAGTGCCATCACTATAGTCACCAACAAGGTTTTAAATTGTAGTCACGGTTGCGTGTATTGCGATGCATAAAATTGCTGTCAAAACAGCCAAAATTGCTTCTATGATGTAGTTGTGGAAGGCACCACAATAGCAATATTGCGCCCACAATTGTGGTTGCGGATCGCAGCTGAAATTATAGTAACCAAATAGAACAATTGTTGGCTAGAGAGTCGCATATAGTGATCTTGGATCATCCTATGTGGAATAGATAGATAAAACTACAGCTCCAACACTATAACTAAGATTTGGGATCTGTTTTATAGCTCATTTTGCAACTTCTGCAGTTAGGCTACCGTTAAGGTCTTAACCCCAATTTTTTTAAGTCTATAGACTAAAACCAAATTCATGCACATTTATAAAGTATTTTTAACCAAATAATTTAAAGATTCCAGAATTTTCTGCAGCAACCGATGATATCAAAAGAAGGTTGCATTTTGAATGCTCTAGGGTAGCTTTTGGTAAATGTACATGGATGGAAAAAGAGGTATTAGGACAGAACCCGTTTGGAAAATTAGACAAAGACAGTCAAAATTGTCTCTGTCAAAGGATAATTTTTTAGCCAATTTTTAGAGGGACACTGGAGCTACATCTCATAGACGCAAATTTAAATATATTTTTTAAGAATATCT